>OY986953.1:939153-986653 GCA_963920595.1 Eimeria praecox
TACGTCCTGGAGGGGCCCCCCATCGTCTGGGGGCCCCCGGGGCCCCTCAGTTTCTCCTAAACCATAGGGGCGGCTCCAAGCTGCTGCAGTATCTTTATGCATGCGTTGTTGCATGCGTTGTTCGTCAGATAACAATGCAGATAAACCCTAAAGCCATAAACACAATACAAAACCACAAACCCTAAACCCTAAACCCTAAACCCTAAACCCTAAACTACAGATATGTATGAAATTCGTTTAAGATCTTATGATTTAAGATTTACAGTAAGCATTTAGGGTTTAGGGTCTAGGGTTTAGGGTTTAGGGTTTAGGGTTTAGGGTTTGCTGCTTCACCTGCAGCTTCCTGAACTTCAACCCCACATTACGTATTATCTGCTCTGTCCCGTTGCCGTGATGAGCATCGAAATCGACTATAGCTATACGACGAATGCCTGCAGCAGCAGCAGCAGCAGCAACAGCAGCAGCAGCAGTTGAAGTTGCAGCAGCAGCAGCAACAGCAGCAGCAGCAGTCGAAGTTGCAGCAGCAGCAGCAGTTGAAGTTGCAGCAGCAGCAGCAACAGCAGCAGCAGCAGTCGAAGTTGCAGCAGCAGCAGCAGCTGCTGCTGCTGCTGCTGCAGCAGCACTCTAATGACGCAGAATATGAAGAAGCAAACCCCAAATAAACAAATATAATAAAATATAATAAAATATAATAAAATATAATACAACTATACCTTTGTTAGCGTAATGATAGCGAGCATAAGCCGCCCCTATAGCCACGTTGTTTAACACACAAAAACCCTGGCTCCCAGCCCTGCATGCACACAATAAACCCTAAACCCTAAACCCTAAACCCTAAACCCTAAACCCTAAACCCTATGTTGAGGGTGTAGAAGACTTCACACTCCCCTTCTCCTCCTCAGGCCAACAAAACAATATAAGACGAAATAAATTAAAATAATAATTATTTATTATTATTATTTATTATTATTATTATTTATAATAAAATCAAAATACAAAAATAAAACATGCACGCAACACGCATGCATTGACCATGATAACAAGCTTCCTGTCTCCGCAAACCCTAAACCCTAAACCCTAAACCCTAAACCCTAAACCCTAAACCCTAAACCCTAAACCCTAAACCTTAGAAAGCTTACGCTATATCCTCATCTGTGAGGGCGTAAGGTGAAGTTTGTGCTGCGCCCCAGCTCCCCAGGTGATGCCCCGGTGGCCGCACTGCAGCAAACAAAAACAGCAGCAGCAGCAGCAGCAGCAGCATTAGCAGCAGCAGCAGCAGCAGCAAATACATCCTAAGACGGGTGCATAGCGAAGACAAGCACATCTCGCTGTATGATACAGCGAGCCACCAAATCTGATATACAACATCACCAGAAGCACCTGCTGCTGCTGCTGCTGCTGCTGCTGCTATAGCTGCTGCTGCTGCTGCTGCTGCTGCTGCTGACTCACCAGCACAGAATGCATTAACCTTGGCGCCCGTACAGACAGCATCAACAGCAGCAATGACAGTACCTGCTGCACTTGTTGCTGCCTCCCAGCTAAGAGCTGTTACGGGCGTATCTCCATCAGCAAAAGAATATGCATAGGGATCAGCATTAGACCCCTGCTCCATATAGCTGCTGCTGCTGCTGCTGCTTGTGCTGCTGCTGCTGCTGCTGCTGCTGCTGCTCGTGCTGCTGCTGCTGCTGCTGCACTTGTTTACTGACCGCGTACCGAAGGTGCTGCGGATTCTGAAGCAAAGCAGCAACAAGAATATATCGCATTATTGTGTCTATCTATCCACGTCTCTATTTATCTATTTATTTATATATTTAATCTACTTATATATTATTTATTTATTTAATTAATTGTATTTATACATCGTACTTTTGTTTGAGTTTGAATACATAACTGACGTCATGTACACGAAGGATGTCGGCGAGAGAGGCAGGCGCTGCGGTGTCTATCCACTCTAAGTGGCGAAACTCTGAGGCTCTCAAGACACCTGAAGAGGGGTGCACCAACACCTGCAGCAGCAGCAGCAGCAGCAGCAATAGCAGCAGCAGCAGCAGCAGCAATAGCAGCAGCAGCAGCAGCAACAGCAGCAGCAACAGGAACAGCAACAGTAGTAGTTGAAGCAGCTGTAGTAGAAGCAGCAGAGAAAGCAGTTGCAGCAATAGAAGCAACAGCAGCACTAACAGTAGCAAGAGCAACAGCAGCAGCAGCAGCAGCAGTAGTAGCACGAACAGCTGCAGCAGCAGCAGCAACAGCAGCAACATCAGCATCATCATCACGTTCTATGACAGCTACAGTGTACAGACACCGAGAGACACCCAACAATAAGAGACAAAACTGCAGGTGTCTGTACACCTGAGAATCCTCATCAACATCAGCAGCAACAGCAACAGCAACCGCAGCAGCAACCCCAACCGCAGCAGCAGCAGCAGCAACAGCAGCAGCAGCAGCAGCAGCATGCTTCTACCTCTAGACGACTCGGGTTCTCGGGGAATCTCTGCATCAGCTTAAAACGTTTAATAGGATAATCTGCTGGCTCGGGGAGAGGCAGATGATGCATGCAATCACCATGAGTTGCTAGCAGTGTTGATGTTGCTTCTATTATATTAAAGCAGCGGCTGCTGCGGCTGCAACGTTGCTGTACATACACCTCATGAGGCCCCTGAAGTAGCTGTCTTGCTGCTGCTTCTCCTCCTGCTGCTTCAGATATAATTGCTGCTGCAACTTCATACTCTGCAGGCATAGTATCTATCAACTCAAGTAAAGTAGACAGCAGCAAATGCATGCACCCCACGTGTCTAGACACCCCAATCAGGGATCGTAGCTGCTCCCCATTCAACATCTGCAACGCCATACAAGTCTCCGGTGTTGCTGCTGTTGCTGCTGCTGCTGCTGCTGGTACTGCTGGTGCTGCTGCTGCTGCTGGTACTGCTGCTGCTGCTGCTGCTGCTGGTACTGCTGCTGCTGCTGCAGAACCGTCGTCGCTGCTGCTGTTGCTGCTGCTGCTGCTGCTGCTGCTGCTGCTGCTGGGCCTGATCATGGGGTAAGACAACAGCGCCGCTAAACAGCGGAAGGAGCAGCGGCGCACACAACGTCTTGATAGAAGATACAACAAGCTGCTGCTAGTAGCTGAGTGCAGCAGCGGCCTCCTCTCTGTCCGCTGCAGCACTACCTTCTTTGGGGCTCTGCTGTCAGACAGCCTTGCTTCTGCTGCATTCCCTACCACCAGCCTCTCCTGCTGCTGCTGCTGCTGCTGCTGCTGGTCTTGCTGCTGCTGCTGCAGAGCATCACTCCAATAGAAACAGTCCTCAGGCAGTGTATGCGGCAGCAGCAGCAGCAGCGAGTCAACAGAACGGCTGTCTACTGCTGCATGCAGCGGCAGCAAGCCCCGCTTGTCTGCGAGCAGCGGATCTGCTCCTGCATGCAGCAGCAGATCTACAGCAGCAGCACCGCCCCCAGCAGCAGCAACATGAAGAGCTGTTCTCCCGCTGCCGTCAGTAGCATCTAAATCAAGTTCTGGCTGTCCACATCCAACCCAATACGAGCCCTTGCTGCTGCTGCTGCTGCTGCTGCTGTTGCTGTTGCTGCTGCTGCTGCTGCTGCTTGTGGTGGTCCTGTTGGTGGGGCTAGTGCAGCAGCTGCTGCTTGTGCTGCTGCTGTGTGCAGCACTCGTGAGACAGCATCGGCTGCAGATACGGGAGCCCCCCGTTGCTGCATGCAGCAGCCCCACATGCAGCAGCAAACGCCTCAAGCACTCTGCTGCATCAGCACGAACGCTAGCAAAGGAGCAACGGCTCACAAGGATATGTAGAGCTGGTAGATCATCTAGAGGCAGCGAGAAGTCTACAGATGCTGCTGCTGCTGCTGCTGCTGCAGCAGCTGCTGCTGCTGTTGTTGGGCTCGATACACCTGCTGCTGCTGCTGCTGCTGCTGCTGCTGGGTCTGTTGGCTCTCCCGACCACTCCCCACACGAAGACAGCCCGGACCCGCAGTCGACGCCATCGCCACTGCTGCTGCTGCTGCTGCTGCTGCTGCTGCTGCTGGGGTCCGTCGGCAGCTGAGGGGGGGGAGGGTTTAACAAGAGAGAGAGGATTCGAGGCTCGCACACGTGCAGCGCCACATGCAGCGGCGTCTCGCCTGAGCAGCAGCAGCACCGCCGCAGCAAACCAAAAGCTGCAGCAGCAGCAGCAGCAGCAGTTATATCAGCAGCAGCCGAAGCACCACCAGCAGCAGCAGCAGCAACAGCAGCAGCAGCAGGAACGAAAACCGCGGGAGAGCGAGCATCCGCAAGGAAACATCACCACCACCACCATCAGCACACACACGCACACAGCAGCAGCAGCAGCAACACCACTAGCAGCAGCAGCAGCAGCAACAGCAACAGCAGCAGCAGCAGCAGCAGACCTGCATGATTGAAGTCGTTTATGGTGTCTCTACACATGGGATTGCTGAGCCACTGTCGCACTCCAGCAATATTTCTAGCAGCAATCAGACGATGTAAACTCCCCTCACGATAGCATCCAACATCACCAGTTAAGTGCAGCAGCGGCTGCTGCGGTGCTGCTGCTGCTGCAGCAGCAGCAGCAGCTGCTGCAGCTGCTGCAGCAGCAACTCCGCTGCTGCTGCTGCTGCTATCACCACCGCTACTGCTACTGCTACTGCTGCTGCTACTGCTGCTGCTGCTGCTGCTGCATCCAAAGAAGAGCCCCCCTTCAGGTGATAGAAAGACTGGATAGTCCGCCATACCTAAGGCGGAGGAGGGGGGAGGGGGGGGCCCCTCCTCCTGCTTCATCGGCGTTGCTGCAGCTGCTGCTGCTGCTTCAATCCGAGATGCTCATGTACCTGTTGCTGCTGTTGTTGCTGCTGCTGTTGCTGTTGCTGTTACTGTTGCGCTGCTGCAGCTACTGCTCTTGCTGCTGCTGCTGCTGCTGCTCTTGCTGCTGCTCGTGCTGCTGCTGTTCCGCTCGTTGCTGCTATGGCGCGTGCTGCTACAGATAACTGCTCCTGCTACACCTGTCGACCCTACACCCTGCTGCTCGTGCTGTTTCCGTTTCTCCTGCTGCTGCTGCAGCTGTTGTTGCTGCTGCAGCTGTTGTTACTGCTGCAGCTGTTGTTGCTGCTGCAGCTGTTGTTGCTGCTGCAGCTGTTCTTGCTGTTGCAGCTGTCGTTGCTGCTGCAGCTGTTGTTGCTGTTGCAGCTGTTGTTGCTGTTGCAGCTGTTGTTGCTGTTGTTGCAGTTGCTGCTGCAGTCGCTGCTGCAGTTGCTGCTGCAGTAGCTGCTGCAGTAGCTGCTGCAGTAGCTGCTGCAGTAGCTGCTGCAGTAGCTGCTGCAGTTGTTGCTGCAGTTGTTGCTGCAGTTGCTGCTGCAGTTGCTGCTGCAGTTGGCTCTACACGAAACACCGCAGAAATTAATATGATGATAAGGAGACCGTCTCCAATTAATCTATACGTCTAGTGTATGCTGAGGTGAGATTATAAAAACAACAACAACAACAACACCCTGCTGCTGCTGCTGCTGCTGCTGCATTCATTTATATAACTGCTGCTGCTCCCATATGAAGAAGAGGGAGAATGGTAAGGGGGGCCCCTCTCTCTGTATTATCTATTCCAGGTGTATATACACTCCAACGTGTAGAGTAGTGCTCAGTTCTTCGATCCCTGCGTTTCTGATGAATAGTAGAATAATCGTCTGTCCGAATAAACTAATAATTATCTATCTTTAATAATATATATATTGGGGTATAGGCCCCCCCCCCCCCCTCCCCCCCCACCAAGCTACAAACAACCCTGCTGCGCGTGGGGTGTCTCTACAGCCTGCTTATAAGGAGTTGGAGACACATATAAATTTTTTTTTATTTTACAAATATATAAACAAGAAGAAGAAGAAGCCTGAAAGGCCCCTTTATAAGAAGCTAGAACCCACGTTAAGACGTAGGTACACCCCCTTCAACAACCCTTCAACGAGCCTCGACACAGCAATTGCTGCTGCTGCTGCTGCAGCGTGTGCTGCAGCACAGCAGCAGGCCAGGTGCTGCTGCTGCTGCTGCTGCTGCTGCTGCTGCTGCTGCTGCTGCTGCTGCTGCTGCTGCCTGCGCACCGCTGCTGCTGCTGCGGAGCCTGAGGCGTAATTTCGCTCGCATTCGGGGCCCCTTCCCCCCCAATTATGTTTCAAAGAATAAAAGTAAACAGCTCCTAAAATATAGAAACAATTTGGCTGCAATTCATCGAAAAAAGCCGAAATAGCATGGCGACCTGCTGCTGGTGCTGGTGCTGCTGCTGCTGCTGCTGCTGCTGCTACTACTACTGTTCCTGCTGCTGCTGCTGCTGCTGCTGCTGCTGCTGCTGCTGCTGCTGCTGTCGCTGCTGCTCACCCCGCGCCTCTGCTGCTGCTGCACTCACCGGGCGTTGCTGGTAGTATGTTGGGTGCGGCGTCGCGGAATGTATTGTTTATAATTTTATGTTTTCATAATATCAGATTCAATAAATATATTTTGCTTACCGAATAAACTGCTGCTGTTGCGAAGGAGCGAGCACAGCAGCACACACCGTCGCTCCCTCCGGGCGCATGCTTGCTACAGAAAGCAACGGGGGTTTATTGGTATGGATAGAGCTAGCAAGGTTTGTATATTTCTAAATACATATATGATTCGTTCATAAAGAATATGTTACTGCCACGATGAGATACAAACCTGCCTCTCCACCGGCGGGTGGCGCTGCGGCTCGCAGCTGCGGCTCGAGTGTTATCGCGGGCTTGTTGTATAAACACTTGCAGGAAGTCAACAGGTCATAGAACTGTTGGGAACCCTTAGACCCGTCATCGTATAACTGCTCTATATCGCTACGCCAGCGGCCACTGACATTGCGACGCAGCAGAAAATATACAGGAGGATGGATGGCTGCTGCCAGTAGTGGTTAGAGGTGGAGCCGTCGTTCTTAGTTAAGGGGTAGCCTTGAACTGCCAAAGAATCAGATGACTTCATCTACGAATCCCCAAAAACCGGATCGTCTGCCCCAGGCTTACTGCGTACATGAGCCTAAAGCCTAGCTGTGCTGCAGTAAGGAGGGCGTCAACGGCAGCGCGTTACGCTCGCAGCTGCAGCTCTATGGAGAGGGCACACGTACG
Organism: Eimeria praecox; assembly: GCA_963920595.1. Lineage (NCBI taxonomy): Eukaryota > Apicomplexa > Conoidasida > Eucoccidiorida > Eimeriidae > Eimeria > Eimeria praecox. Next base: position 946,270 of record OY986953.1, read on the forward strand.
ACGAAGCCTGGATAGTCACTTAGTGCATGCAGGAGAAATGTATACAACTTCTGAACAACCCCTTGAGAAGCCAGCCTGTGCGGAAGCACCAACACCCATGTTAGCTTCTAGAAGACTATGCTGCGTCGTTCTTCACCGTGGGCTTCGCGGATGAACTTGAATCAAAGCAATACGCTCCTTCAGTTGCAGATATGCAAATAATTATACGCGGTGACAGTGTTAGCAGTGTGAAAGCTGTGCCGCCGCCTGTATTGCGTGTGTGGAGGGAGGCGTGCCTGCGCATGCGCGTGGGGGAGTTCGTGGTTGGGGGAAGCAAAAGCGGCCAACTGCGCTTGTGTTTTGGGTAGAGGACACTATGTAAGCTTTAAACAACTGATTACCTTGTTTTCTCATGCAATGGCTACACGAGTGGGCACCAGTAGCAGCAGCACATAGTGCTGTAACTAGGGATCCATCCCCTGAGTAGTTTCACGAGCCTGTGCCGTTGCTCTCGTGGCCGTTTGCCAGCATAGGAAGGAAAATATGAATCGCTCTCAAGTTATGTCATATCACTACACCTCCTGTGGATTCTAGGTTAGAGCCAACACGTTCAAGAAGATAGTGCTGATGGGTTCTGATAACGTTGTTTGCGAGTTCGAACCAACCCAGAAGGTTGGGTTCGTTCTATAAGCTGAAGTGATCCAGGTTCAATATTGTGTTGAACGTGGGTCAACTAAGGGAAGCACCTGTATAGTCACTGCCCGTTTAGGTGGTAGGCCTGGGCAAATTCGGTAACAGTGGGTGTTGCAACACCTTGCATGCAAGCTGCATATGCCCCCAAAATTCGGAGAGATGTGCCGCTGCGGTTTCGGTGAAGTGAAGAGAAGGTGAGCTTCTCTTTAGAATCCGTTTGATTATTGCCTTCATACTACTGCAATTCGTGAAGGGTGGGGACCTGGTGCTATTGGAACCCCATAAGCTACGCCCAAAACTCATGGCAGTCTTACTGGCGTGTGCAAGTTGTGTGGAGTATGTTTTGTGCTAGTTGCAGTTTGTCTCACTGAGCTCCTTAAGGAGCCCATAATTGAATATTGATGCTGTGCGTATGTGGATGAGTGAATGTTCTGTTAATGACGTCACTTGGAGCAGAGGAGATAGGGAGATGGAAGGAACCCTGTAGAGCCCCAAGGCTAGCGAATTTTTCAAGCTAATGCTCTTCTTGGCGAATGCGTTGATTACACTGTCATTGCAAGTTAAATTGCGCCAAGAGCGCATGGAGCCAGAAAAAGGAGGATGTGGTACAGTAAGTGCATTCAGTGAGCACAAGGAAGCCGCGAGTTGCAATGTGGTGAAGAGTTGGGGGTTGGGGACCAGCTCCCACAACTGAAAGGCAATGCGTGACAAGAAATATTAAACCTGCACAAATTCAAGATTGCCTCTATGGGGACTTGGATCATACATATTCCTGTTCATCAAAATAGGATTCTAATATTCCCGTTAATTTCGTGCTTTTGTTCGTCACTGAAACTGCTGTAGGTCTTCCATGGTTTCCCCATGGTTTCTAGCACGTTATGCAGAGTAGGCCCAACTGAATGGAGACGGTGAGCGCATTAGGGTCAATCGCACTGCTGAGAGACGTTCAACAAATTCAGTGGAGTGACACCCTAACAATAAAGCTGAAATGGAATATTGATTCATTGTATATATCAGCATTTGTCCCCATGCTGAATGTTATGCACTGGGCTGGTGGAGTCCACCGTAGGTGTGTAAATGGGCAGACCTTCGGTAACTATTGCCTATTGCTTACACCAAGTTTTCACTGTTGACTGTGGAGTCAATCGTAAAATAAGGAAAATATGCCTGCGGCGCCAGTGATAAGGGGTCGAACTGCCAAAGGAAGTGCACACCAAAGTGGCTGTTAAAGAGCCATATGGGGCAAAATAAACATGCAGAAGCAAAGAGTAGCACGGCTTCATTCCATGCATTACGTTTGCTCAGCGTGAGCTAACGTAATGCATGGTCTTCATGTTGGACAGAACTTGCGCTCACACATGATACTCCGTAAGAAGACGCCCGCTAGAAAAGCCTGCAGCTTCAGTTCCCTGTAGTTTAGTGGAATCCAAGTAGCAGAGCTGAGGCAAACGCACTACAACTTTATTGAATATGCCTGGATACGTAACAGGAAAATGCTAGGACCACATGTTTTTGTTGGGCTTCAGCGCACCACCCCTCTGAAGCACTGAGAATACTGATCATCTGTAGTTCCATAGAAAGCTCATAGGCAAGGGGAGCTCCAATTATATAAATTACAGCCCTCGGATACGTACAGAAGTGTTTTCAGCATGTTCAGTCGAATATATCAGAGATGCTCCTTCCTCATAAGCACTGTCTGCACACCAAATCTAAAACGATGGAGTAAGTGATAATATCCCTTCTCATCGGAACTCACCCCCGACCTCTCAGCTTGCCTATTGCCTCCAGTGGTACATTTTTTAACAACATCAGGATGCAGAGAAATATGTTGCATCCATATAAGCTAACGTTCCTTGAAATCATGCATCTATGTCATCCAGCCCCAAGGCTCAACGCATGCATCTGGCGGGCAGCCCCACGGTGCATTCATATACAGCCTAAGCCTCGTGGGCCTAGTACATTAATGTGAAGCATTGTTATTGAAGCTTTAGCACACTTCATGCAGCAGCTTTCTACTGCTCAGAGGTATATATGTCTTCTTGTTCGTGCGTCACTACTGCATTACATACCGTTCTTCTCAAGCACAGGTGCTGGTGTCATCTGGCTTAGCAATCGATACCCTTGGCGATAAAGCCCCCAACAGATAGTTGGAATATACAAGAAGATATTGAAATTCTTCAATTTATAGGCCCGTAATTCCTGTAAGCAAGTGGGATGGCAGTGGGACCAAGGCTATTCGCCGCTCTGCGTAGTCTCGATTCCGCATGCAAACGAGCACTGCTCCCCTGTGAGCAAATTAGTGATATCTGATCAAACTGGCACGTTGCTATGTAGTTCATTATGCATCAAGTTCTCTAACATTATCTTGTTCTTTTGTTTAGGAAGGCTGCAAATAACCAGTTTGGGTCTTTTGCCCTAATTTCTGTTACTGGCTTGGCGCATCCAGCGCAAACCGACAATTTGAAAAGATACCCACACTCACATTTATGCAGCAGAACTGTCGTTACGAGAGCTTTGTAGATCAACAACCATGGCAAAAAATAGAAGGCGAAGCCTCTACACAGACAGGTCGTTGAGAAACCAAGGCGATCAGCCCTTGTCTCCTCCAACAGACACGAGTTCCATCACAACGCCCCAGCCACAGAATACGCCACAAGCTCCCGCTCCCATTCCGTATATACAGATGGCGAAAAACATGGCATTTTCCTTCTCAGATGATGCTCGGAGCAGCAGCCAGATAAGCAATGACCCGTATGAGCTGGCAGTTACATGGAATTACCATGAAGGGCGACAGGCCAAAGCACCTTCACCCTCAACTCAACAGTCTCAAGAAGCTGATGCAGCCACTCAGAGCGAAGTGGGTGTACATTCTAGTACCACCTTGCAGGTCGAAGAAAGTAACGGCACCCAAAGCCAACCAGAGTGCCCACCAGCTCAATCTAGGCAAGAGACTCCGTCATTTACGAACCGGCAAATGATCTGGGTCATCCTTTCCGTTATAACGACTCTTGGGTACCTGCTAGTATTGACAGAACGGATGGGTCTGGCACATCCCTCTCTTCTCCAAAGTGTGGGCTCGTTTTCCCTTCTGTTCTCTGGACTCCCAGGTATTTGCCTGGCTTGCATGTGTTATGTGGGAACAATTTGCGCCTCGAGCAGAAAAGCCTACAATGAAGGTTCTTCCAGTGTATCTGCCCATGAGTCAACACCAACATCCCTGGAACCTCTGGTTGAACCTAGAATGGGGAAAAAGTTTGATGTTTTTGAAGCCCTTCACGAGCTACGAACGAAATCGGCTTCAAGTGTTTTGAAAACATTGTTTGGATTTGTACTATGGGACTTGGTCAAAGCTTATACCTCGTTTTGGCCGCTGCTGCATCTTCCGTCAAGCACAACCCACAGACTTCCTCAGGAACCACCATTCTTTGGGCAGTCCCCAGAAGGTGCAAAACCTGGCATCCATGGGTACCCTCCTCGCATTGCACCCGTGCACTCCCTCTCATTACCTTTGTCCCCGTTGTGCCAGCTAGTCTTTCCATTGTTTGCAGATGGTTCACGTTTGGTGGGCCTTTGGCTCGCCCTTAAGACGATGCGCCAGATACAGAGAAGGGGCAAGCCTGAAACCGCCAATGCACGGCAGTGGCTCGCCGGAGGCAGTCAGGTGTTTTTCCTCGCACTTTTTGCTCTTCCCCTATCGTTTGTGCTCCTGCACCAGTCATTTTGGGGTTCTTCATGCATGCAGCCATTTACGGGCATGATGCCACTCGTGGGGGAGCAGGCTACAGCTTTTGCGGGGCTTCTACTTCGCTGCCACTCCGGTTTTCTAGGACTCGCTGCAGCTCTCACAGGCTCTATTCTGGCATCAGCCTTCCATGGGCTTCTCCGGACGAACACCAAGAGCCTATCAGCGATTTGGGCAGCAATGGCTTCTCTTGCCTTCTGCAGTTGCATTCTTTTCGATGTTCTTGCTGCGGCTGTCCCATCAGCTGGCATCAGCTGCACGTATACGCCTTTCATTGCAGATATGCGAAGCGGGTTCGTTGCTGTGAAGGCATTTGCCATGGCAGCAACCCTTTCACACCAGGTTGGGCAGATATGTCTCAGTCTCAGTGCTGTTACCATCAAGCTTGGGGATGTTGTGGAATCCGCCGTAGACCCGCAAGACGGGAAGGAAGCAGGCGCCTCCAGCGTTCCGACAAAGTGATGGAATATACGCAGCAGCATCCCATCCGGTAGAACTGGCTCAAGGAATCAGAGAAGAGCAAGCCTTTGCATCTGATAAATGATACGAAGGTCACAAGAACAGTAAAGGAGAAGAAAAGGCCAGGGCTGCCACATTCAACATGCTACGCAGCTGGCAAGGCTCTCCTAAAGGGAGTAAAGCTACGCTAAAATCAATTTGCATGTGGGTGGGCTTATTAACCCGAAAGACAGGGTTAGCAAAAGAGCACACGCTGAGAGGTGACAAGCGAAAACAGCGATGTCCACCTCTTGGAGTAAGCTCTTGCCCGCCCCCCCCCCGCTTCTGAAAATTCTGAAAGGAGTCCACTTCCAGTATTGCTGCGCATTACCAGCAGTACAGGCAGTGCAAAGTTTGTGTAACAACTAACTTTTGCTGAACGCAAGCGAATTGTACAGGTTTTCAGCCGGCAGTACACGGCAAATCACAGTTCCTACTATTCCGCCAAAAGATAAGCCAGCTGTACACCGGCATTTAAAGGAACCTTCCACCTCAGCGCGAATTCCGGTGTGCTCGACTCCATATCTTCTCTTGCGGCATGATTATCGCAAATTAAAGATTCTCTTCTTGGTCAGTGCTGCCTTTCAAGTGGTTGAACACCAACGTATGGGGTGCACACGAGAATTATTTGCCAATTTGGGTCTTCAGCTTACGATACGGTTATGCTCTAGACCACATGCCTGGTGCTCTTGAATGATATGCTGCAAGGCAACGGAATACTTAGCACAGATACACGCTATCCTGCACGCCCAGTAGCTAAAGTCAGTGCTCAAACCGGTAGAAGCCTTGTGGGTGGCCTGTGCTGAGTGCAAGGTTTGACAACGCAAAGCCTGAAGGGCACTTTCTCGCAGGTGTATTTGAGGACGTTTGGGGGGGTTCAGGCGGAAGCTGCAAGGGATTAAAATCTCCTTCCATGCTCAGAGTAGGGCAGGCCAGGCACCCTCTTAAAAATCAAGCAAACCTGAGGAGAGATGCCGCAGCTAAATTACCGTTCTAGTGTAAGAGCTGATAGAGGAACAGCAACTCTAAGGTGGTTCTGAGCACCAGGCGCATGACAAAATTTAGAATGCAGCCAGAAAAATGCAGGTCAAGCAGAGTCCATCGTACGAGGGCAGAGGGTTTCCTGCGAGGATACGAATGATGCAGGGTTTTCGTTTCAACGTTGGCCGCACTCAATGGTGACACTTTGCTTTAATGGTGTATGATATAGCTAAATCATGCACAGCACGGGCATTCATGATGTTTTTAGATGAAGGCACAGCCTTCGAACAAAATGCAGATTTACTCCCTAGACACGGCGCGCAACGGCCGAGCCAGCGTTCCTGCTTCTGCGGTTGGGGCTTACCCATGCATCCTGAGTGGGCGTGAATAGTCTGTAGAACGATGTTAACAACGATGCACGCATGCAATTGAATATAAAGATAGCAATTAACAGACTCTGCAGGCTGATAACCGTTCGGATATGCCACCGTATCCGGCCCTGAAACAGAGGTGTTTACCTTTAAACCAGGGAAGCCGAAGAAGATGGGGCAGTAGCGTGCACTGTGGTATTATAGGTTCTTCCTGCAGAAGGGCGGATATCAAGAACTATGATGATTTCGCTTGGTATGCATCAGACCTACTTCGCAGCCTTTGTTAAATAGAGCTAGAAACTCTTGGCCATTAATACGAAGTTCACTGACGAGAGGATTCACTCGAAGCGGACCATCGGGGCGGCTGGAACCTCTTCTGGCCCCACCACTGTTCCACACGTTGCATGGGGCCAGGGAGTTTCCATGATCGAGGTTTTGGCGTTTCAGGATTCGGTGCTTGGTATCTTGTTCCTCTAGCGTCTTAGTTCCCTTCATGAACCTGAAATCTAGAATTATGTGGCCTCTTTTGCTGCAAAAGAAGCTAATGTGTTAATAGGGATCGTCTTTTTGTATCCCATATGCTGTCGCAACCTATTTGTATTTCGTATGCTTTTCTGGGCAGAAATTGCACTCATACACCGAACATCCATATGCACTATATCTGGGCCGCCTTAGAGACCTTTTTTCACTTCTCAGCTGTAGCTGGAAGATGGCGCTTTGCTTCTACCCGCGATGCTTGGTTACTCCATCACCTCGGCGATATCCTCATTATATCCTCATTTTTATCCACTACCGTCCTGCAAGCAGCCCAGCCAGTTACGCATTGAGCCTTTCTTGGAGACAGCCGTGGTTTGACGCATTGATGCAGAAGCGACAATTCCTCGGTTGGATTTCTACTCACCAATAACTTGTCTTAGTGTAGTGACTACTCGCTAAAAGCACGGCTAAAATTGCAAGCCTGGAAATTCGGCAGTGCACGTTTGGATTATTCCTGTAGCATTGTGCAGCATAAGGTTGGTACATTTGCTTCTACACGCTGCATACTCAGCCCAAGTAACTGCTTAAAGACTGTGTACACTGCAGTCTACAACATATGCAATTGTGGCAAAACGGGAGTTGTTTGAGCTTGCAAAGTTAGCAAACACCAAATTAGTTATGCTCGCATGTGGAGCTGGATTCCCGCATTAGTATCAGCAAGTTCCGTTGCAGCATATGGCAGGTCTGCTCCTCTTCCTTCCAGTCTCAAGCCCCTGGATTGCCGGGTTCAGGAAGCCTAAAGGGTGAAAAGGAAGTCACTTACCTTTTTGAAACTCAGCTAAAGCTTCGTACTTATGTTAACTTAAGTCCAGGCATAATGCCTTTAGAAATTTTGTGATTTTCCCTTGTTGCTGGGATACAGTGATCCCCGCCCATGCCAAGAAAGCTTCTAATGGAGACCTGAGGTGTTGTTCCACAGAGTCTTGTTCAGGCAAAAAGGCAATCCAGATACAGAAAGCATTTGAGTTCTGCTGAGAGTTTTTGGAGGTACAGTTTATTTTAGAGCAGAGGCACAGCAGAGGAATGGACGGCTATCTCATCATCAGTATTCCTTTTCACTTGCAGTTCCCTTACCGTTCCAGACATTTGCCGCCCCAGCGTGCCAGGGGTCTTATGATCTTAACTGAACTCAGTAGTTGGAGTTACTCAGCAAGTAAGTTGTCGCTGGGGGCACAAGTTGGAGGGGGATAGGGTTGAAAGCGTCGAGAACTACCGGCCACCAGGTTACCTAGTTGTTGGTGAGGGTGACGTCGAGTCCCTGAGAGCCCTGATATCCCTAGCGCTCTAAATCCCCTTATCTACTACTAGAATAGGGGGATCCTCTCACACGAAACAGGGGGGAAAGGGGATCCCAGTTGAATTTTGACCATTGAGTTTAAATACAAAATCTAAGAGCTTTTTCCTACTGCGGATTCTGAAGAAGTTATATTTTTCTACTGGATAAAAGGACAAAATTTGGGGGCATAATATTATTCGAGGAATAATACAAAAAAAACGCTTCCCCTCTTGTTTTCCTGACAAAGCACCTTCACGACTACCCAGTGTTATCCACCGAGCTATCCAGTTGCCCTGGTCACGATCGGTGCTGTCGCTTGCTCCTATAAAGCGTGCGACGCCATCCAGTGCAGCGAGCCTCCTCTAACTTAGTTGAGGAACCTGTGGAGCTGCAGCTGTATCATGGTCTGCGAGATGCTGGTACTGGTGCCTCTCCTCGCCCACAGTCTGACTCTGTAGGGGCAACTAAGTGTTAAAAGATAGTCTACACTAAACTCTACAATGCTAGCGCACTCAGTAAGGGAAGCACTGGTTGTGCGTGCATGCGGGGATACCGTGATCCACTAGTTACTGCGTTGCCGCCCAAGACAAGCCCGCCCGTGCCTCCACCAGGTCCAGGCCCTTGAACTGATGTGCCCAGGAGGCCATCAGGTTGGATTGGAGGCTATGCACTTTCTGCGAATTCTTTCTTTAAATATTTGACCCAAGTGCAGCTGGCTACGTTCTTCTACAAATATCGAGGACTCTTGGTCTAGCATTAACCAATCGAAATACGAAGGGAAGAGAGCCCCGAAGGACACTTGACATCAACTAAGTCTCAACGAATCCATGGAGATGCGGCACAAAGGCCTGGGCTCGTGCAAAGGGGAACTGGCTTCTTACAAGTTCAACACGCCACACTCCAACCAGTGGTACAGGCCAGCCACTAACGCGAACAAGCCCCAGCCTCCTTCTGATGCATGCATTAGCATTATACATAATTGTTCAACACTAAATTGGCCCTTAGCATGCATTCTGTGTATAAATTAAAAAATACGTACTTACCCCCGCCAGTCCATGGTACAAGCGTAGTTGGTACAGGAGCATGAGCGGGGTTAGTTGGTCCGGGAAAGATGCTTTATTATCATTTAACAAGCTAAATATGTTTTAATATACATACATTCATCGGGAAATCTCTATTTATAGCCCCCACAAAAGCGGAAGCAGTAGCGCACAACGCACAGAGGTTCCCTAATACCGTCAGATGTATGGTGGAGGCAGATACCCGAAAGCCAAATATTCATGATATTGGCTCGTATTTTGTGTTTTAAATACGTATTTTAAATTAATTTAGTTTTATTTCTTATTATTGTACTATCGAGTGCAAATGAAATCAACCCGTTGTTCCTCTACACCGGGATAGTCCCTAGTATGTCGAATCTGGGGCCCCCCTCCGCTCTGCGGGGCTCAGGGAGGCGTGATGATGTTGATGCCGTGGCGTATGTTCTTTTGTTCATTTTTTTGTGCCTTTCGATTTTTTGTGGGCTTAAGATATTTGCCCTTTTTAATTTCCGCCTTACTTTCTTCAGAAGAGGAAGCATAAGGGCCTCCGCTAGCAGCCGCCCAAAGCTTAGCAGCCCCACAACCGTTATTTCTACTAGTTGGCCGATAGCGGGTTTTTTGATTGTTATTGCGTGCAGTTTCCTTGCATATTTATTGTGCTATACATTTGTGTTATTTTTAATAGCCGGTGGACGTATCTGCCTGCAATCTTGAATCCTCCGCGTGCAGCAGCCGCCCTCTTGTGCCTCTTGTTCGTTATCTCGTCACCCTCGCATCTATTAGACCTCCTCTTCATTATTTGTAGCTGCTATTTTCTGGTTATTTACCTTAGAAAGGCCAAAGATAAGGCAATTAAGGATATTTAAACCCAGATCATACGAATTCCCTGTTCTCCTATCTACCTCTCAACCGCAGACGCCAAGCCTAGTGCAAGCATTGCAGACCCGTACAGCACCGGCCCTCAGGCGATCTCGTGTTAGGGGCCTGAATTTGTTTCTCCTTATTTAAGGACAATAGGCCTCTAAGCCCCACGTTTGATCTGGCAGGTGTTGAGCGAAATCTGTAAAGTGCACAGATAACAAACCACCAACACACCCTGCACGATATTCGCAGCGGTGGCAATGACGGCAGCTGCAGCTCTCTTCCCAATGACAGCGGCATCTACAACCACCACAAACTGTCTGAGCGGTAGTAGCAGCAGCAGCAGCAGCAGCAGCAGCAGCAGTAGCAGCAGCAGCAGTATCGTATCAATGTCTTCTCGCCGCTCTTCTAAGGGGTCCCACCCACCACAATCGGTTGATAGCCCTCTAACGCAGGACAGCAGCGCTCATGAACAGCAACAACAACAGCAGCAATCCCCCGATGATAGACAGCAACAGTGGCAGGAAAGGTCTTCGGGACCGGGGGAATCGAACGCGACCTCTCCCTCGCAGCAGCCTGCGGAGTTGGGAGAGGCAGCAACAGCACTGAGGTCCTTTGCAGCCCCTCAGGGCACACAGCAGCAGCTCGAGCTGCTGCAGCAGGCCCAGGGGACACAGGCTATGCAGGGCCCCGCTCACGTTCCAGGGCGGCCTTCGCTCGCTGCAAAGACATCATCGTTGCTGCAGCGGAAGCAGCAGTTCTACAAGGTAGGGGCACAAGGGAGGGTAGATACAGATTAATAGTATGGGGAGCGTCATCGTATATTTATTGTTGTTTAATATAAACAGCTGCTGCAACTGTTGGTGCTGCATGCATGCGATCCTGTTGCTGCAACGATAGCAGACTTCGGTGTTGGAGGGGGAGGTGATGTGTGTGAGTTATGCATGCGTTTATGTTTGTGTTTGGGGCTTGTGTTGATGTCTGGGCTGCATGCATGCGTGTGTTGGGTGTTGGTTGCCTGCATGCAGACGAAGATGTGTCCCTGGTTTTCTAGAGGGCGCTGCGATCGGGGCCCAAGCTGCCAGTTCGCTCATAATACATTAGAGCTACGAGCCAGTCCAGACCTCCGTCGTACTTCTCTATGCCCTCGTTTGAAACAGCTGGGACGCTGCATCAACAGAGATTGCTCCTATGCTCATCAACCTCAGGAATTACGAGCTACGGGGTAAGATATATATATATATATCTTATATATATATATTATATATTGCTGCTGCACTTGTTGTTGCTGCTGCTGTTGCTGTTGCTGCTCTTGCTGCTGTTGCTGCTACTGCTGCTGATATGTGGTGCTTGTATTTTCATGGGATCCTCTGTATGCGTGAGGTTGGTGTTGTTGTACGACTTGTTGCTGCTGCTGCTGCTGCTGCTGCTGCTGGCTGTCTCGTTGCATGCGCATGCATTGCTTACTTTGGGGCTGGACTATTTATTATTGCTGCTATCTGCCTCGGTGCATGCGCATGCATTGCTGCAGGGAAGTTTACAAGACGGCACTCTGTGTTAAGTGGCAGCTCGGCCGATGCGCCGTAGGAAACCTATGCCGCCATGCGGTGAGCACATCCCCTGCAGCAGCAACAGCAACAACAGCAACAGCAGCAGCAGCAACAGCAGCAGCAGCAACAGCAACACCAGCAGCAGCAACACCTGCAACAGCAACACCAGCAGCAGCAACACCAGCAACAGCAACAACAGCAACAGCAACACCAGCAACAGCAACAACAGCAACAGCAACACCAGCAACAGCAACACCAGCAACAGCAACACCTGCAACAGCAACACCTGCAACAGCAACACCTGCAACAGCAACACCAACAGCAACAGCAACACTAGCGACAGCAACACCAGCAACAGCAACACCTGCAACAGCAACACCAACAGCAACAGCAACAGCAACACTAGCGACAGCAACAGCAGCAACAGTAGCGGCAGCAACAGCAGCAACAGCAGCAACAGCAGGTGGGGAGATGAGTTTGCCTGTGTGTGTGTGTGTGTGTGTCTGTGGCTTGCTGCAGCACGGTCCCGAGGAGATGCGCGGCATCACAGTGACGCAGGCTACAGCAGCCAAGAAAGGGCTGACAGGTTCAACAGGTGCCGCAGCAACAGCAGCAGCAGCAGCAACAGCAGCAGCTGCTGTTGCTGGTGCAGCTCCTTGTGGTTTGGGGGCTCTAGCAGAGTTGGGGGAGGGGGAGGTAAGCAGCAGGAGCAGCCTGGGCAGCTCCTCAAGCAACAACAGCAGCAGCAACAGCACTTGTACATCCTCTCCTGCTCCCTGTCAGTCGCCCTTCTCTTTCACAGGAGCAGCAGCAGGGTGTGTAGCAGCAGGGGTGGTGCTGCCTACACAGAGGCAGCAGCAGGGGGGCCCTCAAGACAGAGACTTAATAGAAATTGGGGGCCGTCAAGATATTGAAGACAAGACCCAGCAAACAAACCTTGGACAGCATCAAGCCGATACCCGACAGCAGCAACAGCAGCAACAGCAGCAGCAGCAGCAACAGCAGCAGCAGCAGCAGAAGGGGGGAGCTACTAACTACCTTACAGCCACACCGCCTCCCCAGACAGCTGTCGGACCCACCTGGGCTTTTGAGGGAGGAGCCCTCTGCCCAGACTACCCTGTACAGGCATCTACGGTTAGTGGGAGGGAGCAGCAGCAGCAGCAGCAACAGCAGCAGCAGCAGCAGCAGGGGCGAATTGTGGGACAGCACAACAAGACATTGATGCAGCAACGCCACCTGTCAGGACAGAAAGCAGCAGCTCTCCCCCCTCTAGCTCGGAAGCTGCCCAAAGGTGTGCAGCGACAACTAAGACAGCAGCAGCAGCAACAACAACAGCAGCAGCAGCAGCAGCAGCAGCAACAGTTAATGCTGCTGCAATCGCAACGCCAAGGACGGTACAGCCATAAAGACTTGCAGCAACAGCAGCAGCAAACGACACAGGGCCACAGGAGAAGGCCTCTGCTGCAGCAGCAACAACAGGTCCAGGCAGCCCACCAACTGTATTCGTGGATGCCTCGTCAGCAGCGGCTGCCATGGGAGGGGCTGCCGCAGCAGCGACAGCAGCAACAGCAGCAGCTGCCGCAGCACCAGCTTAGCGGAAGCCTTCAGCATATCATTTCGCAGCAGCCAGGCCTATCCCAGGAAGCCGTTCTTCTTCTGCAGCAGCAGCAGCAGCAGCAGCAAAGTACAAACGGTGGGGTTGCACAGGAGGGTATGTGGCAGCAAGAGCAGCACCACCTGCACCCGCTGGCCCAAGACAGCTCGACTGTATTTGATCGAGCTCTCGGTGCTGATGCCGCGAGTTCGTTGCTGCAGCCGCTGCAGCAGCAGCAGCAGCAACAACAACAGAGAACGACGAAGGATGCTGCCTTCAGCCCGCAACACGCACAGCAGCAACAGCAACAGCCACCGACGTGGAAGGCGGAGAGGCTTTTGTCTCTGTGGGATCAGCCAGATGTTTGCTGGAGCAGCAACAGCGATATGCAGCAGCAGCAAGGCCCTGCAGGCACGTTTTCTAGTGACAATGGCTTTGTCGAGAGTCATATCTCAGACAGTCTGGTGCTGCTGCCGCAACAGGGCGTACAAGACCCTGTGCGTGAGGGGTTGCACCAAGAGCAGCATCAGGGTCAGGAGGAGCAGCAGCACCATGGCGACCCACTGGAGGTGATTTGTGCGGGAAGCGGGGCAGCAGCAGCAGCAGCAGCAGCAGCAGGGGTAGGAGCAGGAGGAACAGGAGGAGATGGAGTGCAGCTGATGTCTTTCGCTTCAGGTGGCGGAGGCAGCGGGAGCCGGCCAGTGTCGCTGGATGCCCCAGACTGCAGTCGAGCGTTTCAGGCAAGTGGGGAAAGCCCATGTTCAATACTGTTTTCAGGGCCTCAGCTGTTTAACGTGGCAGCAGAGGCAGAATAATTGGCAGCCCCCGCAAGAGGGGAGCCCTAAGCTGTTTGTTTTGTTGGCGCGGAACCAAGTCACGAAGATATTGATTCAGAAGGGAGGAGGCATCATCGCATGCATTGACTGTTTCCTTCAAAGGCTCTTGCGGTGCTTGTCTCCCCCCCCCCCCCCCCCTACAACCATTACGGCCTTGTTTCCATGCCCATTGTCTCCCTCTTCACATGATGTGTCTCCCACGTTTCTGATATCATTGTTCTTTCATATTTCATTTGTGGCCTTGTCTCCAAGTCCTTTCTCCCCCAGTTCACCCGTAAAGCCCTTGTCTCTCTTCATACCCTCAAAGACTTTGTCGGTTCTCCTGGGCGGTTTTTTACGTCTGTGCCAAATATGCAGCAAACAGCACGCTGTACTGTTGTTGGCTAGAAGCAGCAGCAGCAGCAGCAGCAGCAGCAGCAGCTTGAGCTGTTCAGGCATCTCATTGATTTTTGCAGCTTGATTAGCGTTTCTAGAATGTATTTACACGGATGTGGGACGTGCACCTTTGCCCTGCAGTGGCAGGGTTTGTTATTGAGATACATTTTTGTTTTTAGTCATATTGTTGGCTCGAGCTCCACTGTGCCCAATTCATTTATAGACCGCGCAGCACGCCCTTCTTTGTTGATATCAGCAAAGGCCAGGGACGCCGTGTGCCTTGTTTTTGTTGCCTGGAACCCTGCAGGCTGCCGCGGCGCAGCCCGAATGGTCTTAATACAGTGGTCTGCAATCTTTTTTACTGCATGCAACGGTCGTAGCCTCTTCTGTCTCAGTTGCCTCTGCCCCTAGAAAGCCCATGCAGCTCCGAGCCCGCAGCCGGGCATACAGAAAAGATAGCGGCATCCCCTTAGTGTTTCCGCATACACACGTTGTAAACAGCGTTTTGCCTGCACATGCCACCTTGGCACCAATAGCAGCCCCTTCTCATGGTGGAGAAGGGGCCAACCACGCGACGAGACGTTCCGCGAGGATCTAGCATGAACCCTGAGCCCATAGCGCATTAGTCTTTTGTATCATCGAGTCTCCCTTAGGGGCCCTTAGACACCCTTAGTATTTGCCATAAGGCGCGGCCCGCAGCACCAGCCGCGTTGCTCCTTGGGGAGTTCACCGGGGGTATCGCCTCCTCCGGGGCGGAGGGGAGATACGCCCCTCAAGGAATGTTACTAATGCTAGATAGAAGGAATGGTGCATATGACACCGAAGCCGGCGTTCGCGAGCTCAACGAGCGCACGCTACGAAATGTTGCCGATGGCGCGGCATCCCATTCCCAGATCAGATGCTGCAGAGAGACTAACTTAACTTCCTGCGGCGCAATATCCCGCATGCAAGCACAAAATCAATAATTCTAAGCATTTACAGATCCACGCATCATTAAGAGGTTTGTGGTCATGTGGGGGAGGCGGTGCGTTTAGTGCTGTTGTGTTTCAACTCCTTCCTGCATAGGAGAGAACATCAAAAACTCGGTGTAGACTCATAACTGGTGCATAAGCGTGCTGTTGCTGCGTTCAGTGTGGCCGTCTTCCTCCCGGTGTTCCCCACTGTTCGATCTTGAGCAGTGTCATTAATCCGCTCCTGAAGGTGCTAACGAGTTTGCGATCCCTGTCAGTAGTGACCGTTTCCAGGCCTGATAGTAGTTACGTGACGCCCTTTGGTGTCACTGAGCACGAATACGGGATATACCGTGCATATCTGCTGGTCCCTCGACAACGAAGCAAATGCAACCCTAGCCTCTGACTGGTAGTTCCTAGTAGGCAAGCTGCTGGTACAGCCTTCTAGATCCGTTTAGGAATTGGACAAATCTGCAGTAGTTCCAGACTGAGAGTGCTTTTGTTGATGGCTGTGCGGACGCTTGAGCGAATTATTCCTCGTCTGCGGAGAAGATCCTAGGCCACCAAGAGGGCTTGCTCACCCACTCGACGGTGGTGTTGACCCCTCCCTTGCTCGTTAAAGGATGATCATACAGTCTGTATAAAATGCATATGCGAATCGAAGCCAGAGCCTGTAATAAGCGGAATCGACGCTTCGTCTGGTATCGCAAATGATCGTCGTCTCTGATGCGTCGGCTATCTGAGAGATCACACCAGCTAGTGTATCAATGGCACCTGGAAGAAATGTTTATCGAAACTCGCAGCATGTGGCCGCGGCGCTGCCAGCTGTCTGATGAGACTTCTGGCTGTTTTTTTGTTCGGTCTACATCCAAATAAGTCGTTTGTGGCTCATGAGTAGACAGAGGAAAGGCGAGGCGAACGAGCCCTGGGATGAAGCTAGGGTAGCACTATGCAAGGCCAAGTAACTTCTGAACGCCCATGCCAGCGTACAGGGGAAATGGCCAAGCCTGAGTCACTGAGTGGCCTCTGTCTTCGCCATATCTGCTTCGTCTCCTGCTGAGGTTACATGGAGTCTTACGAAGCCCGTTTCTTGCATGAAATACAAAAGCGTTTGCGCTTTTTGAGAGCAATTCGTTCCAACGTAGAAGTTGCAAAGCACGTCGCATTTGTTGCAAGTGCTATTGCAGATCATTCGGAATACACGCACACCGTCCGTGGATATAACCATCCAGCTCTCATCAAACGGCCCACAAGAACTCGTCCTGAACCTATTACTGCAAATCAATAGGTGCATTCAGGTTCCCACAGGTCACATATGTTTACTGCACTTCGCGAGTCCTAGTATGGAGCGCAGTTGTTCCCGCCGTCGGGATATACTGGAATCTGCATAAGCGCGTCAGCAAAGTGATACGGTGAGTAGGCAGGTGGACCCAGAAAGTCAGGCAGTTCGCCGAACTAGGCAATCGGGAACTTTTGCTTCAGTATGATTTTACTGAGAGATTGGAAACTGGCGCGCATAGGCCACCTCCCGTCCTTGTTCTTTCCCAGCAGCAGAGTTGGCCGAACGCGCTAATTGACTATTAAACGCGCCCTTTATTAGGCGTCCTCCCGTCGTTCGTTGTCACCTTCAAGATGCGAGGGTCGTTTGAACCTCGGAACACATTCGGGCTGAGCCTGAACTCGGACTGAGTTCGGTGCCGTGCGCGGTAGTTCGAGCGGCCGGCCGGCCTGTTGAGGGCTCCTTCTTATTGAGTAGGCATGCCGTATCTTTCCACAGCTACTGCTGCTTCGGCTGCTCCTTGGGTGTTAAATGGATCAAATGCCCCCAAACTGCGGGGTTCCTATGAGGTTCATGACAGAATGCACACCCTTTTACGTTGTTTCCTACGCTGCGTCAGAGCCTCATCGCTACCTAATTATTGGGAAACTGATCCCACTGCTCTTATCGTAGGATGCAGACGATGCTAGGGGCACTCTCACATTGTTTCCAGGAAGATAAATTCCAATTTTGTGGTGGATCCCGCAAACTGCTCCACCCCTGAATCGCTCACGGCATATATGGGGGTTCTGCCGTTGTGAATTAGTTTAACAAACAATTCCTGTCTCATGGTCGTCTAGCCCGCTTCTGAACTGGGCCTCCATTTAACGCTTACGGCTTTGCCGATACTCACGTATTGCCAGGCATTGGAGGAGCGTACTCTCAGTGGCCGCGCCAATGAGTAGACAGATATGGTGCACTTTTTTCAGGGACCAGATCCGCATCTCAATCTGCATCTAATATACCTAGAAACCCGTGTGCATTAATACGCACATTGGTGAGCACATGATTGACTGCAGGTGTGCCTGCCGGTACAACTGTCACCTGTTTGGACCCAATCACTGTGCCACAAGCTGTTTGGTGCCTAGATATTTTTTCTGGTCATTTTGTTTGCTTCCTTGAACCCGCTACTTAGAATCGTGTTATTTATTTTGTGTTGTGCACCAGCAATGTTGAGTTATGAAAACTTTGTTTCACAGGAAGCAAATGAGCTACTATGCAATATTTCTAAGCTCTGTAAACGCTGGCGTCGCTGGATGCAGTACATCCTTGCTCCCTGCTCCAGCACAAGTTCTTGGTGCCGGTGCAGGGACGAGTTGGGAAGCCCTTAGTGGTGACGCATCTTGTCTCATCCCCTGCTGCCAAGCCAGCCCACTTGCAAGGCCATATATTCGTTTCGATGGACTCACTAACCGTGGCGAATATTAAGGAGTGCCATCAGTAGGCGATCATCGCGCAGGTAGGACTGCTTGTGGCAACTTCAGACAGACAAGACTGTATCGTTGGATGTATGGCCCGCTGTTCTTGTAAGGCCCTAACAGTTGCATGTACTCTTTAACTAAACTAAAATTAATACGGAATGGAGTGCACCCTTCAGAGGCGAGGGTGTAGACTAGCTAGGGTGTTTTCATAGACTCTCCAGTAGTAGAGGGTGCTGTGTAAGGCCATTGACTGCAGATTGTATATATAAATATATATGCTGAGTTGTATGCAGCAATACTATTTATTATGTTCTCCCACTATATTGTTTATACATTGCAGTGTAGAGACACTTGTATATGCAGCGATAAGACAGACAGAGAGGCCTTGCGCCCATTGCAGTGACGCGCTGCTGTTGCTGCTGCTTTGGCTGCTGCTATATATCATCAATTAGAGGGCATTTTTCTCAATAACAAACAAATACTTGGCAATCAAAAGAGTTGAGACGAGTCAAAGATTGCAGTGTTGATGTCAGCTAGTAGCTGGTGTGCCTATGATCGCTGAGGCTCCGCGTGGCAGAGCTGGGGTATGTGTGGCTCGCTCTCATCTTGCATGGAATGGAGGATTAGGGTCTTTGTTTATGTTATTAGACTTAGAAAATAAATATAAAACAAATAAATATACAAAGAAACATACATAAACAACATAGATAAATCAACAAGTGGTATGGGGGCTGTGGAGTTGTAGAGCCAGTGCACGTCTTAAACAGGCCCTCCACCCAACGGCCCACGGCTTCTCTTGACTCTATTTTCGTTGTATGAGCATATAAATATCTTTTTCTTTGTTTTTTTAGTTAATTTCTACATTTAATTTACTCAAGCCGGTGTATCGACACCCCCATTTTCGATCTGTCTTGCAGGACTACCTGTGTCGGCTGCGCTCGCGGGAGGCGTGTCTTAGCTAGCCAGGCCGTGGGGGCCTCTTTCTTTCTCCTCACTTCTGCACTTAAATACATTTAATTTGTAAAGAGGTTAAATGTTTCATCCAAGCCAAGGCCCCTAAAGATCTAGAGAGTCCGATGCTCCTACCCTCCCTACCCTTTGTTGTACGCACGTCCTTACGCGTGCTCTCTCAAGAGGCCTCCTTCGTTTTCTGCTATAGCAGCAGCAGCAGCAGCAATATCTGCTGCTGCTCTGAAACTCCTTCTTCTTATTTGGCTTCAGGAGAGCTCCCCGCGCCACCTCATCGAGCTGCAGCTCCCCTAGCCGCAGCAGGTCCCTCCCTATGCGCCTCATCGCCCCACCTCCTCCCCCCGTTAATACTGTAGATAACAACAGCCTTACGTATGGATACCTCAGGGGGGCCTCCCCCTCCCGATCAGAGCCCCTGGCCAGGCGACTCTCGAATGGCTGCACTGCGGGAGACAGACTCAGGGGGGGGCTGTGCCACACAGAGGCCTCATGGAGGGGGGCCCTTGCCTGTCCCTGTACCTTACAATACACTGGGAGGGGCCCCCCAACCTCCTACTCACAGTCAGGCTGTATTCCAGGGTGTAGTCCCCTCGGGTGTCTCCTGCTCCCCTCCCAAGCCCCTTGAGCAGCCAGCCATGAATCAGGGGGCCCCCATGGGCGCCGTAGCCCTGCAACCCGAGCCCACCGATGGGGCCCCTATGCATCCCTGGCTGCTTCTGCCTCAGCGACATCAGCAGCAGCAGCAGCAGCAGCATCTGTATTACGAAGGCCAGCAGCAGGTGGTGCAGCAGCAGCTCCACCAGCAACGGCCTCAAGTGCTGCAGCAAGGGGGAGGGGGGCCCCACAGCGGGGACGGGTCTCCTGCCCCTATGAATATGGGGGAGTTACCCCCGTGGCAGCCGGCTATGGATTGCTCTGCTGAGAGAAGTGTCTCCTTTGGCTGTGCCAGTCCCTGCATGCTGCCCGCTCAGGCCCCTCCCCCTTATAGCGTTTCCCCCTTAGCCTCAGGCCCTTTTGTGGGGGACGTACCCCACATATCAACTCAGCCTCACCTCCAACAGTGGCATCCGGGGGCAGCAACACAAAGCGACGCCCTGCAGCCTCCCCCTGCTGCGGCTGCCGCTGCTGCTCCTCCTCCTCCTGGGCCTCCTGTTGCACCCTTCCCCTTCGGCATGTGTATGGGGGCCCCTCAGGGCCCCCCAGGCGGCCTAAAGGGAGGGCCAGAGGCGCCAGCTGGCGGGGGGCCATGGCAGCCCATGCAGCAGCAGCACCAGCAGCACCAGCAGCACCAGCATCAGCAGCCGCAGCCGCAGCAGCAGCGGGCTCCGCAGCAGCCGCCCCAGCAGCCGCATGTGAGTGCCTTGCAGCCTCCTGGTGGGGTTTATGCGCCTATGGGGCTGGGAGGGGCTGCCATGCCGAAAGGGGAGAGTAAGAGCTCCCGGCCACCCAAGGGGGGAGGGGCATGCAGGAGAAAGGCAGACTCGGGTGTCGAGGGAGGGGGGCCCCCTGCCCCTTCATCAGGCACCAGGCCAGCCAAGTTCTTTAAACAGCATTCCCCAGGCAAGGGGGCCCCGAAACCTCGAGCGAAAGGGTGCGGTGTTCAGGGGATTGCCCAGGAGGATGGGATGCCGAAGGATCCCGCCTTGGTCCCCGTAGGCTGCCAAGGGGGGCCCCCCGGGGGCCCTCCTTCTCATGGGGCCCCCGTGAGGCAGCCTCCTTTAAGCGGGCATTGCAAGCCCCCTTCTTCCGGTACCTTTGAGAAGGGTGAAGGGAATGGCGGGGCCCCCAGACCCAACCCCCGGCCCAGGGCAGTGCGGCCGTCTGAGGTGATGGCGAAGATGTACTTCCACCGCAAGAAAGAAGCTTGGAGGGCTGAGCTTCTGATAGAGGGGACCAAGAAACAGAAGTCTTTCTCCTGCAGGGTAAGGCTAATCATTCTTCTGTGCTACCTGAGCATACACCCCACTTGACACGCTTACAAGGATACCCAGTACCCCTCTTCTATATCCCTTGTGTTTCTATCTGCTGAAACCGCGAGTTTTTATGTTGTTGGCTTGCGTGCGCCTGGGGCTGTGGGGTATGAGACGGACCCTAGAGGGGTTTTCGTTCCTTTAGGCTCCTCAGGGCTCCTTGCATGCCCCTGCCAACCCTGCGGTGTCTGTACACTTGTCTCTGTGTCTCTGCAGCTCTACGGCTACGAGCGCGCGAGGCTGATGTGCGAGTGGGCCCGAAAGTTTGTCCTTAGGACGAGTAGGCTACCCACAGATGAGGAGACATGCACTTCGCTGGCTTCCCTAATGAAGGAGCCTCTTCCCCCCCAAGTCCCGACCTCCTTGCCGTATGGACGCAGTGAAGGTACGGCAGCGGGGCCCCCTGGAGGGGCCCCTGGCGGGGCCCCTGGCGGGACACCTGGAGGAACGCAGGCCCCTTTACCGAGCGCTGGAGAGGCGAGTCAGGGCAAGACCCCTGCGGAGCAACGGGACCAGCCACCTGCTGCCACTGCAACGGCGCCAGTAGGTGCTCCTGCAGCTCCAGGGGCAGGAGGGGTTGCTGCTCGAGAGGCCCCGTATGGGGGCGACGTCGGGGGTCTACCCGGCGCCAAGAGCCCCCTTGAACCGAGGGTGTCACCTGCTGGTGTCTGCAAGAAGCGGAAAGAAGCAGCCAAGTGTGGCGAAGGCACCACAAAGGTGCGGAAGGGCAGCGACTGCCCAGGTGGGGCTTCTTCTAAAAAGGGGCAAGCGCCTCGAGGGGCCCCTGAAGGACCTGCAGAGGCAGCGCTTCAGGGCCCTCGGCGAGTGGCTAGAACGGACCTGCTTGTCGACTCCCCCAACGGGAAGCCAGCGGCTCCTGGGGAGAACAGAGCGGAGGGCACTGCCCCAGTGATGTCTCCATACCTTTCTTTCAAGAACGTAGAAGCCACGAACAGTGCATACAATGGAGCTGTTGGGCCTCAGCCGGTGGGGGGCCCCGGACAGGAAATGCCGCTGGCAGAGTGCCCGGCCCCTTGTCTACCAGGGGGGGCCCCCCGTACGGGAGCCTCAGAGGAGTTGCAGGGCAAGCCCAACGAAATGAGTTTCCGTGGCCCTGAGACCTGCGGAGGCGAAGCCCTCAGCCCCAGCGCGAATCCGTGGTTTGAAGAGCTAGAGCAGCTGAAGAAGATAAGCCGACCTAAGGGAGGCCGCGCCAAACGATTTAATGTAGGAAAGAAACCCTTTAGTGGTGTTCGTGGTATTTACTTCCAGCAAGGACTTTGGAAAGTTAAATACAGGGGAGAACAAGAAGAAGCCATGAAGCTATTCCCCTACAGCCCAGGCGTATGCTTGCATCTATATACACACAAACTGACCCCCCACCCCCCACCCCTTCCTTCTTACTGGCGGAGCCTAGCTGTTGTCTATGGGATGTAGTAGTTAGGGTTTAGGGTTTAGGGTTAGACCTTGCAGCATGCAACGCATAGGGAGGCCAGGGGCATTTTGTTGGGGCAGACACTGCGCTCTGTGCGCTTGCAGGACGAGAAAGATATGAAGTCCCAGTTCGAGCTGGCACGATCGTTTTTGAGACAAGTTATTGATAAGGGGCGTCAATTGCACGACAGCGATGGGGAAGGCCTTTCTGAAGACGAACCTGGTAAGGGTATTAGGGACAGAATAAGCTTTTCTAGCCAAATAGACTGTTTCCAGGGTTGTTGTTGCTACTTCCAGTACAAATATAGATATATGCCCCTACAAGGGGCTACACCCTCACTCTGCAGGCTGCTACCCCGCGAGGTCAAGCCGACCCTGTGTAAGGTAGTTGCGCCTCGTACAGCAGCAACATTTGCTGCCTTGGGGCTTTTGCATGCGGCTTGTGTCTCAGCGTGGCTCGTGCGAGGCAACAGTTCCACTAAGTGGACCTGCAAGAAGGACGCGGGTACAATTTGTGCTAAGACAGAACAGCAGCACCGCCCTAAGTCGCCGCCGGGCCAGCAAGCCCGCCGCCGCCCACCTTCCTTATCGAATAAGGGACCCCGCGTGGGGCTCCCTACCGACGCCGTCCGGTGCCCCCTCGTGGGCTCCCCTGGGGACTGTCAGGGCCCCTGTGGAGTGGGGCCTTATTTCGTTCATGGGGGCCCCATGCAGGGAGACGGTGGTCAGGGCCTATCGAGATGTCTCCCTACCTCAGCCTCAGGAAACTCCTTTGCTCCCAAGGACCCTGGGGAGGCCCCTGCGTGGCTTCAGCGAGCAGCTGGAGAAGGTGATTCAGGAGAAATTCCGGAAGAGGAGACGGGGGCAGAGCCGCAGGGTAGCAGCAAAGCCGAGGGGGCAATCCCTTGGGGGCCCTCCTTCCCAGAGGCTGCAGACGTTGAGACTGCAGGAAACCGCCCCCCGGGTTTGCAGCTGCAGCTGCCGCTGATGCAGTGCAGAGGTGTCTTCACTACGGCGGATAGCCCCATGTGCGGGAGGCCCTCCCCGAAGGAGAGGTCCCCCTTCTCAACGGAAGCAACAACGGGTTTCTTCTCGGCAGTAACAACAACTGCTGATGAGGCCCTGCCGGTGAGCAGCAATAGTGCCAGCGAAGGGCTCCCAGGGGCCCCAGGGCCTTGCCCCTCTAAGAGTTCTGGCGGCCTTTACGCTGCAAGCTACTTCTGCTGCCAGCCGTTTGTTGCCCCTACAGAAGGGCGGGGATCCACAGCTCCCGCCAACGTCTCCCGCGCACCAGAGGGGGCCCCCATGATGCCCCTCTCCACCAATCCAAGTATGCAGGAGGCCGATATGAGCATGTCGCACGGCGAGTTCGCACCGCCAAACCACGAAGGCCCAGCGGGAACCCTGCCACCCACCCTTCCTTATCCTGTTGGAGGCCCCCCACCCACCGCTGCTCCCATCACCCTGTTCCATCCTGCCGACGGGACACCCAAGAGCCCTGAGAGTTTCCTTCAGTTTCGCCCCTTTGTAGAACAGCCGACCGCTCAGTTGGAGACCTCTCTGGGGGAGGAGCTCTTGTCTGTTGCTGGCTATTCTTGTGGCTTTGGCTTCCCCGCCGACAACACCCTCTCCTCGAAGCAACAGATAAACCAGAACTCCCCTTTGTTGCCGAACAGGCAGCCAAACGGAATGGTCCTGCTCCCAGGACACGATCCAGCAATGGGTGCAGCCAAGGGGGCCTCCTTCGGTCCCCCAGGAGGCCCCTGGGCCCTCGCCAGCCCCCTCACTCTCCACAAATCAAAGGAAGAGGCTAGGACCCGCAATATGGCCGGTGCCCCCGATAAAACAGACCCTGTGGGACCGGGAGCCCCTTGCCGGGCTCGCAACGAAGCTGGGGCCCCCCGCCCCCCAGCGCCACTTCCTTGGGTTGTTGTGCGCCCACGAGAAGATGAAGAGAAGGCCTTGACGCCCCTAGCTGGCAAGGCATCGGGTTATTTGCTGCAGGGACCCCCCATGGGCTGCACGTACATTCCTCATCATGCCAACTGAGCCACGACGAGGCGGCGCCTGCTCCGGTCTCTTCTTTTGGGGTAGTGTCCCCACGAGATAAAGATGAAGATATGCATGCAGCAACGCCCTACAATGCCCAAAGGGTGTTTGTGGCGTTGCGCAGCGCGGAGGAGGGACACGGATATCTATTGTTGCGCTGCATGCTGACTCAAACTTGCATGCATGCTGCGGGGAGGTGGGAAGAGCTGTAGTGTGTTTGATAGCTCTCCTTGAGAGGAAGCGCGTGAGCCTCCTCAATATATTATTTAGTGCTGTCAACAAAAGCGTTATCCACCCTGTGGGGCGTGTGCTGCACAGCAGTTGGTGATTCTTTCGTTTTCTTTTGATGCCGTGTGCCGCCTCAAGGCAGGCAATTTTTATGCCTCGCTGAGCGCCGCGGTGTACTTACTGTGGGGCCCTTTAGGCTTCCAATCGAGACCTAGCAGGGGGTCTTCCAATCAACTCACCACTTTTTGCAGCTTTCTGATTTCATAGCGGATATACGTCAAGGGAGGGCTCTGGGGGGAGGGATGCGATCGAGACAGAAGACCTCACATTTAGTGTTGGAAGCCCAGGGCATGAAGCTAGGAGAACCTCTTAAGCCTCCAACGCCCCATCACAACAGAGGATAACAGTCTTTGTACTTCGGATTCAGGATTGAGATCTCGCCAGCCCATAGCAACGTTGCGTATTTATATCGCCTTCATAATGCTATATGAGATAATCCAGGCGAACAACAAGCATATTATGGCAGTAATGTGATGACAATATATAAATTGCTAGCAACAAGAAGGCCACAGCAAATCTTTTGTGTATGTGTCATCATGAATGTGTTGATAAACATATTCTCCAAAGAAACAAATACAAAAACTCAACTTGCTTGTCACTCAGGGACCGCCACGTGACAACATAGACAGGACCGGATCAGCCCTTTCAAACCCAAAGAAACACATTTTCTGGGCTTCTCCCTGTAGCATATATAGAGAGGGCTTTGTTGCCAATGAGCTGCTCGTCATGAAATTCAAGATAGGGTTTACTAACGGAACGGTTTTAACAACAGTATTTATCTGTAGTGAGTGAGAGTCTTTAGGGCTCAGTGTGTAGATACAAAAGCTACTCCATAGGAAACAGCAGGGTTTAAGGCTTAGTAGAGGCCGATACTACAGCGAATTTGATAGGCAATAGGGCTGTAGGACAACACAACACTAGTATATATGTGTGCACAGCAACAGCCATCGGATATTGCAGGTCTTCTTCAGTACTTCCTAAACCGCATGCGGCTTTGTTGTTGCTACATTCTTATTATTGTTTCAGACCCATCATAAAGCAGTGGGGCGCCGGCTCAATCTTAATAGCAAAGCCGTGAACCCCCCCCTACCCCCCCCCCTACCCCCCCCCTGTTGTCTACATTCCCATTTACAGTACAGCTAAAATAAAAGGGAAATGATTATTGCTAGCAATGTCTTCGATTGCATTCACACGGCGTTTGACGAAGGGTTTCAGAAGAAAGTTTGGAAGGCCACAAGCGCCTTCGACAACACGGGCATGTACACTCGTGATTAAAGTGTTATTAAGTGGGATTAATATATTAAACAGACACTCGAGTGTTTGTTTTAAACCTTTTCGAGGATATGATTCAACCCCCTGCCCCCATATACGCACAGGCGCTTCCTCTACCTCCTCAGACATAGTGTTCCCTTGCACGCACAAACATCTTCTCGAAAAGGAGGGGCATTCAAAAAGGGTAGGGCAGTATTGTTTGGTTTCTGCAGATGCTCTGTTTTTATGGATCCCAATGTGATGTTTCTTCTCTACTTTTTCACGCATATAACCGTTGTGATGTGTGTGTGTGTGTGTGTGTGTGTGTGTGTGTGTGAAGCTGGTCGGTGGCGTGATACTCAAGGTAGCTTGCACTGAAAGAAAAGGGTGTATATCTTGCAGTGTTTATGTGCTGGAGTGTAAGGAAGATACAATCAATTTGAAATAATTCTCCCATTCAAGATATTTGATGTAGTAGAGTTACAGCAGCATTAAGCTGAATGCTACTTAAGAGTAGAACACCGCCACATTGCCATCGCCTGCGTCCACCCGCCCCGACCTGCAAGCCAAACCATTTGCGACGGTGGGAAGTGTTCTCTTTTTCTTCAATCCTTCATTTATCTTGCAATATATGTGTTATCTTGTCAACTGCAATGGCTTATGCAATAAACCTGTTCACGTGAGCCTTCTTCACCGTCGGTTTCTTGCTGCAACCAGCAGATGCGAGCAGCAGTAGTGGGCGGAGAAGTAAACTGTCTCAATTGATTCATTCAGAGCACCTCACTCTTTTATTTGAATCTCTTATTGCATACATTTAAAAAACAACTAATAATAGGCGAAGATCGCGTCGAATGAGATAGCTTTCCTCAGTTGACACCATCGTGCAGAGTCTGCATCATCGCTTTCTGTACCCACCACCCTCCAACACCACTCCACCGCTGCAACCGCCGGCCTCAACAGCTTTTCGTTGATGTTTTTGGAAACGAATTAGCTTTCCGAAACTATAGCAGCCCCATTTACCATCATTGACGCCGCAGAAAGCCCGTTGGCTACAGCCAGGGCGCCCACACCCCAGCTCATTCAACTTGTGCTGTCTGAAACAGCACCATGCCACTGCGGGACGACCACCTATCAACGGCTAATGCCGGGCCTTCGCGTGAAGGACGAGTAGAAGCGAAGGAACCACGTACTCGTCGTACATCCGACTTGCGTTTTCTGAGCATACACGGGAAGGAATGGAAATGGAAGCAGTGTATATCTACTTCCCCCTTTGTCGAACACCTGGCTCTTGTAGGAATTGACGTCATCGTAGCCATCATCAATGTCAGTCTACTGATGCAACTGAGGCCTCCCTGGTTTCAGGAGGCTTCAGAAGATGTGCGAGGAGAAGAGGTATTGCCTCAGTTGAGTATGCTGTATATAACGATATTTGCTTTTCTTATAGGTGTTGTTGGAGTCCTATTGAAGTTTGCTGTGCTCGTATGGTGTGTAGGAAACACAATTTTTCGGGTTCCTGAAGGTGGCATACCGGTAACAATAAAGCTCTTTGGTTATGAACTACCTGCAGACTGTCTGGGAGGATATACTGTTAGTATGAAGAATTTCCTTAGTATTGCAACGATTTGGGTGTTTCTTGGGGCTGTATTCTTTCAATTTATGGGGGCCCCCCTTGAAAGTATTCTATCTTCGGTGTTGCTAGGCGTCTTCTTTGCAGCTGTTGGTAGTGTAGCTCCTTACCTTGGCGCCGTGGCTGAGGCCTGTCGTTCTTCTCGATGGCGCTGCAGCACCTCAGCTAATATGCCCAAGAATATGTCTTTCGCTCGTTTAGATGTAGAAAGAGAAGAAAAAGCAGCGCGAGAAGCAGCGCGAGAAGCAGCACGAGAAGCAGCACTATCAACAGCACGTTCATCATCAACAGGAGCAGCACAAGAAGCAGCAGATGCAGCAGCAGCAGATGCAGCAGCAGCAGCAGCAGCACCAACAGCAGCATCAGCAGCAAATGAAGAAGCAGAATCAATTGTAGTTGCTGTTCTGTCCCTCTCAGATACAGCATATGGCGAGGGTTTGCCTGTTTGGTTTTGGAGGATCTCATCAGTAATAGATGTATATGTTCGATCCTTAGATTTTATTTGTAGTCCTTTTCTTTATTTATTTTTATATTTATATCGAATAATAAAAAAAAAGAGGTGGGAAGACAGCGAATTGGTGGAGATGAATCCTGAAAGCGTTTCGTATTTCTTAGTGTATTCGTATTTATTCCCTCTCTTTGCGAGTTGTATCGCGAGTTTTGCTGCTTGTATATTATTGCCTATGGATTGGCCTACTGTATATTTAATATATCCTGCTCCTTTATTAATGTTTATAAGCGTAAGCTTCCCTCTATTTTGTTTGATTGTCTTCGGTTCTTTACTATTATTGCCCCTCTTCTATGCCCTCCCTACCCCCTATGCCAACGCCCTCCCCTTTCTTCAAGAGCTTCTCCTACGATCTTTCTTTGAAAACTCAGGAAGGGCACGTAGGGCTTCTAGCTTAAACCCGCAAACTACAACTCAGGAGGAGACGCCCGCAGCAGCTGTAGCTAACCAAGCAGGAGACCAACAATCAAACACATCAGAAAATATAGAAAATGAAAGAACACAATCAAATGATTGAGGGGGAATGTGATGATGCTCTGCAGACAAGCTCAGATAAATAGGGGGAGATAGAAAGAAGAAGAAAGATGTAGGGATATTTGTGTGTGTGTGTGTGTGTGTGTGTGTATGTGTGTGTACGTAAGCTGCTTTGAGTGCATGCACTTCCTGTGGTGTTTAGTATATTATTATATATGTGGGTTCGTACGTTTGAAAACCAGGCTTGGGACCTGTATGGGCTTCGTCGAGCTGCATGCATGCATGCGCTCCCAAAGCCCCAAAATTCACAGTGGTGCATGCTTGCATGCATGCATGCATGCACGCACACAGGAGGAGATCTAAGCATCTAAGCACAGCGCTATATATATATATATATATATATTATATATATATATATATATATATATATATATATATGCATTTAAGAGGGGACCTAAGGAGGTTTAAAGCGCTGCATGCGTTAAAGAAAGCCCCCCCGCAAACGGCGTTGCCAGCGTTCAGCTCATGAGGCCAATACAAGCAAATCGGTTTCTCCGGGTGTCTCGTATGGCATCAAACTATTTTAGGTGGCTTTGAGGTGTATGTACACTGCATCATTTTCTTGCATGGGCTTTGTACAGAAAAAAAAATTTAATTAATTTAATTATTATTAATAATAATAATATTAATTTGTCCTCCGAGGGACTTTGATTTTGAACTCGTTTAACTGCAGTAGCAAAGCAGAGTCTTTTAAATAATGTCTGCTGCAGTGCACTAGTAGTCTTTCAGAGGCTCTAAATAAAATATAAAGAAAAGTTATATTATATTATATATAATGTATTTATATTAAGACAAATTTGCCCGTAGAAACGTTGCACGGAAAACATGAAAAAAAATAAACTCACATATATATATAATCAAATGCATTTCAAAAATCATATATATATATATATATATATACATATATATATATATAGATAGATAGATAGATAGATAGATATAGATATAGATATATAAAGATCGACTAACAATAGACTTATATATATATATATATATTATATATATATATATATATATATATATAAATCTGCTCTGCAAATAGTTGATTGCATTCAGATGCCGATGTGCTTCCCTACGGACAACTGTCTTGCTGGTCTGTCTATAGCATACTATCTTAGTCCTCTCACGCTACAGATGTTTAACATAATCTCTCTCTCTCTCTGTATATATATATATATATATATATATATATATATATATATATATATATAGATATATATATATGCCATCTAACCCTCCGTTCATCCTGTTTCTTATTTGTATGTTGTTTGTTTTTGTACTGCCTCTGTCTTCGGGTGTTTCCCCCTCTCAACAAAGAAGGCATTAGCAAGTACATTTAAACAGAGTTCAACACCAAAGCCCGCTTCATCTGTACGTACACTTGGCGGGCTATAAAAAACAAACAAACTCCTTCAACAAAACAAACCGACGGCCTTCCTTGGCCTGCTGTCTGTCTGCCTGTCTGTCTGTCTGTCTGTCTGTCTGTCTGTCTGTCTGTCTGGCTGGCTGGCTGTCTGTCTGTCTGTCTGTCTCTCTGTCTGTCTGTCTGTCTGTAAATCTAATGCTGTCTACTAATTCGTTTAAAACAGCTGCATCATCTATTCAAATATTCTTCAACTCAGGTTAGTTTGGGGCCCCACAGCAATGCTATGGGGCCCCTACCCAATCCTCTCCCTCCTCACTCCTAAGGACCTAAGGACCTAAGGGGTATGATAATACTTGCCTTCGGGTCTGAGGGCCCCAAGGAAAGTATTAAACCCTTGCAGGTACCCCATGCATGCAGCACAACAAAGGGGCCCTCTCTAACAGAAATTATATTGGCCTTTCGGGTCTCATAGAGCCCCTCATCAGGCCGTCATACAGTACGCCTTTAGGGCTTCATAGACCCCGCTGCTACGGGGGCCCATAGGGGGGGCCCTCCCCCACACTCTCCCCTGTCTCTCATCCCTTTCGAAGCGGCGACTCATAGATAGAGGAGGTGCTCCCTTGTCTTGGGTTTCTTAGGGTGCCTTTCCCGCTGGACCCTTAGCAGGAGGCAGTCCTGGCTTAGAGAGGGCTGGCTTTGCAGGGACAAGGGGTTTAGGGGCAAGCCCCGGCTTGGCTGCTGCGGGCCCTTTAGCTAGAGCCGGTAGCGGCTTGGAGGGAATGACAGGCTTCGCTAGCCCAGGCTTAGCTAGCGCGGGCTTAGCTAGCGCTGGCTTAGCTAGCGCGGGCTTGGCTAGCACAGGCTTTGCAGTAAGAGCAGGCTTTGCTAGGGGAGGCTTACTTAAATCGGGCTTTGGGGCACCTGGGGTTGGTTTAGGGGCCCCCAGAGGGGGCTTCGGTGTCTCCCCTGGTTTTCCCAATGGGCTTTTCTTTGCGTCTATCTTCACTGCTGGTTTAGGCGTACTATCTAACTTCGAAGAAGGGGGGCCCCCTGGCTTGGTGGGGGCAGGAGGGACACCTGGAGGCTTTGCATCTTTAGAAGGGGGCCCCCCTGTCTTAGCGTCTTTCGCTGGAGGCAGGCCTGGCTTAGACGGTGGCGCCACTCCCCCCTTCCCCTCGGGGCTGCTGCCTGCTACCCCTGGCTTGGGCAGGGGGGCCTTCCCCCCTGGCCCGGCACCAGGGGGAGCTGGCTTGCTGCCATCAGGCTTTGGGGGCCCACCTGCCTCCTGCTTACCAGCAGTTGGAGGGCCCCCTGGCTTCGCAGGAAGCCCAGGCTTTCCTAATGGGGCCCCTGGCTTCGGGGCCCCCGGGGAGGGGGCCCCCACACCCGCTCCTTTAGATAACGCCTCCCCCTTAGCGGGGAGAGCCCCTCCTGGCTTTGGCAGCTCAGGTTTCTTCACTGCCGCATCTCCAGGCTTAGGAAGCTCCCCTGGCTTGGGCTGCTGGGGCTGAGACCCTAGAGGAGGCTTAGGGAGGTTGGGCTTTGCTGGTGCTGCTGCGGTCTTAGATGCCCCTTCCCCCTCTCCTGCAGCCCCAGGCTGAGGGCTGCTAGTTATCCCTGCTTTTGCTGCAGCAGCAGGCTTCGGCAGATCCGGCTTACTTGCTAATCCCGGCTTCGGTAGCTCAGGCTTCGAAACAGGCAGAGAAGGCTTAGGTAGCTCAGGCTTAGAAACAGGCAGAGAAGGCTTAGGTAGCTCAGGCTTAGACGCGGGTCCTGAGGGCTTAGGTAGCTCAGGCTTAGACGCAGGTCCTGAGGGCTTAGGTAGCTCGGGCTTAGAAGAAGGAAGCGACGGCTTAGAGAGCCCCGGCTTTGCTGATGCTGTTGATGGTTGCTGCGACTCTGCTGCCTTTGAAGCCTCTTCCTTCTTCTTTGCCCCTCCTGCAAAGGCCACACCGTGTGGTGTATACATTTATATAATGTAGAGTTAGAGGATTAAATATATATACAAGATATTTATATAGAAATATACCTATGTACAACGAACTATATATATATATATATATATATATATATATATATATATATATATATATATAATATACGTACAAATATATAACGCCATACTTGGACTTAGATGTTAGTTGTGGGGGGATTTAACATAAACAAAAGAGCAAACAGAGTGTGGGGCTGCATGCAGCGACAGGACGACATGGCTTGGGAGTTGTACGAGCACAGGCACGAGAGGAGGGACTAAAAGCTTAGCTGCTGCTGCTGCTGCTGCTGCATGCATGCATGCATGCATGCATGCATGCATGCTGCAGCGGGGGCAGGGCACTCACCTCCCAAGGCCTTCCCTCCGGGGCTTTTCGCTTGCGCAGGCAAAAGTGCGTTGCTGTAGAAGATACAAAAGTTAGACAAGACACAAACACACGACAAGCTTCAGCACATACATATCTATATCTATATCTATATAGAGAGAGACAGATATATATATATATATATATATATATAGACAGATAGATAGATAGATAGATAATGTCTCTCTTCAGAATAATCGCTGAGCTCTGCTTTCCCCGAAGACTTACAGAGGCTTAGGCGCCACGGAGACCTTTATAGACCCTGTCAATACACCGCAGCAGGCAGCAACACAGAGTGTGTCTCCAAACCCCTCCCTGGTCGCAGCTAGCCACCTGGCCAGCTAGCCACCTGCCCAGCTAGCTAGCTAGCTAGCTACCTAGCTAGCTAGCTAGCTAGTAATTAACTAACTAGCTACCCGAAGCTCAGCTAGCCAGGCCAATACTCACCCAGCACGGAGCCTCTTGCGTCTTTGATTTGCCTGCAGCAGCACAGAGAAGAGAAGACGTACACATTTGTTACCCGTGGGGGGCACGGCTAGCTAGCTAGCTAGCTAGCTAGCTAGCTAGCTAGCTAGCTAGCTAGCTAGTGGGGTAGCTTGTTTACTTGGCTGTTAAGTAGCTTACCACGCGGCTCCTTTCTTCAGGGTCTCGGGGTCTGTAAACAATTTGTTGGCGCTGCCAAGCCCCGTAGGCTGCAGCAGCGCATGCAGAGACAAGAGCACAGCAACAGAAGAAGAGAGACTGTCTCCTTGCTTCTATCCCAAGGCCCCCAATGACAGAGACGATGAGGCCCTGATTCTACTGTCTCCTCTCCCTAATCTCTGTCAGCAGCAGCAAAGAAGGCTGAGCTGTTTCTTTCTCCTGTCTCCCCCACAGCCACAGGCAGCAGAGCTGTGTATACAGAGGAGACAGAGATGATGAAGAGACAGAAGAGAGAGAGAGAGAGAGAGAGAGAGAGAGAGAGACAGAAGAGAGAGAGAGAGAGAGAGAGAGAGAGAGAGAGAGAGAGAGAGAGAGAGAGAGAGAGAGAGACAGAGAGAGACAGAGAGACAGAGAGAGAGACAGTAGATAGCGAGAACAAATAATAAACTAACTCACAGATTTGTTATCGTACAAATCTACACATATCTTCGGAACAACCCCAACCTTCTTCGGTGGCAAAGGAGACAACTCAGCCAAAAAATATATTGAGGCGCTCTCATCCCCAGCCTTCCCGTCACACTGAAGAGACACAACAGACGCATGCAACAATATATCTATCTTTCTATCTATCTATCTATCTATCTATCCATATATATATATATATATATATGTGCACCTACACTTATACACTTATTCCTATAGGCATACACATATACACGTACACATATATACGCATATACGCATATACACGTACACATATACACACACACATATATATATACACATATATAAACATGCATATGCACACAGATAGCCCATCACAGACAGACAGACAGACAGAGAGAGAGAAAGAGAGAGAGAGAGAGAGAGAGAGAGAGAGAGAGAGAGGCAGAGGCAGAGAGAGACACCACACCCACACACAAAATGCCTCCCAAAATAAACCCCTAGGGGGCCCCCAAGCCCATGGGACAGGATGGGCCCCTAGGGGGCCCCCCAGGGGGTACTGAGTGTGAAATACCCCCTGGGCCCCTGTGATATACCCACTGGGGGCCCCCCCCCAAGGGGCCCCCCAGTGGGTATATCATACTTGCTCAGGGGGCCCCTTGGGGGCCCCACAACAGAGCATGTGTATGGATAAGCCCCTAAATTGTTTAGGTGTCTCTGTTGTGTGGGGTGTATGCTCACCTTCTCGATAACAATACAACGCTCGGGTTTTCGCTTTGCTTCTACAGAACTCTCGTGATCAAAGCTTCAAACATAGAAACAGAGAGAGACAGAGAGAGAGAGAGAGAGAAGAAAGAATTGGAGGGGTAGCACAGATTGTGGAAGGAGACAGAAGAAGAGAGGAAGAAGGAGACAGAAGAAGAGAGGAAGAAGGAGACAGAAGAAGAGAGGAAGAAGGAGACAGAAGTAGATGAAAGGAAGAAGAAGAAAGATAGGACAGGTGAGAAGGATAGAGGAGACGAAAGGAGACAGAAGAAGACAGAAGGAGACAGAAGAAGACAGAGGGAGACAGAAGAAGACAGAAGGAGACAGAAGAAGACAGGATCAGACAGAAGGAGGCACGAAGCCAAAGGACAAGACAGAAGAAGACAGAAGGGGACAGGAGGAGACAGAAGAAGGCAGAAGAAGACAGGAGGAGACAGAAGAAGACAGAAGGAGACAGAAGGAGAGAGGAGGAGACAGAAGGAGACAGAAGGAGACAGAAGGAGACAGGAGGAGACAGAAAGAGACAGGAGGAGACAGAAGAAGACAGAAGGAGACAGGAGGAGACAGGAGGAGACAGAAGGAGACAGGAGGAGACAGGAGGAGACAGAAGGAGACAGAAGGAGACAGGAGGAGACAGAAGGAGACAGAAGAAGACAGAAGGAGACAGAAGGAGACAGAAGGAGACAGAAGAAGACAGAAGGAGACAGAAGGAGACAGAAGGAGACAGGAGGAGACAGAAGGAGACAGAAGGAGACAGGAGGAGACAGGAGAAGACAGAAGGAGACAGAAGGAGACAGAAGGAGACAGAAGGAGACAGAAGGAGACAGAGGGAGACAGAAGGAGACAGGAGGAGACAGAAGGAGACAGAAGAAGACAGGAGGAGACAGAAGGAGACAGGAGGAGACAGCGCGTTTACGAACTGCTGCTCCTCCACTCTCGCCGCGGCCCCCGTACAGGCAACAAGAGCCAAAAAAAACAGAGAGAGAGAGAGAGAGGGAGAGAGAGGGAGAGAGGGAGAGAGGGAGAGAGAGAGAGAGAGAGAGAGAGAGAGAGAGAGGGAGAGACAGGAAGGAGACAGCAGCAAGAGAACAGAGAGACAGCAAGCAACAGCAGAGCAGCACAACAAACAAATAACAGACTCGGAGACAGTCAGGAGAGAGAGTTCAACACACCAGACACACAAGACACAAGCAACACCACAGGAGGATACAGCAAATAAACCTTAAGCTGCTTCTGCTCTGTCAAGGACAGAGAGACAGCAGCAAGAAATACATAAACATCTAAACTGCTGCTAATTCAGTTGCTGCTGCTGCTACTGCTGCTGCTGCTGCTGTTGCTGCTGCTGCTGCTGCTGCTGCATGCAGTGTATGTACACACCGTACAACCAGCTTCACACCCTGTCCCTTAGAAAGAGAAGGACGTTTGAAGGAGCTCAGCTCCTCCAACAATACCGAAAATCCTTTGAGCTCAACATCAGCTGAGGCATCTGCTGCCTGCTGCGGCAAGGAGGCCTTCGCACGTGTCTCTCCTGCTGCTGCTGCTGCTGCTGCTGCTGGTGCTGCTGCTGCTGCTGCTGATGATGATGATGCTGCACCTGGACCAACTCCTGCATGCACACACATACTAGCAAGAACAGCTCTAGATACTGCAGCAACAGACCCTGTACATACTGCTGCAGCAGCACCCTGATAGGCTGCAGCAGCAGCAAGCCCACGAGACAGCAGCAGCAGCAGCAGCAGCAGCAGCAGCTTCTCTAGCACTTGTTTGTGTCTCTCAACAGCCACCAGGCCTGCCACAGTCTCTCTCTGGAGACACTATCAAGTCCCCTCGACCCCCGTTGCTTCCTTCTCTTCAGCCAAGCAGCAGCAATTACCAGCTAAGGCTGCTGCTGCTGCTGCTGCTGCTGCTGCTGTTGCTGCTGCTGCTGCTGCTGTGGGTGTGATTATCCGTCTTACTTGCTACAGCAGACTTTGCGTCTTTGGGTTTTTGAAGGAGAGCAGCAGATGTTTTGTTGAGTTGCTGCTGCGTGTCTTGCTGCTCTGTCTCTCGTGTCTTCGCTGCTTCTATAGAAGCAGCTAAAGCAGCATCAAATTTACTTGCATGCACAGGGGGAATTGGGGCTTGCATGCATAACGAAGGTTGAATCCAGGGCCCCATAGCTTCATACACAGGCACAAACCGAGGCTCGGGGGGGGGAGGTGGCTGCTGAGGGAGACCCTTGTTCTCTCCTAGACGATAGTAATATAAGGCGCCGTACAGAGCTGTGCATGCAAACAGCAGCAGCAGCAGCAGCAGCAACAGCAGCAGCAGCAGCAACAGCAGCGGCAACAGCAGCAGCAGCAGCAGCAACAGCAACAGCAGCAACAGCAGCAGCAACAGCAAACATACAGAATAAAGATAGAATGATAGTTATTTATAACTTATGCTGCAGCTACGATGCTCCGAATCTGCGCATTCTGCGGCCTACAGCAGCAGCACGTCGCTTGTACAGCAGGCAGCAGCAACAGCAGCAACAGCAGCAACAGCAGCACAAGCAGCAGCAGCAGCAGCAACAGCAGCAACAGCAGCAACAGCAGCAGCACAGACACACCGCCTAGACGTGGATCGAGGGCTCTACATGGATATAAGTATTCTAACACACAGTTCAACACCGTAGCCTTGTCAGCCTCCTGCGTAGCCACAAAGCTGCAGACTCCTGCAGCAGCAACAGCAACAGCAGCAGCAGCAGCAGCAACAGCAGCAGCAGCAGCAGCAAACTGTCAGCTAACCATCCACAGCAGATTCTCACAAGCATGCACAACGCAAACCCACACAGCACGAAAAAGCCGCAGTCCCCCCTGCTGCTGCTGCTGCTGCTCTGCTGCTGCTGTTGCTGCTCTGCTGCTGCTGTTGCTGCTCTGCTGCTGCTGTTGCTGCTCTGCTGCTGCTGTTGCTGCTCTGCTGCTGCTGTTGCTGCTCTGCTGCTGCTGTTGCTGCTCTGCTGCTGCTACTGCTCTGCTGCTGCTCTGCTGCTGCTGTTGCTCTGCTGCTGCTACTGCTCTGCTGCTGCGCTGCTGCTGCTGTTGCTCTGCTGCTGCTGCTGCTCTGTTGCTGCTCAGCCTCTTCGAAATAGAGTACTCTTCTATCCAGCAGCTACAGTAGCAGCAGCAACAGCAGCAGCAGCAGCAGCAGCAGCAGCAAAAGCAGCAGCAGCACCTAACAGCAGCAGCAACACCTTCATCACTAGCAGCAACACAACCAACAACAGCAACACCTACAACAACAGCATCAACAGCAACAGCAGCAACAGCAGCAACAACAACAGCACAAGCAGCAACAGCACCAGCAGCAACAGCAGCAACAGCATCAACAGCATCATCAACAGCATCAGCAGCATCAGCATCAACAGCAGCAGCAGCAGCAGCAATCTGCCTCTACCTGCAAACGCCTGTACCAGCGTATCTATCTGAGCATACATCAAATCTACGCGCTGTACTGTATCTCGTATGGTATCTGCGTCTCCTCTTATCTGCTGCAGCTGCGATTCTAATGCTGCAGCAGCAGATTGACTCTCTTCAAGCAAACGACGGCTGTCTGCTGCTTCTGAGTGGATATACACCCCACACATACAGACACCCCAGATATATATATATATATATATATATATATATATATATATATGTATAAAGAGACATTGATACGGAGCTAATAATACAACAAATAAACAAGAGAGAACAGATTGTAGACACAAACAGATAAAGACGTATGTATAAAACAAACACACATAGACACACAGACAGACACAGACACACAGACACACACACACACACACACACACGTCAGCAGCAGCAGCAGCAGCAGCAGCAAGAGCAGCAACAGCAGCAGCGGCAACAGCAACAACAGCAGCAACAGCAGCAGCAGCAACAGCAGCAGCAACATCAGCAGGATGGTTATCAGGTGTATAGGCACCTCGCTGAAGCCAGTAAGCAAACTTCTCTGTCTTCTGTCTCTTTTGTTTTTCCTTCATGTATAATAAGAAGTAATGACGGACTTTATCTTCAAGTTCGTCTAACACTGCAGCAAACAAACTCGGGTGTACGTACACCTCAAATATTCTCCCATATTAACATACAACAACAATTCTCTTAAATATAATAATAATCAAACAGATTCTGCATGCATGCGCTGCAGAAGATTTACTTGCTTCTAAGACTTGAGGATGAGGCCGATGCTCCGCTGGCAGCCCTGTAGGGCGTCTGTCGTGGGTATGGGTCTTCATAGTGTCTGGGGGCTACTTGCATTCTATGACAGCAGCAGCAGCAGCAACAGCAGCAGCAGCAGCAGCAGCAGCAACAGCAGCAGCAAGAGCGCTGTGTGTGTAGTAGTATCGAAGTGGGAAGGTTGAGCTTCGGGTTTGTTCTTAGACACAATCAAATGTTAGAGGGATAGAGTGAGAACGTATGCTGCTGCTGTATTATTAAGAAAGAGAAGCTGCTGCTTGTGCTGCTGCTGCTGCTGCTGTTGCTGCTGCTGCTGCTGTGGCAGCAGCAGACAGCCAATGAGGCCTCCCGCCTGAGGCGGAGGGAGGAGGGGTTGGTGGGTCTGTGTTTAACTTGTCGGGTGTTTTATATATATATATAATGATATAAAATAAGTTATATTAATTCTAAATGCATTAAATATTAAGAAAAAAGAAGAAAATAAACACAAACTTGTACAGAACACGCCAGTCAACACACTCAAACACCGGAACCGAAGAGCCCTCCGTGCGTGATGATTGTAGTAGAATGGAAGAATTAATATAATAAAGACGATGTATATATTAAAATGTTTTATTATTTTATAAAAAAGAAGAAAAAGAAAGAAACAAATATAAATATACATGCAATATAAGCCAATAACACACAAACACATATATAAGCAGCTGCAGCAATCGAACCATCGGTGAGGCCGAGGCCGCCAGCTGATCGCTAGTGTTCTGTGGATTTATTTATTATTTATCTTAAAATAAATATAAAAATAAACTTATTTAATTTAAAATACAATTCAAATCATACAATATAATATATTTTTAGATATATTCAGGCGCATCCGCTAGCCGCCCCAAACACGGTGTCTATACACCTGAAAGTAGCTGCATCGCTCGGTCATACTCAAATTATATATTTAATAGAAAACAAATAAAAACAATTCAATTTATTTATTTATTTATCCTTCAACAACAAATACACACACTCTGTGATTGTTTATTATATAAATACAAACATTTGAGCCTCCTACATATATATACCCGTGCTCATTATTGTACACCTCCTCCAGAGTCAGCCCCCACAAATATATATATATATATATATATATATATATATGGGCTTTTGTGGTTTGTCATATATCTATATATCTGTATATATATAGAAGTATATCTATATCTATCTATCTATGTACATATATCTATATCTATCTATCTATCTATCTATCTATCTATCTATATATATATATATAATAGAAGTATATACGAACCCAAGTTGCTTTGTGGTTCTTCCACAATCAATCTAACATCTCCTCCTTTCTACTAAAAGAAGAAAAACCAAAACCCTAAACATATAATGCATGCATACAATAAAACAGACAGACACAGCAACACATCCCTCTATGCAGCAGCAGCAGCAGCACCGTCTTCCCTTCCTCTTCAAGTGTACAGACACCACACCTACAAATAAAACCTACTCAACCACCGGCTGCTGCTGCTGCTGCTGCTGTTGTTGCTGCCAGCAGCAGCCCCCCACCACAATAGCGATTGTTGGCGCCGAAGCACCTCGCATGCAGCATCCCCCTCCCCCTCCCCAAGTGTATACTGAGGTGTACGTGTGTCTGTAGCTCTACCGAATCTAAAACTACTTTCTACCTTCTAACCTTCTCTATCATGTTATCTTCTGTACATACACTTAGTTCATTAGGTTTGACGGATCTTCTACAACAGCAACAATCAAACAAGAACAGCAGCTCTAATCTAAATCTTCCCCCTAACAGCTACGGTGTATCTCCACCTCCTCCCCGTCCCCCTTCTCCCTCCCCCTAACCGCTAACGGAGCCAAGAGCCACAGCAGCAGCATCAGGAGCAACAACAACAACAACAATTAAGAACAACCCCACGATATCCCGTGTAGAGCAAGCACAAGATC
>OY986953.1:1009153-1014153 GCA_963920595.1 Eimeria praecox
GCAGTAGCAGAACCAGGTGTAGCAGCAACAGCTGTTGCTGCTACAGCACGAACGGCACCAGCAGCAGCAGCTGCTGCTGCTGCTACAGCAGCAGCAGCAACAGCAGCAGCTGCTGCTACAGCAGCAGCAGCAACAGCAACTGCTGCTGCGGCAGTTTGCCTTGAGGCATCGTTTTGATGAATGGGGTGTACGTACACTGCACGCTGATGAGTTGCTGCAGCAGACAGTTCTGGCCCCAGCTAGCTAACATCAGCACAAGCAGCAGCAGCAGCAACAGCAGCAGCAGCGGTAGCTGCAGCAGCAGCTAAGGCAGCTGCTGTCCTTCTAAACACATTGGTAGCAAAACAGAACAGGTAGATGCAGTAGAAATAGGGTTAGCAGCAGCAGCAACAGCAGCAGCAGCAACAGCAGCAGCAGCAGCAGCAACAGCAGCAGCAGCAGCAGCAACATGCTTAGTTGAGCTGTTGCCTGGTGCCTCCTATTGCTGCATTGTAGCTTCTATCTGCTCTGCAGCAGCAGCAGCAGTAGCTTCTATCTGCTCTGCAGCAGCAGCAGCAGCAACAACAACAGCCATTAGGGGAACTGCTGCTGCTGCGGCAGCAGCAGCAGCAGCAACACGGACTCGTAAGGCCTCGCTCTGCCCACCGGGTGTATGGAGACCCCAAACCTTAGCAACGTACAGCAGCAGCAGCAGCAGCAGCAGCAGATAGGGGAGCTGCTGATGAGATAGGCGCAGGCTGGGCAGCTGCAGTGAGGGTCTAGCAATGCAGCAGCAGCAGCAGCAGCAGCAGCAATAGCAGCAATAGCAGCAATAGCAGCAATAGCAGCAAGAATAGCAACAGGAGCAAAAGAGCAACAGCAGCAGCAAGTAGACAGACATGTTTAGAAAGTCAGGTAGGAGAGACAGGGAGATAGATAGATAAGCAAGGGAGCGATAGGGAGACGAGACAGCAGCAGCAGCAGCAGCAGCAGACAGCAGCAGCAACAGCAGCAACAACAACACAAGAAGAAAAATAAATATAAATATAAACAATAATAGAGAGAGATTAAGGGAGGCGTATTTTGTTTGAGGGTGTGCAGCCCCACAACTTCATACAACAAACACGATAGATACAGCAAGGGCGAAGCAGCAGCAGCAGCAGCAGCAGCAGCAGCAGCAGCAGCAGGAGCAGCTGCCGCTGCTGCCTCGGTGCAGCAGCAGCAGCAGCCGCAGCAGCAGCAGCAGCAGCAGCAGCAGCACAAGAGCTAACTGCTTCAGCAAACACCCTCAGACAGCCTCGCTACTTTGGGGGTATCCCAACAGCAATATGCTGCAGCAGCAACCCCCTCCAGCAGCAGCAGCAGCAACAGCAGCAGCAGCAGCAGCAACAGCAGCAGCAGCAGCAGCAGCAGCAACAACAACCCCAAGCCTCACTGACACGCTCTGAGCTGACGCTTCCGGGTTGTTAACTCACCGCACAGGGATATCTGCTGCAGCAGCAACAATAGCAGCAGCAGCAGCAGCAACAACAGCAGCAGCAACAGCAGCAGCAACAGCAGCAGCAACAGCAGCAGCAACAGCAGCAGCAGGTGCCGAAGAAGATATGCTATTCGTGGGAAAACCGCTGACAACAGGTGCTTACAGGTACCTCACAGGCCAGACAGCAGCAGCAGCAGCAGCAGCTGCAGCAGCAGCAGCAGCAGCAGCAATAGCAGCCCCTGCAGCAGTAAGAGGGACTAACGAAGCTCCAGAGAAGAGGCGCAGTAGCAGCAGCAGCAGCAGCAGCAGCAGCAGCAGCTAGCCACCCCTCTCCTCCTTTTTAAACCACGCACAGGGACAGCAGCAACGCCTGCAGCAGCAGCAGCAGCAGCAGCAGCAACAGCAGCAGCAACAGCAGCAGCAACGGCGAAGCAATCTATCAAAGCACGCGTACGGGGCAGGGGCCCCTATAGGGGGGCCCCTGTGCTGCCTCTGCTGCCTCATCGAGCAGCAGAACAGACTAGCAGCAGCAGCAGCAGCAGCAGCAGCAGAAGACACAAAGCGTTTGAATAGGTGGAGGCTTCGTGCTTTCCCCTGCTGCTGCAGTTGCAGCGAGCCCCAACCCGTTGAAGGGAGCAGCAGCAGCAGCAGCAGCAGCAGCAGCAGCAAGAACAGTTATAGGAGCAGCAGCAGCATCAGCAGCTGCAGCAGCAACAGCAGCAGCAGCAGCAGCAACATACATACCGCGTGCATGTCGTCGTGATGGAGGCCGCCGCTGCGCTTGCTTTGCTGCTGCCTGCTTCTTTATTAGATTGCTGCTGCTGCTGCTGCTGCTGCTGCCCGTAGCCTAGCGGCACGTGGGATATCCTTAGCAGCAGCAGCAGCAGCAGCAGCAGCAGCAGCAACAGCAGCAGCAGCAGCAGCAGCAGTATCTGCAATGGCTGCAGCACCACCAGGCTCCCAATTAGTGGAGGGGGGCCCCCATGGTATAAGAACGCCTCATAGTATACACCTTGAAGGCGCAGCAGAAGACAAGCAGCAGCAGCAGCAGCAGCAGCAGCATATGCTGCTGCAGCTCGGCCCTCCCCCGTGTGAGGAGGGGGCGAAAAGCAACGCAGTAGCTCCCGACATAGCAGCAGCAGCAGCAGCAGCAACAGCAGCAGCAGCAGCAGCAGCAGCAGATGCAGGGACAGAAGGACCAGGTGTTTGTAGCTCTTCAGCAAGCATGAGCGCCGTAGGCGAAGCAGCAGCAGCAGCAACAGCAGCAACAGCAGCAACAGCAGCAGCAGCAGCAGCACTACCACCACCAGCAGGATCAGCAACAACAGCAACAACAGCACCAGGAGCAA
Organism: Eimeria praecox; assembly: GCA_963920595.1. Taxonomy (NCBI): domain Eukaryota; phylum Apicomplexa; class Conoidasida; order Eucoccidiorida; family Eimeriidae; genus Eimeria; species Eimeria praecox. The sequence continues at coordinate 1,011,962 of OY986953.1, forward strand.
CAGAAGCAGCAACACCAACACCAACAACACCAACCCCAACACCACCACCACCAACAACAGCAACACCACCAACAACAACAGCAGCAACAACAACAACAGCAGCAGCAGCAACAGCAACAGCAGCAGCAACAACAGCAGCAGCAGCAGCAGCAAGAACAGAAGGGTATTTGTTAGAATGGTTTCCTGGCTTCGATCTTCCCATCGGTCTGAAGGGAAGAGCGATTTTAAGAAGAGTCCTCAATCAAAGGAGATGTCTTGATGCTGCTAGATGTGTGAGACAGAGACACCCTGCTGCTGCTGCTGCTGCTGCTGCTGCTGCTGCTGCTGCTGCTGCTGTTGGTGATGCTGCTGTTGCTGCTGTTGCTGCTGTTGCTGTTGGTGCTGGAGGTGGTGGTGCTGCTGTTGGTGCTGGAGGTGGTGGTGCTGCTGTTGGTGGTGCTGCTGCTGCTGTTGGTGCTGCTGCTGCTGTTAGTGATGCTGCTGGTGGTGCTGCTGTTGGTGCTGTTGGCGATGTTGGTGCTGCTGCTGCTGCTGCTGCTGCTGCTGCTACTGCTGTTGCTGCTGCTGCTGCTTCTGCTGCTCCTACTGATGATATTGGTGCTTCTGCTGCAGCCTGTTTATTAGCTGTTGTTGCTGCTGCAGTAGCTGCTGCACCTACTATCCCTGTCTCTCATCTCCCTCTCTATTTGCTGCTGCTGCTGCTGCTGCTGCTGTTGCTGCTGCTGTTGCTGCTGCTGCTACCCCTCCCACCCCACAACCCCCTAACCCCTGCTGCTTCTCCATCTACTTCTTCTTCTTCTTCTGCTGCTGCTGCTGCTGCTGCTGCTCCTAACCACCACCACCACCCCTAACACCACCACCACCACCACCACCCCCACCTGCTGCTGCTGCTGCTGCTGCTGCTGCTGCTGCTGCTGTTTTTTTTTTTTGAATATGTGTGTTATATACAGAAGGCGATTCTATCAGAACACGGTATAGTGTTAGGGCGAGGGGTCCCAGGTCATACAACGAATTGGGGGGGATTGACGGTAAAGGAGTTATTGCATGCAGCGCACTTATTAGGTTGTTGGAGTTATGTAGAAGAGTTATGTCTATCATTCTGTTCTTCAAATGGTTTCAAAATTGAATGGTTGCACGAATTGAAGAAGAAAGGATCAAATTATATTACATTGGCGAATTTAAATATCATGAAAAAAAATTCTATCCTGCAAAATAAAAAAAAAAAAAATATACACAATCATAATCATGCTCCTGCTGCTGCTGCTGCTGCTGCGGGTGGTGCTGCTGCTGCGGGTGGTGCTGCTGTTGCTGCGGGTGGTGCTGCTGTTGCTGCCGGTGGTGCTGCTGATGCTCCTGCTCCTGCGGGTGGTGCTGCTGATGCTGCCGGTGTTGCTGATGGCGGTGTTGTTGCTGCTGCTGCTGCGGGTGCTGCTGCTGCGGCGGATGCTGCTGATGGGGGGGCTGCTGCTGCTGCTGCTGCTGCTGCTGCTGCTGGTGATGCTGCTGGAAGCGGGGGGGGAGGAGATGGTGGTGTTGTTGCTGCTGCTGCTGCTTCTGCTGTTGCTGCTGCTGCTGCTGCTACTACGCCAACTAACAAAGCCCCCACAACACCGGAAGATATCGCAAGTGCAGCGACAGCCCCCTCTACTGCAGCAGCAGCAGCAGCAGCAGCAGCAGCAGATGAGGCAGCAGATATCAAAGGAAACATCTTGGGAAGGAGAGGAGGGTTTAGGCAAACAACAGCAGCAGCAGCAGCAGCAGCAGCAGCAGCAGCAGCAGGTCTTAGGCTACGAAGAAGCTACACGCGAGCGAGGAAGAAACGTATGGATACTCAGCAGCAACAACAGCAGCAGCAGCAACAGCAGCAGCAGCAGCAACAGCAGCAACAGTTGCTGCTGCTGCATCCACAGGAAGTTGAAAGTACTAACAGCAGCACACCCACAGCAGCAGCAGCAGCAGCAGCAGCAGCAGATGCTAGCTTCAGCTGCTCTCTTCCTAATCTATCTTTGGCTCCTCCAGCCGAAACAGATTCAGGAGAAACGCACTCGCAGCAGCACCAGCAGCAGCAGCTCCTGCAGCAGCAGCAGCAGCAGCAGCAACAGCAGCAGCAGCAGCACGATACCCAGCTGCTAGAGACTGTCTTGACACCAGAACCTTGCGACATATCCTTGGGGGCCCCTCAGGGGCCCCCT
>OY986953.1:1026653-1029153 GCA_963920595.1 Eimeria praecox
CCCATTTATCGAGCAGCAAACCTGACACGCTGCTGCTGCAGGTGCATGCAGCCCTACAGCAGCAGCAGCAGCAGCAGCAGCTGCAGCAGCAGCAACAGCTGCAGTTGCAGCAACAGCAGCAGCAACTACTGCAGCAGCCGCTGCAGCAAATCGCTCAGCAGTCACCGCAGCAGCCACAGCAGCAGCAGCTGCTGCAGCCACTGCTGCAATCGTCTCAGCTGCCGCAGCAGCAGCCACTGCAGCAGCCACTGCAGCAGCCACAGCAGCAGACACCTCAGCTGCCGCAGCAGCAGCTGCAGCAGCAGCTACAGCAGCAGCCACAGCAGCAGCCACAGCAGCAGCCACAGCAGCAACCACAGCAGCAGCCACAGCAGCAGACGCCTCAGGTGCCGCAGCAACAGCCACAGCAGCAGCCACAGCAGCAGACACCTCAGCTGCCGCAGCAGCAGCAGCAGCAGCAGCAGCAGCAAGAGTGTTGGTACAGCCCAGCGGAGCAGAGAGAAAATTCTACGCTGCAGCAGACAAACGAAGACACGAGAGCTGCTAGGCTCGTAGCAAGCCCCCTGCAGCAGCAGCAGCAGCTGCAGCAGCAGCAGCTGCAGCAGCAGCAGCAGAAGATGCTGCGACAGCAGCAACAGATGCAGCAGCTGCTGCAGCAAGATTCAGCAGCTGCCGCCTCACCCTTCCTCCTACCGAGCTGCCGCGGGCACTCAAGCTGGCAGCAGCAGCAGCAGCAGCAGCAACAGCTGCTGCTGCTAGCAGAGCAACAACCGCAGCAGCTGCTGCAGACATCACTGCCGCAGCAAACGTTGTATTACCCTCGTCAACGGGCGCAGCAGCAGCAGCAGCAGCAACTGCAGCAGCAGCTGCTGCAGCAAGAGCTCTCGTGCTGCAGCTGCCATGATAGCTCGAAGGCGTTTAGCTCGCTGCAGCACTCTTCTCCTAGCAGCAGCAGCAGCAGCAGCAGCAGCAGCAGCAGCCCCCTCTACTTCTCTCCCCCTTCTGCAAGTGCGCATGCGCTATCTCCTGGGCTGCTACAGCAGCAGCAGCAACAGCAGCAGCAGCAGCAGCTGTTGCTGCAGCAGCAGCAGCAAGCACTTTCTCTGCTGCTGCAGCAGCAAGAATCTCTTCGCCTTTCACGCCGCCGCAAGGGCCGCCCTCACAGAAAGAAGGAGAGAGATAGAAAACTGCAGCAGCAGCAGCAGCAGCAACAGCAGCAGCAGCAGGTTCTGCTGCAGCAGCAGCAGCAAAGGTCGTCGAGCGCGGCAAGGAAGCAACATAGGGTGCTTGAGCTGCAGCAGCAGCAACGAGCAACTCGGCTGCAGCAGCAGGTGCAGCAGCTACATCGTCAGGTGCGGCGGCTGCTGCAGCAGCATCAAACAGAGCAGCACCTGCTGCAGCAGCAGCTGCAGGGGGGGAAAGGCCACGAGCAGCAGCTAGAGGCGCTGCGGCTGCAGCAGCAGCTGCTGCTGCAGCAGCTGCTGCAGCAGGATAACAACGTAGCGAGGGCGCTAGAGATGCTGCAGGAGCTGCAAACAGCAGCAGCAGCAGCAGCAACAGCAACAGCAGCAGCAGCAGCAGACACCCCAATGAGTGGAAGCCAAGGCCTGCTTCTTACATCTCAAAGTCAGCAGCTGCAGCTGCAGCAAAAGCAGCAGCTGCAGCAGCAGCTGCTGCTGCAGCAGCAAATGCTAGAACAGAGGACAGCACAGCTGCGGCACGAGCAGCTGCTGCTGCAGCAGCGAAGAGAAGAGTACCAACGTCAGCTGCTGCAGCTGCAGCTCGAGCTGCAGCCGCAGCAATACCTGCAGCAGCAGCAGCAGCAGCAGCAGCAGCAAGAGACAACAGGGCTGCAGCAAACTGTTAAGCGAGTGCTGCAGCGCATCGGGGTGGCTTCTGTCCCCGACAACACAGCAGCAGCAGCAGCAACAGCAGCAGCAACAGCAGCAGCAGCAGCAGCAAAGGCGACAGCAGCACAGACACAGGCGCTGCAGGCGAGGGCTCTTCATTGGCGATGTCTGATGGAGCAGCAGCAAAAGTGTGAGCTGCTGCAGCAGCAGCAGCAACAAGATCTATACAGACAGCAGCAGCAGCAGCAGCTGCTGCACCTCGCTGATATGCTAGCAGCTACAGCAGGTAAGACCCCACACCAAATACATCTAGCAGCACGCAGCAGCAGCAGCAGCAGCAGAAGGCTCCGTAGAAGAGCATCAAGCAGCTGCAGCAGCTCAGAAAGCAGCAGCAGCACCACCCCAAGCAGCAGCAGCAGCTGCAGCAGCAGCTGCAGCAGCGAACTGCCGCAGACAGCAACCACACCCAAAGTCCGCTGGCGTTCAGCAGCAGCAGCAAGTAGATTTTAATAGTGCAGCAGCAGCAGCAGCAGCAGCAGTTGCTGCTGCTGCTGCTGCTGCTGCAGTTGCTGCTGCTGTTGACAGGATACTGGGAAGCCTTGTGCTGCCAGTGCCACAGCAATATGTGGCTGTCAACTCGTCACCGCAGC
>OY986953.1:1064153-1066653 GCA_963920595.1 Eimeria praecox
AGCAGCAGCAGCAGCAGCAGCAGCAGCAGCAGCAGCAGCAGCAAGTGGCTGCAGCTGATTCTGAATACCTCAAAGAAAAGCGCTATGCAAGCAAAATCAGCAGCAGCAGCAACAGCAGCAACAGCAGCAGCAGCAACAGCAACAGCAGCAGCAGCAGTGTGCCTCTCTCTTTCGCAGCGAGAAGCCTGCGGTCTTCGGCGGAGACAGAAGAGAGTGAGACAGACCCTCTTATACACAAACCCTATCCCTCTCAGCGGGCTTATAACTAGCTAGCTAGCTAGCTAGCTAGCTAGCTAGCTAGTAGCTCGATAGTTAGCTAGATAGCTAGCTAGCAGCTCGATAGCTAGCTAGCTGGCTGGCTAGCTAGCTAGCTAGCAGCTCGATAGATAGTTAGCTAGGTAGCTAGCTAGCAGCTCGATAGCTAGCTAGCTAGCTAGCTAGCTAGCTAGCTAGGTAGCTAGCTATCGTTCAGGGTCGCTGTGTAGGATTATCTCTCTCCTCACAGCACTCCACCTTCCTTATAAAACTCAACGACACTAGCTAGCTAGCTACATTGATAGCTATCTATCTATCTATCTATCTATCTACCTAGCTAGCTAGCTAGCTAGCTAGCTAGGTAGATAGATAGATATATAGATAGATAACTAGATAGCTAGGTGGCTAGCCAGCCAGCTAGCTGTCTAGCTATCTCACTTTTAACTAGCTAGCCAACTAGCTGGCTAGCTGGATAGCTAGCTAGCTAGCTAGCTAGCTATTCCGGTTGCAGCAGCAGCAGCAGCTGCTGCTGCTGGCAGCGCAGCACAGCGCGGTGCTGCTGCCGGGCTTTAGGCAACAAACTCCCCTCAAATGCTTTAAGACACAACCTTGAAACAGCAGCAGCAGCAGCAGCAACAGCAGCAGCAGCAACAGCAGCCAATAGGAGAAGCAGTAGCAGCAGCAGCAAAACCTAGCAGCAGCAGATGTAGCTGTAGGGGCTTGTGTTGCTCTAGAAGCACTTAAAACGAAGGACGAACAGCAGCAGCAGCAACAGCAGCAGCAGCAACAGCAGCAGCAGCAACAGCAGCAGCAGCAGCAGCAAACCCCGAACCTTAAGTTATTAGAGACAAAGTCTACACAAAATTGTCTAGGAGCTGCCGTCCTGTGGCGGCGCACTCGCTGCTGCTGCTGCTGCTGCTGCTGCTGCTGCTTCTGCTGCAGCTTCTGCTGCTGCTGCTGCTCGGATATCCCGCCGCAGCTGCAGCAGCAGCTGCTGCTGCTGCAGCTCTCCTTGCCACGCCCGCCGTAAAAACTGTTCGCTGTCTGCAACAGAAGCAGCATCATCAGGGCTACCAAGCTGCTGCTGCTGCTGCTGCTGCTGCTGCTGCTGCTGCTGCTGCTGCTGCTGCTGCTGCTGCTGCTGCCTTCGATCGACAACAGAATATGGGCTGGGCGGCAGCGCAGCAGCAGGAGCATAATCTTCATCATTGCTGCTGCTGCTGCTGCTGCTCCTTCTGCTGCTGCTGCTGCTGCGCCGTCTCACTGTTGTTCTGCTCGTATCGCTTAGCGTTCCGTTCCTCCTGCTGCTGCTGCTGCTGCTGCTATTGCTGCTGCTGCTGCTGCTGCTGCTGCGGCCTTTCCGTCGCTTTGTACTTCTGGAGCTCATCGAGCGGCGTCGAGAAGCCTCCTGCTGCAGCAGCAGCAACTGCTGCTGCTGCTGCTGCTGCTGCTGCTCTCTGCTGCTATCAGACATGTGCTCTTTCAATATGCTGCTGAGGTTGTTGCTGCTGCTTTGCCACGGGGTGCTGTTATCTGCTTCCTTATCGTTGCTGCTGCTGCTGCTGCTGCTGCTGCATTTGTTGCTGTTGCTGCTGCTGTAGCTGCTGCTGCTGTTATTGTTGTTGCTGCTGCTGCTGCTGTTGCTGCTGCTGCTGCTGCTGTCAAATATCTCAGGATGCATCTGTCTAAAGGGGATATGGCTGCTTCGTCGAGGAGGTGAAGACACTGCGCTGCTGCTGCTGCTGCTGCTGCTGCTGCTGCTGCTGCTGCTGGTTGGGCGTACCCCAGAGAAATGCTCAGGAGCCTCTGCAGCAGCAGCAGCAGCAGCAGCAGCAGCAGCTGCTGCTGCTGCTGCTGCTCTATGTTGTATCTCTTGCACATCTTCTAGGTCTTCGAGATGAAGCGAAGCAGTAGAAAGATTATAGCCGGAGGCCCAACCCTGCTGCTGCTGCTGCTGCTGCTGCTGCTGCTCTTCCACCATGAGGCGAGGCTGCCGCTGCTGCTCTTGCTGCAGCTGCTGTCTCCAGCGCTGCTGCAGCAGCAAATCTTCTTCACAAGCATAAGAGTGAGATAGAAAAGCCTGACGGGAGAAGGAGAGGCTCACTGCCTCATCCTGCTGCTGCTGCTGCTGCTGTTGCTGCTGCTGCTGCTGCAGCTGCTGTTGCTGCTGGTGCTGCTGCTGCAGCTGATGTTGCTGCTGGTGTTCTGAGAATGTGGGGGATGGCTCGGGCAAAGCCTCTTCAGA
>OY986953.1:1074153-1079153 GCA_963920595.1 Eimeria praecox
AGTTTGCTGCTGCTGCAGGGGCCGCAGCAGCCGCTGCAGCCAAGCAACAAGCACTCTGTGCTGCAGCTGCATGCGTCGCATGTGCTGCAGCTGCTGCTCCAGCTGCAGCAGTTTCTGCTTCCTCTCCCGCTGCTGCTGCTGCTGCTGCTGCTGCGCTCTCCAAGCAGCAAACACCTTCTGCTGCAGCTTCTTCTGCTGCTTCAGCGCTGCAGCAGCAGCCTCCAGCTGCAGCAAAACAACACCGCATCAACACCTGCTGCAGCTAGCTGCTGCTTCTATACGATGCTGCTGCTGCTGCTGCTGCTGCTGTTGCTGCTGCTGCTGCTGCTGCTGCTGCTGCAGGGTAAGACTCACCTCTTGCTGCTTGCGTGTCTCCCCGTTCAGCAGCAGCTGCTGCCATCCAAAGCGCAGCAACGCCCCTCGTGTAGCCCTTGATAGCAGCAGCAGCAGCAGCAGCAGCACAGACAAATGCTTTGCATGCAGCCGCAGTGCAGCAAGAGCAGCACGCTGCTGCAGCCGCTGCTGCACAGCAGCAATACGACGCGCAGCAGCAGCAAAGCGAGCTGCTGTCTTCCTGAAACCCACGTAAACAGCAGCAGCAACAGACACAGCAGCAGCAGCAGCAGCAGCAGACACAGCAGCAGCAGCAGCAGACACAGCAGCAGCAGCAGCATGAATATGCAGGTAAGGGTTAGATGACGCCACACAGCGTCTGCTGCTGCAGCAAACCACCTGCTGTTCGTGTTGCTGCTGTTGCTGCTGCTGCTGCAAGTCTGTATCCGTTTTTGCTGTTGCTGCAGCAGCAGCAGCAGCAGCACAACATTTGCTGCTGCAGTTCCTGCTGCTGCTGCTGCTGCTGCTGCTGTGCTTACCAAGCAACGAAGCGCCTTTCTAAATCTCTTTGTGTTTTTTGCTGCAGCAGCAGCACAACATTTGCTGCTGCCTGCTGCAGGTGCTGCTGTCGTGCTGCTGCAGCAGCCCACAGATTGAAGCAGCGCCGCAGCAGCAGCCTGCTGCTGTTTATATAGAAAGGCAGCAGGCTTTGCTGCACTGCTGTTTCTGCTGCTGCATGCATACGTAGCTGCTGCAGCACCAGACGCAATCTACATTTGGAAGCAAGAGCAGCGAGGCGCTGCAGCAGCTGCTGCTGCTGCTGCGCTTGCTGCCACCGCCTCCAGGTCTGCTGCAGCAGCTGCTGCTGCTGTCGATGCTGCAGTGCTGCTGCTGCCTGCTGCTCTAGAGGGCTGCGTGCTGCTGCTTCCTGCATGCAGCGGATAGCAGCCCTAAGTCTTTTCTGTTGCTGCTGCTGCAGCAGCTCGAGCCCGTGCAGCAGCTTCACCCTCCTTTGCTGCTGCTGCTGTTGCTGCTGCTGCCAGCCATTGAAAGCAGCAGCAAGAAGCCCTCGCTGCTGCTGCTGCTGCAGCAGCAAACGCCTCCGTCTTGCTGCTGCTCGCTGCCTCCACGCTGTCAGCAGCCGCAGCAGCAACGACTGCAGCACAACCCCTCGTGCATGCAGCACACGCTGCAGCAGCAACAGCAGCAGCAACAGCAGCAGTAATCGGAGTGTCAGCAGCAGGACTAGCAGCAAGAGCAACAGCAACAGCAGCAACACGCCGGCAGCAGCAACAACAGAAGAGGCGAAGCAGCAACAGCAACAGCAGCAGCAGCAGCAACAGCAGCAGCAGCAGCAACAGCAGCAGCAGCAACAGCAGCAGCAGCAGCAACAGCAGCAGCAAACAGAAGCTGCTGCAAAAGGAGACAGGCATCACCCCACCATTCTAAGAGAGACAAGAAGAGAGAGCCAGGCCCGCAGCACCTGCTGCATACAGTGCTGCTGCTGCTGCTGCAGCAGAACAGCTTCTTGCTGCTGCAGTCTGTCTACTTGCTGCCAGGCCTTCCACGCAGCACGCAGCAGCAAGCGGCGGTAGACAGCAGCAAAGACAGCTGCTGCTGCTGCTGCTTGTCTTTGCTGCTGCAGCCGTTGCCTCCACAAGCTCATGGTGTGCTGCAGCAGCCGTTGTTGCTGCTGCTGCTGCAGCAGCAATTGCTGCTGCCGCAGCAGCTTCCTTCGCCCTTCTACTCCCCTCCAGCTATCAAAGAGAAGCCGCAGCTGCTGCTGCTGTCGTCGCTGCTGCAGCAGCAAAGCCATTTGCTGCAGCGCAGCAGCAGAAGCAGCAACAGCCCACCACAGACGCAGCAGCTGCCGCTGCTGCAGCTGCTGACAGACTCGTCGCGCCTCTCTTATCTTTCTCTCCTCCCTGCATGCAGCAGCAAAACAGCAGCAGCAGCAGCAACAGCAACAGCAGCAGCAGATGTAGCAGCAGAACCCGTAGCAGCACCACAGGCAGCAGCCCACGGCCTGAAGATAAAGGCAGTAAAGCAGCAACTGCAGCAGCAACTGCAGCAGCAACTGCAGCAGCAACTGCAGCAGCAACTGCAGCATCAACTGCAACAGCAGCAGCAACAACAGCAGCAGCAGCAACAGCAGCACGAAACGAACTCGACATTGGCTCGAAGAGAGAAGAAGGCCCGGCGCATCAAATGTTTCTGCTGCAGCAGCAGCGACGCCTCCTTGCATGCAGCAGCACGGCGCTGTCTCTGCAGCGCAGCAGCAGCAGCAGCAGCAGCAGCAGTTTATCAGCAGAGACAGCAGCAAAGACAACTACCCTCATTCGTGCAGCAACCTCTACACCCTATGCTGCCTCGCTAGCTAGCTAGCTAGCTACCTACCTACCTACCTAGCTAGCTAGCTACCTACCTAGCTACCTACCTAGCTAGCTAGCCAGCTAGCTAGCTAGCTAGTTAGCTAACTAGCTAGTTGATAAATGAGGTGTGAGAGGCAGCACTACCTAGCTGGGTAGCTAGCTAGCTACCTAGCTAGCTAGATAGATAGATAGATAGGTAGATAGCTAGCTAGCTAGCTAGCTAACTAGGTTGGTAGGTAGGTAGGTAGGTAGCTAGCTAGCTAGCTAGCTAGCCAGCTAGCTAGCTAGCTAGTTGAGGGGGCTGAGGTGTCAGCGGCAGCACTATCCTACCCTAAATACAAACTGCAGCAGACCGAAGAAACGCTGCAGCTGCTTCCGCTGCAGCACTGCAGCGGCAGCAGCTTCGTGCTGCCTCTGTTCTGCTGCAGCAGCAGCAAAGATACGCCAGCCACAGAAAGCCCGCTGCTGCAGAGACACCGTACGCTGCAGCAGCAACAACCCCACACAACTGCAGCAGTTCTAGCTAAGCAGCAGCAGCAGCAGCAGCAACAGCAGCAACAGCAGCAGCAACAACAACACAGACAGCGAGAGCGACAGCAGCAGCATCCAAGACAAATGAAGCTGCAGCAGCAGCAGCATCACCAAGAGAAGCAACAACAACAGACGCAGCAGCAGCAACAACAACAACAGACGCAGCAACAACAACAACAACAACAACAACAACAACAACAACAACAACAACAACAGCAGCAGCAACAACAACAACAACAGCAGCAGCAGCAACAACAACAGGCGCAGCACCAGCAGCAGCAACAACAGACGCAGCAGCAGCAGCAACAACAACAGCAACAGCAGCAGCAACAACAACAACAACAACAACAACAACAACAACAACAGCAGCAACAACAACAGCAGCAGCAGCAACAACAAGAACAACAGCAACAGCAGCAACAGCAGCAGCATACCTGCTGCAGCAGCAGCAACAACAACAGCAGCAACAGCAACAACAACAACAAGAACAACAGCAACAGCAGCAGCAGCAGCAGCAGCAGCAGCAGCATACCTGCTGCAGCAGGGCACGACATCTATGTCTAAAGGAAGCATAACGAAGACAGCGCTGGCGCCACATACACCACGCAGACTGCAGCAGATATTTGCTGCTGATAGCTGCTGCTGCTATCTGCTGCTGCTGCAGCTGCTGCTGTCGGGCTCCAAACAAAAGCAATGCATCAAATGCGCGCCGCAGCAAATGCTGCTGCTGCTGCTCTCGAACAGCAGCAGCAGCAGCAGCCCACTGACGCCACGATCGAAAGCAACTACGCAGCAACTCCTGCAGCAGCAGCAGCAGCAGCAGCAGCAGCAAGACGCAACAGCAACAGCAGCAGCAGCAGCGGTTAATGTTGCTGCTGCACTTGATAGATACAGCCCCTCCTACACCCAGTAATGCAGCAGCAGCAGCAGCAGCAGCGGAAGCAGCAGCAGCAGCAGCAGCAGCACAAATGCTTCGCTTCCAGCGCGAAGAAAGCAGCAAAAAGAGCAGCAACAGAAGCAGCAGCAACAGCAGCAGCAGCAGCAACAGCAGCAGCAGCAGCATACGGCTTTGAGTGCATCAGCAATAGCAGGGGCGTGCTGCAGCATTCTCTTCGGGTGTATAGGCAGCTCCAGCGGCACCGAAGAAAGCAAGAGATAAACAACGGAAGGAAAGCGCTGCAGCTGTCTGCTGCTGCAGGCTTCTTGAACAGCCAAGGCCAAGGTCCGCTGCTGCTGCTGCTGCTGCTGCTGCTGCTGCTGTTGCTGCTGCTGCTGCTGCTGGTGAGCGTGCCTCACGACAAAGCGTAGGACAGCAAGGATAGCTGCTGCACTTTGCTGCGGTGCTGCAGCAGCAACCTCTTCGCAGCTTGCTGCTGCAGCAGCACCCCACACTCGAAACACCGCATGCAGCAGCAGCAAAGACACACGGCGTTGTGCTGCTGCTGCAGCAGCACGTAGCCGTTGCTGCTGCCAGCTGTTCTGCTGCAGCAGCAGGAAGACTTGATGCTGCAGTCGCTGCTGCTGCACAGCAGCAAACAACCGGAGACGCAAAGCGTTGCTGTCGATGTGCTGCTGCTGCTGCTGCTTCCATGCCTGCCACACTTGCTGCTGCTGCTGCTGCTGCTGCTGCTCTTGTACTGCAGCAGCAACACTCGCTAGCTGCCGCCGGTGTCGCTGCTGCTGTAGAAAGCAGCAAAACCAAGCGCGAAAGGCTTCTTCCTTAAGCCTCTTGCTGCTGCTGCTGCTGCGGCTGTGCTGCAGCAG
>OY986953.1:1101653-1104153 GCA_963920595.1 Eimeria praecox
GCTGCTGCTGTTGCTGCTGCTGCTGCTGCTGTATCGGCAGGACCCGGAGACAAGAGAGAGGTGCTGCAAGGACTGACAGCAGCAGCAGCAGCGCATAACGTTCAAGGTTATCTACATTCTGCGTGAGCAGCAGCAGCCGCTGCGGCTGCTGCAGCAGCAGCAGCGCCAGCAAGAAATGCGAGAGAGAGGGAAAGGCTCTGCTGTAGACAGCAGGAGGATGAGCAGCAAACCAAAACCGAGACAACCTGAAGCAGCAGCAGCAGCAGCAGCAGCAGCAGCAGCAGCAGCGGGGGGAAGGTGCAGCAGCATGCTGCAGCAGGGCGCTCCTCAGCTCAGCAGCAACACCAACAGAGAATGCAGGCCAGCTGCAGCAGCAGCAGCAGCAACTGCAGCAGCAGCAGCAGCAACTACAGCAGCAGCAACTGGAGCAGCAGCAACTGCAGCAGCAGCAACTGCAACTGTAGCAACAGCATGCATATAACGCAGCAGCAAGCGCAGCAGCAGCAGCAGCAAATGTCCTACACAGCAGCTACTGAAGCAGCAGCAGCAGCAGCAACAACAGCAGCAGCAACAGCAGCCGCAACAGCAGCAGCAGCAACAGCAGCAGCAAATTAGGCTCACCAGTCTGCTGGTGCTTTCATCGCTTTCTCTAGCGTTGCGTTGTCTTGAGAGAAAGCTCTCCATACACCCGAAGATGCTGCAAGCTGCTGCTGCTGCTGCTGCTGTTGCTGCTGCTGCTGCTGCCGCTGCTGCTGCTTGGGTCTAGAGTACGGATCTGCATGCTGCTTCCCCTTCGACTGCCGCCTGCTGCGTTGCTGCTGCTGCTGCTGCTGCTGCTTGTGCTTACGATACAAAGGAATGCCGCTCTTGCTGCCGAGCCCTGCAGCAGCAGCAGCAACACAGCAGCAGCAGCAGCAACAGCAGTAGACAGACAACGGGGATGCGAGGGAGAAACTCGAGCAGCAAACACAGCAGCAGCAGCAGCAGCAGCAGCAGCAGCAGCAGCAGCAGCAGCAGCAGCAGCAGCAGCAGCAGCAGCAGCAGCAGCAGCAGCAGCAGCAGCAGCAGCAGCAGCAGCAGCAGCAGCAGCAGCAGCAGCAGCAGCAGCAGCAGCAGCAGCAGCAGCAGCAGCAGCAGCAAGCTCACCTGCGCCAGTAAGAATGATGAGAGGCTGAGGATTGTTAGGATCAAAGAGAAGCCGCTGCATAGCCTCGGTGCTGCTGCTGCTGCTGCTGCGTGTGCAAACCCGCGGCTGCTGCTGCTGCTGCTGTTGCTGCTGCTGCTGCTGCTGCGGCATTTTAGCTCCAGAAGTTTCTGACGATCTGCTGCTGCTGCTGCTGCTGCTGCTGCTGCTGCTGTTTAGGAGCTCGCGTCTCCCTGCTGCTGCTGCTGCAGTCTTTGTCAGCCTCACTAGTACAAGCAAGGGCAGTGCAGCAGCAGCAGCAGCAGCAGCAGCATTAGCAGCAGCAGCTGCTGCTGCTCCATTGCTGTGGAGACTGCTTAGAGACTTGCGCGGGGGTGTTGGTGCTGCTGCGGGTGGCAGCAGCAGCACATGCTGCAGCAGCAGCAGTGAGAAGCTGCTGCTGCTGCTGCTGCTGCTGCTGCTTCTAAGCCACAACAACAGCAGCAGCAGCTGCTGCTGCTGTGGGGCCCGTGCAGCAGCAGATTTGTAAGGGAGTGTATACTGTCAGCAGCACTCGCGACACCTCAACCTACACAGCTTCTCTACCCTCAGTGTTTATATATATTTATTTGTTATTAATAATATATATTGCTGCTGCTGAAGAAGAAGAAAGGAGCAGCAGCAGCATCCTGCTGCTGCTGTTGCTGCTGCTGCTGCTGCTGTTGCTGCTGCTGTTGCTCGTAGGGCTGCAGCAATCCAACCCTAGGCAGCTGCAGGCAGCATCGCGAGACCTGCTGCTGCTGCTGCTGCTGCTGCTGCTGCAGCAGCAGCTGCTGCTGCTGCAGACTGTCTTTCTCTCTCTTTTATATTTGTTTTTGTCTGTGTAGAAGTTATTTTGCTGCTGTGCTGCTGCTGCGCCTCGGGCGCTGCAGCCGAAATGTCGCAGCAGCAGCAGCAGCAGCAGCAGCCGCAGCAGCAGCCGCAGCAACAGCAGCAACAACAGCAGCAGCAACCCATGTCGGCAGTCCCCCCTGAGGGGTTCTTCTGTCTTCTTTATACCTCCATGCAGCTGTCTAGATGCTGAGGCGTAGGCAGCAGCAGCAGCAGCAGCAGAAACAACAACAGCAGCAGCAGCAGCAGCAGCAGCAGCAGCAGCCTTCCCCTCCCCTCAACCGCCAGCCGTCTACAGCAGGAAGCAGAGCAGCAGCAGCTCTCTACTGATGCTTCTGCTGCTTGTTGCTTCGTTTAACGGGCCACAGCAGCAGCAAAAGCTGCAGTAGTAGCTGCTGCAGTCCGGCGCGACTGCAGCAGCAACAGCAGCAGCAACAGCAGCAACAGCAGCAACAGCAGCAGCAGCAGCAGCTGCTGCTGCTGCGG
>OY986953.1:1109153-1111653 GCA_963920595.1 Eimeria praecox
GCACCCACCGAAGCGGGAGAAGGCCTTCTATGCGAGGTGCTGCAGCTTCAGAAACAGCAGCAAGAAGACACTGAGTCGCTGCAGCAGCAGCAGCAGCATATGATGGGTCCTGTGGAGCAGCAGCAGCAGCAACAACAGCAGCAGCAGCAACAGCAGCAGCAGCAGCAGCAGGGTTCTGTGGACCAAAGCAGCAGCAGAACTACAGATCAACAGCTAGCTGAGGAGCCGCCTAGAGTAGAAATGGCTGCTGCAGAGGGCTCCAAGGACACCGCAGCAGCAGCAGCAGCTGCTGCTGCTGCTGCTGCTGCTGGTGCTGCTGCTGCACCAGTAGCAGCAGCAGCAACACCAGGTGCAGCAAAAACAGCAGCAGCAGCAGCAGCAGCAGCACCTGCAGCGGAGATCTCCCTTGAGACACAGGAGAAGCGAAAGAGGCGACAGAGAAGACACAGAGCCGCAGCAGCAGCAGCAGGTCCAGCAGCAGCAGCAGCAACAGCAGCAGCAGCAGCAGCAGCAACAGCAGCAACAGCAGCAGCAGGCCGGCGGCCCCCCCCGCCTCCCCCTCCATATCCGCCGCCTCCTTCTTACCCTCCTCCCCCGCCGCTCCCGCCTCCTCTGCTGCAGCAGCAGCCCCTGCTGCTGCAGCAGGCGCTGCTGCAGCAACCAGTGCTGCAGTGGCAGCAGCAGCAGCAGCAGCATCTGCTGCAGCAGCTGCAGCAGCCGCCTCAACCGCAATATCCGAATCCAACAAATTTATTTCTCTCTCACCGACAGCAGCCTTTGCTGCTGCTGCCGCCGCCCCCGCCGCAGCAGCAACTGCAGCAGCAGCAGCTGCTGCTACTGCAGCAGCAGCAGCAGCTGCAGCAGCAGCTGCAGCAGCAGCAGCAGCAGCTGCAAACCCGGATGGACAGTAGACGCCAGCAGCGGCATCGAGCCGCTCCCGCATTACAGCAGCAGCAACAGCAGCAGCAACAGCAAAAGCCGCAGCAGCAGGAAGAGAACCGGCTGCTTCAGAAACAGCAGCAGCAACGGCAGCAGCAGCAGCTGCAGCAGCAGCAGCAGCAGCAGCAGCAGCAGCGGTTCCCGTTGTTTGCTTTCCAAGGAGATTTGCCTGCGATGAGTGGGCCTCCGCCGCCTCCGCCACCGCTGCTGCTGCAGCAGCAGCAGCAGCAGCAGCAGCAGCACCAACACCAGGAGCACCAGCACCATACACAGCAACATCAGCAGCAGCAGCAGCAGCAGCAGCAGCAGTCCCCGCAGCATCAACAAGGGGGTGCTCGTGTGTTTCGTTTGGCTTGTAGAAAAAAACACAGCAGCAGCAGCAACAACAGCAGCAGCAACAGCAGCAGCAGCAGCAGCAACAGCAGCAACAGCAGCAGCAGCAGCAGCAGCAGCAGCAGCAGCAGCAGCAGCATGACTGCCCCCCCTCCTCCCCCCCCTCTTCCTGTGTCTGCAGCACAGAGCGGCGGGCTTTGGGTGTATACGAACGGTGCTTGGTGTCTTAGACGTATTCTTTGATATTATATTATATTATATTATATTATATTATATTATATTATATTATATTATATTATATTATATTATATTATATTATATTATATTATATTATATTATATTATATTATATTATATTATATTATATTATATTATATTATATTATATTATATTATATTATATTATATTATATTATATTATATTATATTATATTATATTATATTATATTATATTATATTATATTATATTATATTATATTATATTATATTATATTATATTATATTATATTATATTATATTATATTATATTATATTATATATTATATTATATTATATTATATTATTGTATTGTATTGTATTG
This sequence comes from Eimeria praecox, assembly GCA_963920595.1. Lineage (NCBI taxonomy): Eukaryota > Apicomplexa > Conoidasida > Eucoccidiorida > Eimeriidae > Eimeria > Eimeria praecox. The sequence goes on from OY986953.1 coordinate 1,111,004, forward strand.
TATTGTATTGTATTATGTTATGTTATCTTATGTTATATATAATTATATTATATACAGTTATAATATAATTATATATAATAATAATATAATATAATATAATATAATATAATAATAATATAATATAATATAATATAATATAATATAATATAATATAATATAATATAATATAATATAATATAATATAATATAATATAATATAATATAATATAATATAATATAATATAATATAATATAATATAATATAATATAATATAATATAATATAATATAATATAATATAATATAATATAATATAATATAATATAATATAATATAATATAATTATAATATAATATAATATAATATAATATAATATAATATAATATAATATAATATAATATAATATAATATAATATAATATAATATAATATAATATAATATAATAATACAATATAATTTATATTTATAAATTATATTTATTATAAAATAAAATTAGTATATATATAATTATATTTATTTGTTTAGATACATCCGATTTGTTTATTTTCATTCTTTCTTGATTTTGTTTATCTGATTTGCTGCTGCAATGTCTCTTTGCTGCTGCTGCAGCAGCAGCAGCAGCAGCAGCTGCAGCAGCAGCAGCAGCAGCAGCAGCTGCAGCAGCAGCAGCAG
>OY986953.1:1116653-1121653 GCA_963920595.1 Eimeria praecox
AGCAGCAGCAGCACCAGCAGCTGCAGCTGCAGCAGCAGCAGCAGCAGCAGCAGCAGCAGCAGTACAAGTATGCTCTGCTAGAGTGCGATGAGAGACAGTTGCAGCACTCTCCTGTTGCTTTTGGTTTGACGTCCTCATCTCCTTTTGCTGCTGTCCCTCGCATGCATGTACTCTTCGTCTACATCCCTTTCTCGCAGCAGCAGCAGCAGCAGCAGCAGCAGCAGCAGCAGCAACAGCAGCAGCAGCAGCAGCAGCAGCAGCAGCAGCGGTGTGTAGTAGGGGCTTTCATGATAGACGGACTAGCAAGGGGGGCGAGGGGGCAGCCGCTGCTGCAGCAAGTAGCAGCAGCAGATCAGATCCTGCTGTCTCCTTTCCTTGTTGAGGATATTGTTGAAGTTGCTCTAGCGGAGCCTAATCTGTGGAGTCAGTCTGCTGCTGCTGCTGCTGCTGCTGCTGCTGTTGTTGCTGCTCTTGTTGTTGCTGCTGCTGCTCTTGCTGCTGCTGGTGCTGGTGCTGTTGTTGCTGTTGTTCTTGTTGCTGCTGCTGCTGCTTGTTAGGGGCTGCGCTTCATGGTGCTTGTGCTGTTGCTGCCGCTGCTGCTGGTGCTGTTGTTGCTGTTGCTGCTGCTGCTGCTGCTATTGCTGCTGCTGGTGTTGCTGTTGCTGCTGCTGCTGCTATTGCTCTTGCTGCTGCTTCAGCTTGTTGTGCTGATGCCTTCGACCCAGCAGCATTTGCTGCTGCTGGTGGAGATTGCTGCTGCTGCTTCCCCTGGTGTCTGCTGCTGCTGCTGCTGCTGCTGTTGTTGCTGTTGCTGTCTCCTGTGCTGCTGCTTCTATGGTAGCAGCAGCACGACATCTCATCCGTATATCCCCCTAACGGCTTTCTCTGCTGTCTCTGCTGCTGCTGCTGCTGCCTCTGCTGCTGCTGCTGCTGCTGCTGCTGCTGCCTCTGCTGCTGCTGCTGCTGCTGCTGCAGCTGATATGATGTGTGTGACGGTTTGTAAGGATGCTGTCTATGACGAGGCGATGGTAGCAGCAGCAGCAAATGCTGTGTTAGGGGCCCCAGTGTATTGTGGCTGTCCCCTAGCAACTGGCAGCACCCTCAGCACACCTCCGCTACTGTCTCCTCTGTCTCCTCTTCGTAGCACAGCAGCAGGTGATGCAGCAGCAGCAGCAGCAGCAGCAGCAGCAGCAGCAGGAGTAGTAGAGACACCGCAGCTGCTGTGGGGCGCCCTCAGTGGCTTCCTCTCTTCTCTTATTCCCCCCTGTCGCATGCGTGTAGTGACAGCTTACGGAGATGAGCTGCTGCTGCTGCTGTCTCCGGTGCTGCTGCGGCTGCAGCAGCAAAGCACACAGCAGTACAACAGCAGCAGCAGCAGCAGCAGCAGCTTGCTGCAGGTACGCTATGGAGTCAGGTGTATCTGCAGCTCCTCGCTGCTCACGGAGCTGCCGGCGTTGCGCTCGTTCTGTAGCGATCAGCAGCAGCAGCAGCAGCAGCAACAGCAGCAGCAGCAGCAGCAGCCGGTCGAAGACTTGGGGGTTTTGAAAGGAGATATAGAAACTCTCAGCGGCAGCAGCAGCAGCAGCAGCAACAGCAGCAACAGCAGAGAGACAGACGAAGGAAGCAGCCCATCTATAGGAGGAGGAGACAGTCCTCTAGCAGCAGCAGCAGCAGCAGCAGCAACAAAAGCAGCAACAGCAGCAGAATTAACAGCACCTGCATCAGAAGCAACAGCAATAACAACAGCTACAGCAACAGCAACAGCAACAGCAGCAGCAACAGCAGCAGCAGCAGCAGCAGCAAGAGGCGGGCTGCTGCTGCGGGGTGTCTCCTCGCTACCAGAGCACGCTCTTGATATAGCGTGGACGGCGGAGACAGGTTTGCTGCTGCTGTGGGGTAGTGACGGCCTTCGCGGGGGTATGTCTCCTCTACTGTCTCTTCAGTCAGCTCCGCTGCAGCAGCAGCAGCACCAACAGCTGCAGCAGCTGCTGCAGCGGCAGCAGCAGCAGCAGCAGCAGCAGCAAAGGCTGCTGGCAGGCAGCAGCGCTGCTGTATGCACACATCTACCTAAGGTGGCTTGGGCGGGATTCCTCCCTTCATCATTCCTCGCGCTGCTGCAGCAGCAGCAACAGCAGCAGCAGCAGCAACAGCAGCACTTGTTGCAGCTTCAGTTGCAACAACAGCAGCAGCAGCAGCAGCAACAGCAGCAGCAGCAAGTTCAGAACAGATTTCTTATGGCCCCCACAGGACGATTGCCGCTGCTGCTATGCGCAGCAGCAGACATGCAGCAGCTGCTGCTGCTGCAGCTCGATCCTGCTTCATCGGTGCTGGGGGTGCAGCAGCTGCAGCTGGTGCTGCTGCAGCAGCAGCAGCAGCAGCAGCAGCAGCAGCAGCAGCAGCAGCAGCAGCCAGAGGAGAGGGGCTGCCTCTTCCCAGGCCTCAATATGGAGGCTGTGGCAGATCTCTTCAAAGCGCCGCTGCCGCAGCAGCAGCAGCAGCAGCAGCACCACATGCACTTGCAGCAGCAGCAGAAACAGCAGAAGCAGCAGCAGCAGCAGCAGCAGCAGGCGTTGCTGCTTGCTGCACAAATGGTGGAGCTGCCTGTCCCTGTTGTCTTCCCTCACGCGATGACTTCTGTGCTGCTGCTGTTAACTGCTGCGATTCCTCCTGCTGCTCCTCCAAGACAGCAGCAGCAGCAACAGCAGCAGCAGCAGCAGCAGCAGCAGGTTGAGCGGGTTGTCTGGCTACTGGCCTTCGCAATAGATTCCCGCAGCTGCATAGTACAGCAGCAGCAGCAGCAGCAGCAGCAGCAGCGGCAGGCTATCGCTGCAACAGGCTTAGCTGTCTCGTTGATAGGAGCGTGGAGAGACACGCGCTGCTCTGCAGCAGCAGCAGTAGCAGCAGCAGCAGCAGCAGCAGCAGCAGCACATGCATCATCACCTTCGATAAGCTACAACTTCGTTAGAAGGCAGCATCAGCTGCTGCTGCAGCAGCAAACAGCTGCTGCTGTCTTGACGCCCGATCGTATCATGCTAGCTTCACCTCTGTGGCTGCAGCAGCAGCAGGACCAGACGCAGCAGCAGCAGCAGCAGCAGCAGCAGCAGCAGCAGCTGAAGCACGAGGATTCTCTGCGGCTTTTGCTGCCGTCAAAGCAGCAACATATGTGGCCTGCTGCTGCTGCTGCTGCTGCAGCAGCAGCAGCAGCAGTTGAATCAGAATATTCTCTCGTATATTGTCTGCGTCTTGCTGCTGCACCGCTTGGTAGAGCTGCTCCAACAGCAAGTGCAGCAGCAGCAGCAGCAGCAACAGCAGCAGCAGCAGCAGCAGCAGATATTTGTTTGCTGGCAGCTGCATGCATCCCAGGGGGAAGAGACAGAGTAAGTGCTGCTGCGCTGCTACAAGATAAGTTAGTGCTGCAGAGCAGCAGAGATTCTGCTGCTTTCGTATTCTCTCTACACGCTCTGCCGCTGCTGCTGCCGCCCCACACAGAGTGCAGCAGCAGCAGCAGCAACAGCAGCAGCAGCAACAGCAGCAGCAGCAGCAGCAGCAGTTGGGAGCAGCAATTAGATGAGCAGCTTATTCGCACCCTCACCCTCCAGCCCAACGCTTGTCTGTCTCCAAGGATGCAGCAGCAGGATGGTTCTGCTGCTGCTGCTGCTGCTGCTGCTGCTGCTGCTGCTGCCGGCAGAGCAGCAGGAGATGTCTCTGCCTGCCGCCTCCCCGATGGTCGGCTGGCAGTTCTTGTGAAGTCGAAGCAGCAGCAGCAGCAGCAGCAGCAGCACTCTACTGCAGCAGCAGCAGCAGCAGCTGCTGCTGCTGCTCTGTCCCCATACGACCACATTGCGGTGTATGTACAGGACAAGGCTCTTGCTGCAGCAGCAGGAGCAGCAGCAGCAAACAAGTGGATATGTGTCTTTGCTTCTTCCCGCGGCAATACGAACCCCAGCAGCAGCAGCACGAGCAACAGCAGCAGCAGCAGCAGCAGCAGCAGCAACCCTGTTTGGGTGTATGATGCCTGGTGGAGATACGATGGCTCTCTGCTCGTTCAGATGGAGGCTGCTGATGCAGCAGAAAGCAGCAGCAGCAGCAGCAGCAGCAGCAGCGGCTGCTGCTGCAGCAGCAGCTGCTGCTGCAGCAGCAACAAGTCTTCGTTCTGCTTCAGATATCTGTCTGCAGAGTCTATAGCAGCAGCAAACGGCGTCATTCCTTTGCTGCTGTCTGCTGCTTGTAGGGTGTGGGGCCCCGCATCTGCTGCTGCAATTGAAGCTGTGCGAGCAACAAAAGAAGCAGCAGAGCAGCAGGAGCAGCAGCAGCAACAGCAGCAGCAGCGAGTGCATGCGATGACAGCAGCAGCTGCAGCAATCAATGCAGCAATGACGAGGGCGAGACAGCAGCAGCAGCAGCAGCAGCAGGACCAGCGTGTCTCCGACCCGCAGCAGCAGCAGCAGCTGCTGCTGCTGCAGCAGCACGAGACACTTGCTGCTGTAGATCGAACGAAGAGAAGCCACGGAGATTGCTGTCTGTACACCCCAGAGGTGCTGCTGCAGCTGCTGCGCTGCGGCTACACAGCAACAGCGAGGTGGCTGCTGCTCGTGCTGCTGCGGTGTCTTGTTGCTGTAGGACTGTCCCCGCCCCCGCAGCAGCAGCAGCAGCAGCAGCAGCAGCAGCAGCAGCAAGCAGCAAAAGCTTCCTCCTTAGAATTTTCCTTTAGCTTCGATTCCTTTGCACAGGATTTAGAGGATGATGCAGCAGCAGCAGCAGCAGCAGCAGCAGGGGGAGAGCCTGGTTGCTGCAGCGTCTGCGGCGCTGTTCTTACTGCAACAACAGCAGCATCCACAACAGCAGCAGCAGCAGCAGATGCAGCTCCTGCTGCTGCTGCTGCTGCAGCAGCAGCAGCAGCACTTTGTGAGTCGTGTACACCGAAAGCAGGCTGCGAGCTCGCGTTGCTGCTGCAGCAAACGATGGCAGCAGCAGCAGCTCTGCTGCTAGACTTGGCGTCG
>OY986953.1:1134153-1136653 GCA_963920595.1 Eimeria praecox
TATAGGGAGCTGCTGCAGCAGCAGCTTAGCAGCAACTTGCTGCAGCAGAAGCTGTACAGCATTACGTTCTGTTATATACGGAGATACTGAAGGATGCATGCATGCTGTGGGGTTAGGAGACAAGGAAGAGACACTACGGTGGCGGGCACACAGCAGTTCTGCTGTTGCTGCTGTATATGTTGCTAGAGCATACGGCTGCAGCAGTGCTGCACCTGAGGTATGGTTAGTGTCTGCTGCTCTTACGAACAGCAGCAGCAGCAGCAGCAGCAGCAGCAGCAGCAGCAGCAGCAGCAATGAGGGGACAGGAGAGATGCTGCTGCGGTGTTGGTCAATTGTGGGGTTAGGAGACGGTGGACCCGTGCTGCTGCATCAGCTTGTTGTGTCTGCTGCTGCTGCTATCCCTAGAAATATATATTCTTACTCTTCATGCAGCAACTCTCCTGCTGCTGCTGCAGCAGCAGCAGCAGCAGCAACAGGTCCAGCAGCAAATGCTGCTGGTGCTGCTGCTGTTTCATCGAATCCTCTCGCGCGGTTATTAGGAGCACACAAAGGAAACAGCAGCAGCAGCAGCAGCAAAGACAGCAGCAAAAAAACAAACAGCAGCAGCAGCAGCAGCAAGACAGCTGCTGTCTATCAGCTAGGAGCACGCAGCACTCTTGTTGTAGATGGGGACGATCTGCTGCTGCTGGCAAGAATGTAAACATGCTGCAGCAGCAGCAGCTGCTGCTGCTGCTGCTGCTGCTGCAGCAATAGAGGTGCTGCTGCTGCAGATGAAGCAGCAGCAGCTGATACAGTAGAGAAAAGAAACAGCAGAAGCAGAAGAAGCAATTGCAGCTGCTGCTGCCGCTGCTGCAGCAACTGCTGCTGCGGTTGCTGCAGCAGCACCAGCACTATCACTACCGCCAACAGCAGCAGCAGCAGCAGCAGCAGCAGCAGCAGGGTTTTATTGTGTGCTGCTGTCTCCTGCTGCTGCAGCTTAGGATTTTGTTTTTTGTTGCTGTTAAGTACTGTTAGTATACAGCACAAACAGCAAACGCCTCTGCACACTATGTGCTGCTGCTGCTGCTGCTGCTGCTGCTGCAGTCTAGCAGCAGCAGCAGCAGCAGCAGCAGCAAACAGCAAGCAGCAAGCTCAATCAACCGTTTTCCTTCAAAGCGTTACGTCGTCTGATACAACTTGCTGCTGCTGCTGCTGCTACTTCTCCTGCTGCTGCTGCTGCTACTTCTGCTGCTGCTGCTGCTACTTCTGCTGCTGCTGCTGCTGCTGCTACTTCTGCTGCTGCTGCTGCTACTTCTGCTGCTGCTGCTGCTGCTGCTACTTCTGCTGCTGTTGCTGCTACTTCTGCTGCTGCTGCTGCTGCTGCTACTTCTGCTGCTGCTGCTACTTCTGCTGCTGCTGCTGCTGCTACTTCTGCTGCTGCTGCTGCTACTTCTGCTGCTGCTGCTACTTCTGCTGCTGCTGCTGCTGCCGCAGTCCCTTCGTATATGCCCCCTGAATCGATAGCTCTATATTGTGTACAACTAGCTGCTGCTGCAGCTAGCTGCTGCAGCTAGCTGCTGCAGCTGCTGCAGCTGTTTCCCTTGTTAACATGCCTAGTGTCTCTTGGTGGTTCTAGCTGCTTCGTAACAGCAGCAGCAGCAACAGCAGCAGCAACAGCAGCAGCAGCAATAGCAGCAACAGGAGCAGCAGCGACAGCAGCAGCAGCAACAGCAGCAACAGCAATAGCAGTAGCAGCAACAGAAGCAGCAGCAACAGCAGCAGCAGCAATAGCAGCAATAGCAGTAGCAGCAACAGAAGCAGCAGCGACAGCAGCAGCAGCAACAACAACAGCAGCAACAGCAACAGCAGCAAGAGCAGCAACAGCAACAGCTGCACGAGCAGCAACAGCAGCAGCAAAAACAGCAGCAGCAGCAAAGACAGCAGCAGCAGCAACAGCAGAATCAGCAGAAGTTTACAGTGCAGCTTCATTTAAAACGTATTCGCTGTATTCCATAGTTGGCTATACACCGCAGGATATAGCAGCAGCAGCAGCAGCAGCAGCAGCAGCAGCAGCAGCAGTAGGTGTCTTGTGTGTTAATGGTTTTTGGAGGGTGTTGATGCGGCGACAACATTAGCTTTCGAGCCCTATAGAATTAAATTTATAGTCTAGGGGTTAGGGTCTAGGGTTTAGGGTTTAGGGTTTAGGGTTTAGGGTTTAGGGTTTAGGGTTTAGGGTTTAGGGTTAGGCGACAGTGTAGCGGGAGTGGTTCTGGCGTGGTAACAGGTTTATTTTTTGTTTTTTTGTTGTATTATATTAAATTATATATTTAAATTAACATTATATTAATTTTAAATTAAAAATAAATAAGGAAATGAAGCAGAGAAGCACTGACATGGCTGGGGTGTATGCCCATACACCCCAAGTGGTTGAGCGAAGGCGACAGCGTTGTAGGGCTTAGCACACCTGTTTATCTCTCCTCTGACATTACTTTCAAATTAATATAATATTAATTAATTAATT
>OY986953.1:1156653-1211653 GCA_963920595.1 Eimeria praecox
GTGCACCTGCAGCAGCAGCAGCAGCAGCAGCAGCAGCAGGAGCAGCAAGCAGCAAGGATTGTGTTGTTGTTACAAGGATTATCTGTGCTGTTGCTGCTGCTGTTGCAGGGTGCTGCTCCTGCTGCTGCTGCTGCTGCTGCTGCTAGCTGGCGCTAAGAACTCTCTCCTGTCGTGTACAGAGCCTCTGCAAAAGCCTTCATTTTACAGCAGCAGCTACTGTTTCTACGTCTCCTGCTGCTGCTGCTGCTGCTGTTGCTGCTGCTGCTGCTGCTGCTGCTGTTGCTGCTGCTGCTGCTGCTGCTGCGGACCGCCTTTTCAAAGGGTTGTCTTAGAGCCGCCATCTCGAGAGTGGCGTCGAGTGTCTCCCTCAGCAGTTTCCAGCATTCTCTCTCCACAGCATTCAATGAAGCCAGCGTGAAGACTGAGCAGCAGCAGCAGCAGCAGCAGCAGCAACAGCAGCAGCAGCAGCAGCAAATGCTGTGGTGGCAGCAGCCTTTAGCGGCAGCATGTGTAATATGACCCTCGCACAGAGACACCGCAGACGTAGCTTCAACAAACACCAGCAACAGAGACAGCAGCAGCGCCACCACCACCAGGATCAGCAGCAGCAGCAGCAACAACAGCAGCAGCAGCAGCAGCAGCAGCAGGCTGAGCCACCTCTATCTTTGATGGCTTCTCTTGCTGCAGCAGGATCAGCAGCCGTGTCTTGCTGCTCTACAGCATTTATCTCAGAGGGAAGTTGTAGCTCTTTTAGTGTGGAAGAGCGCTGCTGCTGCAGCCGCTGCAGCAGCACTGGCAGCAGCTCATCGGCTAGCAAATCAAACACATCAAACAATGTAGAAACCCTTTTAGTGTTACGTTGCTCCTCTGTATGTACACCCGGACGGGGACCTCTGCGGCTGGTGCTGCTGCTGCTGCTGCTGCCCTTCGCTATCAAATTCTTGAGTCTGTCCCAAGCTAAGTCAGAACACTCCAACGGGGTCCGCAGCAGCAGCGAGTACAGATGTCGGAGCTGAGCAGCAGCAGCAGCAACAGCAGCAGCAGCAGCAGCAACGATATAAACAGAAGCAGCGAAGCAGTAGCAGCAATAACACCAGCAGCAACAGGCGCAACAACAGCAGCAGCAAAAAACAACAGCAGCAATCACAGCAGCAGCTGCTGCAGCAATACGGTTTCGATATTAAGATGCTTTCTCAGGGGAAGAACAGATGCATGCGCTGCAGCTTCAACAGCAGCAGCAGCAGCAGCAGCACAAGCAGCAGCAGCAGCAGCGCAAGCAGCAGCAGCAGCAGCAGCAGGAAGGGTTTGTATTGTGAGCTTACACGCTGCAGCGACGTCAGCATTTGCAGTCTATTTGTTTCTGTGAGGCTGTCGGGCTCGCAGCTCTTGTTGCTGCTGCTGCTGCTGCTGCTGTCTTTCTCTTCTTCCTCTTCTTCTTCTGCTGCTGCTGCTGCTTCAGGGCCCCCCCCCTTCTCTGCTGCATCTACCTTCTCTCGAGCAGCAAACAGCTCAGCCTCTTCCCAGTCTAAGATGCTCTGCCACAGAGGCCACGCCTTCCAGTGGGCCCCTGCCTGTCAGCAGCAGCAGCAGCAGCAGCAGCAGTAGAAGCAGCAGCAGAAGCCGCAGCAGAAGCAGCAGCAGAAGCAGCAGCAGAAGCAGCAGCAAAAGCAGCAGCAGCAGCAGCTAGTGCTATAGATGCGGCGTTGAAGGGCTGTCTGAGACAGTCTCTGTGGCGTCTTAGCCGCCAGCTGTGCTCTTCTCTTTGGATAGGGTTTAGGGTTTAGGGTTAGGGTTTAGGGTTTAGGGTTTAGGGTTTATCATGTAGGAGGCAGTATCTAGGGTTTACGATTCAAATTTTAGGATTTAGGATGAACAATTTAGTATTTAATATTTAGTTTTATTGTTTAGTATTTAGTATTTATTGTTTATTCTTTAGTATTTAGGGTTTAGGGTTTAGGGTTTAGGGTTTAGGGTTTAGGGTTTAGGGTTTAGGGTTTAGGGTTTAGGGTTTAGGGTTTAGGGTTTAGGGTTTAGGGTTTAGGACTTGCTTGTTGTATGGCCTGATCCATACGGGCTCGAATAAGATGAGGAGGCAAAGAAGCAAATTCGTTGACTGATTCTAAGTAAGAAAGCCATATTAAGGGATTATGTCCTACAAACTCTAAACTACGCTCAAACACCTGAGGAGATACACAACACATACACTCAACATGCAGCACCAGCACCAGCAGCAGCAGCAGCAGCAGCAGCTGCTGCTGCTGCTGCTGATTCTGCTGATTCTACTGATGCTGATGATGCTGGTGATGTTAATGTTGCTGCGGGGGCGGGAGCAGCGGGAGAAGCTGCAGCAGCAGCTGCTGTTGCTGCTGCTGCAGCAGCAGCAGCAGAAGCTCCGTGATAAGTAACACTCATCAGGGCTTCCACTGTAGGTAGAAGAAGCAGAAACAACAGCAACAACAGCAGCAGCAACAACAGCAGCAACAGCAACAGCAACAACAGCAACAACAAAACAACAACAACAAAACAAAAACAGCAACAGCAACACCAGCACCAGCAACATCACCAGAAACAGCAACAGCAACAGCAACAACAGCGCCAACACCAACACCAACACCAACACCAACACCAACACCAACACCAACACCAACACCAACACCCACACCAACACCCACACCAACACCAACAGCAGCAACACCAACACCAACACCAACACCAACACCAACACCAACACCAACACCAACACCAACACCAACGCCAACACCAACACCAACACCAACCCCAACCCCAACACCCACACCAACACCAACAGCAGCAGCACCAACACCAACAGCAGCAGCACCAACACCAACAGCAGCAGCACCAACACCAACAGCAGCAGCAACAGCAGCAGCAGCAGCAGCAACAGCAGCATCATCAGCAGCAATGTATTTCTGACTTCATCGCATTTCGTCCAATCTCCTTTACTATGTCCCTGCAGCTTAGCCAATTTTTTCCAATATCCAAAAAGAAGTGGAAATTCTTCTAATAAACGTTCTAATGCTTGCTCATAATCCTCAAGTCTTTCAGGGCCCTGAGGTGTACATACACCTGAGAGAGGGTTTAAATATTGATTTCGTTTTTGGTTTTGTTGTTTGTTTGTTTTGTACATAAGAAAGAAAAGATCTTAGGGGATGGTGTTGATGAAGATGAAGTCGTCTAATGCTGCAGACTGAGCTGTACAGACAGCTCTTAGATACTGAAAAGCAACAACAGCTACAGCAGCAGCAGCAGCACCGCCACCAGCACCAGCACCAGCACCAGCACCAGCAGCAGCAGCAGCCGCAGCAGCAGTAGCAGCAGCAGCAGCAGCAGCAGCAGCAGCTTAAAAGAGAGGGGAGAAGAAGGGGAAGGCAGAAGCAAACTTACAGCAGCAGACAATGCACACACTAAATCATGTAAGGCCTCGTATGAATAGGGAGCATGATCTGCTCGTTTTAATAAATAACTAATCTTATTAGCTGAGGCATCTTCGTCTTCTCGACAATATCCGACTGTCTCAAACCCTCCTTCAGGTGCATCTACACCGCAGACACACGCAGCAGCAGCAGCAACAGCAGCAACAGCAGCAGCAGCAGCAGCAAAAAAGAAAACATCAGCGCAATATTGAGAGACTGGGTATGCATACACTTCAAATAAAGACATATATATATATATATATATATATTCATCTAATTATTTATTTATATGTTTATGTATATACACATATGTATATTTTCGTTAATATATATATATATATATATATATATATATATATATATATATATATATATATATATATATATATATATATATATATATATATATATATGACTACATACCAGGGGGCGCTACATCGTCGGCTTCGGCTGCTTCATAGGACATTTCTTTAAATCCCTTCTCCGTTCTCTTCCTCTTCCCTCCATAGTCCTCCGTCTGCTGCTGCTGCTGCTGCTGCTGCTGTTCGGACTGCGGCTGCGGCTGAGGTGGCGGGGCGCGGTAAGCAGAATACTGCTTCGCTGCTGTTTCCCAGTCAACAGATGCAGCGGGAATACATTGCTGCTGCACATAGCCAAGAGGAAAAGGCAGCTGCAACACAGCAGCAGCACAGCAGCAGCACAGCAGCAGCACAGCAGCAGCACAGCAGCAGCACAGCAGCAGCGCAGCAGCAGCACAGCAGCAGCACAGCAGCAGCACAGCAGCAACAGCAGCAGCAGCAGCACAGCAGCAGCACAGCAGCAGCACAGCAGCAGCACAGCAGCAGCACAGCAGCAGCACAGCAGCAGCACAGCAGCAGCACAGCAGCAGTACAACACAAGCCTTTCTTTCTTCTCGTGCGAGATAGACAGTGTGTTCAACAACTAACTGCTCATACATGTTTGTAGGGGATAAGTAGTTGCTGCAGCGCGACAGCCAAAGCTCTAAACAGCAACACTCAGCTGCAAAGGCTTAGAAAGCTACCTAACAGACACAGTTGCTGCAGATGAAGAAAAGAAAGAAAGCTCATAGCAGCAGCGGGGGGGGGGGGGGGGGGGGAGGCTATTGAACGAGCAGCAGCCTAAGGAAACCTCAGGCCCCCCAAACCCCTGGTGGATCCTACCATCTCCAAATACACCTGAAAAGGGAGAAAAAGAAAGTAAAAACCTGCAAAGAGAAGGAGAAGAGGGAGCTGTCAGATACAGGCGGCTGCGCCGGCAGTCCGTGCTGCTTGGAGGTAGACGTTGTCAGGGAAAGACAGTGAGGGGGGTACAAAAGCAACATAAAAATACTAATAAAAACAAGAAACAAAAACAAAATCAATCGAACGATTTAAAAGAAGAGAAGAGCTCAGGTTATCTGCTCAGATACGAAGGGTAGACAAACGAAGACGTATTCTGCTGCAACGCCTCTTCGCTTATCCTTGAAGTAGGCTTTCTTAAGCCAAATACGCCAATTAATAACCTGTATAAAAAACCCTAAAATGCTATTTTGAAGAAAAGAAGAAATTAAGTCTACCCTTCGCTCCGTTGCAGCGACACCGCGCGACAGCCTGGGCTCACTCTAAGGGTCACCAGGCGGCGCAACCCTAGCAAAGCCCCCGAAACGAGTCTAAAATAAGAAAAAAAATTAATAATATTTATTTAAATATATTCTTAATTTAAATACAATATTTAAAAGTCCTTTAAAACTGCTTTTGTAGGGGATTTCATTTCTAAATTTGCAGCATGAGCGCGACCCTTAAGCTCTTCCTCTTCAGGCAGTTTGAAAGCAATCATTGCACGCCTCCTTGTTGTTTTAATTAGAATGCGGTGTATAAACAACAAAATAATATATATCCTTTATTATTTAGAGTTCTTCCCCACCTTTTTACTTTTTTATGAATGCAAACCTCCAATTGGGGCCGTGACGGTCCACTGGTACAGTTCAAAAGCCAGCAGAACAACAGAATGTAGAAAGAATTAGAGATTAATACAAACCGAAATAATATTAAAAATGTGATATTTTAATAATTTAAATAGATCTTGTCCTTCATAAGGGGCTATTTACAATTGCAAGGCTGTGTGAAGAGCCACAACAACTTGAATCAAATGATTGTAGCAGCTCTCATCTTTTCGTTCTTTGTTTGAAAGATAAAAAACTTAAAAACTTTTCTTTTAAAAGGGTTAATATGTCTACAAGTTTATATTGTATTTAGTTTCGCTCCGTTCTCTACATATCCCCATTCATTCAAATTGCCTACACGAATTCATCTTTGTTCCTTCTATTCTTCTCTCCATTTTTTCAGGTTTCCACGGCTCATCTTTTCTCCTTGTGTTTTTAAAGCCACTTCCCTTTTAAATTGTGTGTTATAAGACTTTTTTCCCCCCATTCTATTCTCCAAAGGTTTATTCGATCAAGTTTGTCATCAACTACGGGCGAAATAACAGAAGACAGGCTACAACTAGAGGCGTACGAAATGAACGAGGAAAAACCCCAAAACATCTATGACAATAAAATAAAGCAATGAGAGAATTTAGTTGTTTTGACTGTTGTTTCAGGGTCCTGAGGAGGAGCCTTCCACGCAGTAGAAAGACAGCTTTATTTTTTCTCTTTCAAGGAATCTTACAACAATACAATTGTTGTATTGTTGTAATAACGACATTATAATAATAATAATAATATTATTATTATTATTATTATTGGGTGTGGAAATAACGCAGTTGTAATTTGGATCGCTTACACTAAAACGTATCGAATATAACTTGTTATGTTGTGTGATCAAGTGGGATTTCAGTCTAAACAAGCAAATATGAGCTCAGTGTTGAAGCTCCTTGACTCGCATTTGTAGCTTCCTCTCTTATTGCATCTTCTGTTTCTCCTTCTTTCATCCCGAGGTGTAAAGACAGCATTCAGCGGTCCATTGGCTGTGATTGTCAATAAAGAAGAAGAAATAAAGTAAACATGCCTTCATATCGTTACACGAAGCCACAGATACGTCTGTTTGCTTCCATGCCTCATATGCTATTGCTGTGTTGTTGTTGCTGACTGTCATCAGCTTTTCTTGTCGTGGGTAGTTTCTAAATTAAGAAGAGAAACCCTAATAAAATTGAAGCTAACTTTAAATGGGATACTACTGAAACCCTCAGCACTATGGCACTTTCCATCTTATATTCTAAGCGGAGTCGGCGTTGCATCGAGCTCATAGAAGCTAAATCAAGCTTCTGCTGCTGCCGCAGTAAATCAATTACACACACTTTTATATAATTTTAAGGGAATATGCCTTCTAAAGGGCTTTGGAGACCCTCAACGTAAAGGGGTTTCTCTAAAGAGCTTCATGTGCATGCATCTCAATGTCTACAACAATATAAGAGCAACAGCTTATCAGTGCCAGAATGTTTATCTGACTGACGCTGCAGCACTATGACGTAGTCATTCAGATAAGTATATATCTATTAGAATATTATTCATGTAATGTTTCGTTCATACAGACTACGGCATTTAAACGGTGCTATTCAAAGCTTTAGTCGGTAATATGCGCTCTTGAGTTTCTATAAAACGCTGGAGGGGCTGCGTTATAAGGAGCATCATGCTCCTTACTATTGAGGGTTTCATAACCCCAAGCCCTCTCTCTAGCTTAAAGGCTGTCCAATAATAAATAAAAACCTTATCTCATGAGCGCTAGCACTGAGCATCTTCTGTATAAATTTAAATACAGTTTCAGTGCAAAGAGAGAATGAGATTGAAATCGGGATGTGGCTGTTTAGAGGAATAGAAAGCCAACTGCTGTAGCAGCAAAAGCAAGAAATGTAGAAACATCACTTGCTGCGCCTTTCTTAAGTCCAGCAGTTATCTTACTCCATTGATCATCCCTGAAACACACGTACAATTCTCGACAATCTGAATTTGGTGACAGTGAAAATATATTTCATATATATATATATATATATATATATATATATATATATATATATATATAATTTATATCATTTCTTAGTTTACGTGATACCATGACATCGGTAATACATCACCGATAATTCAACTTACGTAAATGGAGGAGTGTTATCCTTCAAGGCATTCGGAGTGGTGACGCAAAGAAGAGCTTTCAATGCCTGAGCTGTTTGGTCTGCAGTAGCGCTTACAGTCTGCACGCCCACGCTACCGGATTGCTGCTGGCCTGGTTGCGTCTGCTTCTCTCCTTCCTCTTGCTTTGGCTCATCCTCTTCTTCCTCTAAACCCCCGTCTCCTTGTTCCGAACTTGCTGACGCTGGGCAGGTGAAGTATGCACAATCGAGCTTGGGATTGTTTTGAGGGTTGAAGAGAGAAATGAAAGAAATATTTTGAGGGTTGGCGTACACTCCATCGCCTGCTTTGTATTGTGGAGGCGGGCCGTTGAAGTTGTCGACGGCTTCCTTCCAGTGCTCAACTGCTGCTTCACAGTCTGCATCGGCTCCGTCTTGAGCAGCATAAGCGTATGTGCCGTTGACTGCAATCGCACTTGCAGGACTCGCCGGGCTCTGCTCCCACAAAACACATAAGATGAGCTCCGAAATAAGAGGAGGTGTATTTATACATTTATACGTACAAATATGCTGTGTTACTGTGTATAAACTGTAGCAATGGCACCGGAACCCATTCAAGAGAGTCTGTTGTTGATAAGGAGCTTCGTGGCATGGCTTACAGCTTGCAAGGCATTGCAAACGGCCTTCACATATGCATCTCCTGAAGTTTGAGGAGAACCTCCTGAAGAAACTTGAACTATCGGGAGTATTTCGCCTTGATTTTTTGCCGCCGTTAGAGCGGTGAAGCCGACTAGATTGCGGGCCTTGTTCATTGGGTCTAAGCAGCTAACGCTCTCTGCACCGGCACACGCAACAGAAACACACTCGATTTCAATGGATTCTCTTGCAGTTGCTTGTATAATGCCAACTATTTAATAAATTTCCAACGGTCTCACTCGCTGAGGGTGTGGCAGCGGCTGCGTCCGCTGGGTTCATGTCCACGAAGAAAATGGCGGCGGTCGCCAACGACAGGAACTTGAATGCAGTCATTTTCGAGAAACAGAGGAATACACAGAGTTATACAGATACTTTAGGCACCTAAAGCCTTCCACGTCTTGCACGAATCTCCAAATAGAGTAAAGAAAGTAGTGGAAGCAGATCTGCAAGGGCAAGAGCGTTGCGGCAGTGGTGCTGGCGGTCTCAGATCAAGGCTTGCCGGTGGGCACCAGTCCTCCTTTGCACGCAGCGGCTACCTGATCCTCCATCTGATAAAACAGAACCTCAACATTAGAATATACTATATTATGTTATATTTCATTATATGGTGTTATACTATAGCTGGAGCTTTGTTTAGGGGGGCTTCCTTTAGGCACCCGCCGAGCATTTCTCCCAGCCGTCGCTCGCAGGCGAGAATGTCTAGGCCGAAGGAAATCCTAAAGAGCCATTTCTTGTCCCCGCAAGCTCAGCTTTATCTTTCTTCTAGACCTCAGATGTTGTTTTGTAACAATTATTGTTGCTTATACAACTTGCTCCACCTGGGTCACCGCACCAAAGTAAGAAGGGCAGAAATGAGCGTTGCGTGTCCACAGTTCAGATGGTCCTCGTTTGGGCCCCCTTAGAACCCTTCATAACCTTCATAACTAATACCACTAGTTGTGGTATACTAAGATAAAAGAAATTTCGTAATCACGTACTTGTAAGGATGCGCGCTGAGAACGGGGCAGACACCTTCAGCCTTCGATAGCTGCCACTGTAGTGAGAGTTCTTGGTCGTAGCTGACGATTAGGGCGCGATCTGCAATAGAGTCAGATTTAGGAAAGAGTTACAGAAACAGTTCGCCAGAACGCAGCTCACATTCCCTCATACATGCAACATTCCTTGGCCCTCAGCCTCCTAGGCGTAGTGACCCAACAGCACTACTGGGGGATACGAGCCCGATAAGCATCGTAGGCGATGCTCTTGCAGAAATGAAGATCATTGCATTTCAATCCCCAGCATCTCACGCTGTTGCTCATGTTTCCTTCTTCTCTTTTACTTTGGGCCCCTGTGATCGGTTCAAGACGCTCATATGAAGGCAGGTGCACAACGCTTTATATTATGTGGGGTCTTTGGGGCTTCTTGACGACTGAGAGCTTTTATCAGAGGCTTACTAACAATGGTCCTATAGATGGGCGCCAAGGCGGTGGTTAACGGCCTGAAAAGGCCCGATATGTTTGAACCGTTCATATTCTTTCACCTGTGGCTTAATGTTTAATACGCCTCACAAGACCGCAGCGACTGGCATTTATACACCTTACTTTCGACCCCTTAGTTAGGAATTGGAGCTTTTCTGGGCACTCGCAGCATCAAAAGCAATACGAACTGGGCCTGCAGCGCCTCTCTGCGCACCTTGGCTTTGGCATGTTGAATTGACTGACCGCAGCAAACCTAATCTGCCCTACTATCAGTAACAACAATTATCACTATCGTTGGCTATTGATTATTATTGATCTTTATGTTGTTTCCTGTCCGACTGTAAGTCGGAGGGACCGTTAAGTCCTGGTGCTGTGGCGTCTGCAGCAACCGCCAATTGCCTCTACCAAAGAAATTATTGCTGTTAATTCATTGTTTAAAGCAAGGACTATACTTAGTAGGTCATTTTGCGTTCAGCAATATTCGCAGCAAGTTTACAAATCCCCGGGTGCGGGGTCAAAAACGCGCACACTGACTGATTTTGTTTGTCGTACTCCGCACAAAACAGATTTAAAAGTAGTTGTAAGAGTCAGATTTAGGTTTAAATATAAATCTTTAAAGGCCGTGCGACACCGGAATGTTAGCACATTCAGAGGTCTCACTGATGGGGAATGACTGCTGCACATGCCTTGTAGTTCAACCCAAATATTCACTATATCATCTAAACTGAGATGCCCAGATCCATTTGGACAGCCACCATGCTCAGCACTATAGTTGTTCTGCAACGCAATATAATATAGTTGCTTTAATATACCCCAAATGGTAATGCCAACAGTAATAAGAGCGTACCCCACCCACGAAATAAGCAAATTTAAACCTTCTCGCTGCAGAAAGTAAACTGTAAGTTCATCTTTATTTTCGCTGGATTTGAATGAGTGTTTAGAAGAAGGAAACGCCGAGTGCTGCAGCAATGAGGAGAAGGAGAGCAGGCGCTGCTGCACTGCCGCTGTTGACAGCAGCAGTAATGTTATTCCACTGGTCTTGGCTGCGACGAACACACAGCAGTAGTGCATTTACAGGCATTCAAACGATAAATCAGATAAGGGGAAGAAAGCTTTTATCACAGGTGCATGACTGAAATACCCAAAAAAGCACTCATATCGATAAGCAACTCACGTGTAAGGGGCCTTGGTTGCCTCCAAGGCACTTGGAGTCGTGATGCAAAGAACTGCCTTCAGACCCTTCTTGTCCGTCTCTGTTGAAGGATCAGAACTAGTCCTTTGAGATGAGCTTTCAGCAACGTCTGCTGGGCAGACGAAGTACGCGCAGTCCACCTTGGGATTAGATTTGGGATTGAAGAGGGAAATAAATGAGATGTTTTGGGGATTGTCATAAGGAGTTTGGTTGCTGGTATAAACAGGAGGAATGCCACTGAAGTTTTTGAGGGCTTCTTTCCAGTATTTCACTGCGGCGTTGCAGTCGCCTTCATCTCCATCTTGAACAGCATATGCGTACGTGCCAACGAGCTTCCCTTCACCGGAGTCTGCTGTAACCCCATCTGGCACCTTGCCCTGATCAGATGACCCAGGATACACCGGAAACAAAATTGTGAGCCAAAGAAGAGGAAACCTTCTGCGTTTGTGACAGGGTGCCTGGGCTGAAGGGCTCAAGTCTGTATGAGACAGGCTACAGATTAAAGGAATATATATAGAGGCGAAGCGGGGCTTACTGCTTTCATAGCACCGCAGACTTTGTTGACGTAGTCCTCAGCTGGGGTGCTTCCATCCGTAGTAATGGGTAGTATCTCTGTTTTCTCCTTCCCAAGCTGTAGCTGTGCAAGTTGAGCAGGGATTCTGGCTGCGTTCATTGGCTCTGAACAGTTTATCCTTTCTGCATTTGTGCGCACAACAGGGACACGCATACCTCACGTTTCACTCTTCATGCCTCCAAAAACCCTATTTATCAGGAGAAATCGAGCACTTACTGGCAGAGTTCTTAGCTTGTGTTGCAGCAGCCGCCCCCTCGGTGTCGAGCAGGGCAGTTGCAGCCGCAGCAAGAGACAGGAGCAAAAGACGAACCATTTTCTTGGGACTGAGCCAAAAAAACACCTGGAACAATCAATTCATCAAGTTTTAACTTTAAAAAGGTAAAGGGCTGATAAAATCAAGCAGGACAAAGCATCGCCGGAGGCCGGGAACGCTTCGGCTGCACTTGGTGGTGGTGGGTGTGGCTTATCAGAGGTAGCCGCCTCCCGGGCTGGAGGGCATAGAGAGGCTTTCTGCCCCGAATCCTCACCTGATTTTGGCTGTATGCGGAACCTGTGTTTGTTTATGTGGAGAATAATGTGAATTCCAGTTGAAAAGCAAGCCAGAAAGGGTGATGACCAGCGCAGCGGATGCAGTTTGTTCGGCGGTCTACTAAGTGTTCATGTAGCAAGAGCAGACAGCTTCTAATTAAAATATCCGAAAGGTAAAGAAAACAATTTTTCACGTCTATGCGTAAGAATATTTCAGCTGGAGATAGCGTGGGGTCCCATGGGAGTCATCCGTTTTCTGCATGCTTCCAACAGGAAGGAGGTGATACGGAAGCTTTCGCTCTTGCTTTTCAGCTTCGTAGGATTCAAAACCGTGGTGTTATCTGTTATAATGGCTTTGATGAAGTAATTTGGTCTTTTGCTTTCTTGTAATTATCAATCTGGTGGTGCTGCTTCACTCTTTAACTGGCGCTTTCCATGTTAGACATCGTGTAATAGACAACCAGAAACAGATCCTCTGCTGACTGTGAAGCGCGTTCCACTTGGTTGTAGACTGAAGGCTTCTTCTGTTATGCAGGAAGTTTCTTCCCTTGGCGGGATGTTCAGCGCCTGTTACCGTTGATATTGCTCCTCTTCGATGGGCGAGAATGTTTTAGAATCAACAATTATAGACTTAGGGATAGTCCTGCTTTATGTGTTATGTTATGAGGTATCGAGAAAGGCATTCCACAGAGCCGCTTCCTCTGATCTCTTCCTCAAAACGCAAGAGATGGCGAAGCTACCTCTCACTTGGTACAGGCTTTAACACAAACTGAAAAGCATGACATGTAGGCTTCTTGCCTCACAGGCATCCTTCCTAGTGATTACATTACATTATGTTGCCACTCCCTCTCCACAGGGTGCCCTGAACCGTAGTGCTCCTTGGGAGAGCAGACCTTGCACAAGAGGCACCACAGTCAAGCGTTGCATGCGATGCTGTCTACCTACCCCTTTCAAAATGCATAAACGATACAGCAGAGATGTTGAGAGGGTTGGGGTCTCTCCACTGCAAATGCATCAACGGTGCGAACAAAATCTGGGCGATGTTCGTGGCCGGCACCTGAGTCCTTTCCTGTACAATGGAAACGATATAGAGACGATAGAGAATTGTATCAGTAGACTATATCAATAAACGTATCTTTAGCTTCGGCTGTATCAAAAACCAATGTTGCTTCACGGTAGGGTTAGAGTAGGGTTGAAGTGATGCATGCTGAATTGTTAACAGGAATAGTGTTACTTCTGTTTTTCTTCGTATTCTCAGCCACAATTCCACTGGCCACATAACTGTACAGGATGCGAATCCAGAAAAATCTGCAATGCTCTCTTGAACCCAAAACTCATGCTGGCTGCGTGTTGAAGGCGCATCTATGTTTGCAGATAAAGTGCTCTACAGAGAATTAGGGATGTCGAGCGTATGCACAATGGGACCAAACTGATGCCAAATATATAAAAGTTTTTCTGTTAGCTGCTACTGGGTGTCCTATGCAGCAGCTGTTCATGCGCTGCGAATCGGCTCAACAAGCCTAGGAGCTGCTTATAGAAGAAGAGCCACGAGTGCAACAGCAGCGAGAGAAAGAGCTGTCGGTACTGCTGTTGCAGCGCTGCTGCGCTTGAGACCATCACTGATTTGATTCCACTGGTCTTGCCTGTGACACAACACACATTGAGAGAAGACAGAGTAAACAACAAAGGGCATCGAAAGGAGGCCTGAGACAGCGAAGCCTACGACACACACTCTGTTCAAAAGGCAGCTTACGTGTAGGGGCGCTGGCCGCTTTCCAAGGCGCTAGGAGTTGTAATGCAAATCAGCGCGTTTACTCCCTTGTTTGCAGTTGTCTCATTTTCACTCGGCGTCGATTCGGCATTTTTTGTGGGTGTAGGGCAAGTGAAGTATGCACAGTCAACCTTTGGATCATCTTTTGGATTGAAAAGGGAAATGAATGAGATGCTCTGGGTGTTGTTGTAAGGCGCAATGTTTGCATCATATGCAGGAGGCAGAACGCCCTCGAAGCCAGGGAAAGCCGCCTTCCAGGAGTTCACCGCAGCCTGGCAGTCAGCATTTTCTCCAGTTTGAACTGCATAAGCGTATGTCCCGCTGGCTTTTGCATAATCCGTAGGCACTTGGCTCTGTTCATGATGTACAGACGACAGCAGAAGAAAGATACATGAAATATGAACAAATACATGAAATATTAGCAACTACGTTCGTCTGATTATGAGATCGCATGCCCAATGAGTGCCCACGTGTAAATCTGTAGCTGCTACCGCCTGTGTTCTAGAAACCTAAATTATATGATCAATTTAACAGACAGAAGGGAAAAGCCTCACGTTTTGAATGGCACCGCAGACTTCTTTCAGGTATTCCGGGAGTGTGGTGGGAGCTTTCGCCTTCCAGTCGTCCTCAGTAATTTTGAAGATATTTGTTTGCGTGAGATCAGGGAAACCAACAATGCCTCTGAGCTCGTTCATTTGATCCCAGCAGCTGACTCTTTCTGCAGCAACTCAGGAGAAGGCTCACCGCTCATGTTTGCATCTTTCTCTCGCGGAAAAGAATATAAAATGGAGTTTATGGGGAACTTACTGGCAGCGTTTGCAGCAGTTTCACCGCCAGTCCCTGCATTAACTCCACCACTCCCTTGAGGCTGCTGAACAGCTCCATTGTTGTCAGTTCCACCTCCGTTAGCTCCATTACTTCCACTTTGCCCATTTTCACCAGTTCCAGGCGCTGTACTACTAGGCTCATCTCCATTAACTCCATATGGCCCGTTGGCCGCTGATAAGAAAATGGCCGCAGCCGCCACGGACAAGAATTTCAGTGCAACCATTTTCGAAACCCCAGCAAGAAATTTAGGGGGAAAGAAGAATTAAAAATGCTCAGAAACAGTTGCAGTAATGACTCCAAACTTGAAGCGACAAGAAGAAACCAATGGTAGGAGAGGCTGAACGGAGTGAGGACCGTCATGTAGGTGGGACTGCTTGCTACCTTCCTGCTGGCGGCAAGTAACCCCGGGTCTATAGTATGATAAGAGGGGCTTTTAATTGAAACCACGAAATTTTCAATAAGCATACATTGTATCATTCAAAATCCGGTAGATATTTCCGTTTGATGAGCACGTACAAAAAGAGTTCTTTCCCTCTCAGCTCGCTCGCCTTCCCACTGGACCGTAGCGGCAATGCGATGTGATGTCTTGGCATGCTTGTGTACAAAATTGTTTTTAATATATATTTATACATTCTCGAGTGGTCACTTTATCCGGGTGTAGGATCATTTGCTCCGTTGCAATGCGGCCTCAGGATATTTTGCGTCGCGCTCTTGCTGCAAGAATGCCAGTTCAAATGTTAGGAGCTCAAGGATGTAGAGCTCTCTGCTATATCTGCTTCTAAGCCACGAAATCGAATTGTGGCGGTTCCTTGACGAATTGTGGTAGTCCCTAGGAGAATTGTGAAGGTTCCTTCTAGCCTTGTGCCTCTGAGACCGAATTGAGGACTCGGGGAGAGTACATTTGTACGGTCTGTGATGGTCCAGTGTGGAGCAGTTTCTCCTCTTGCTCCTGCAAGTGCTAATATCTGTTTAACGATCGTAATAGGATATACTTTGGCTCCAAACATTGGCCAGTGGCGTTTGCAGTTTCGTAGCTCACCCAGCACTGAGAGTTGAGTTCATCTACTGCCTCGCGATACGGTGCAGATGTATGCAAGACTATGGTTTAAGTCTGACAAATAGCTGTGCTACAACTACGTGCATGTTTTTTGCTCCACTCGGCAACACGATAAAATTGATTCCTTGACAGAGCCAGTCAATCAAATGATGAGTTCCGCATCCTTCTGTTGGTGCTCAGCGGGCAGAGGGTCTGTGCATGCTCTTTGACTTGGCTCAACAAAAGCGGAATTAGTTTACAAGAAAATTGCAGCGAATGCTGCTGCTGCAACGGCAAAGAAGGCTGGCACAGCTGTAGAGGCGGCGCTGCGGGCAGCTTTGGAAATATTGTCCCACTGGGTTTGGCTGAGGCAAACAAACAATTCAAACAAATCGTTAATGCAATGAGAGAAACACGATAATCAGCATTATGCATTACACGATAGAAATCACAAGATGAATACTTTGGAAGAGAACGAAATCGTTAGACGATTGATCCTTCGTCTACAATGCTCAGGTGTAGGGTTTAGATGAACATAAAGCGCGTACACCGGCAAACAACTTACTCAAAAGGCTTATTATTTACTGTGAAGACTTTAGGAGTTGTGACGCAAAGAAGGGCCCTCAATTCTTTGTCTTCTGTAGTCTCAGAGCCGGTTCCCGCAGTTTTGGTGTCAGCAGCAGCTGCTGGGCAGATAAAGTATGCACAATCCACCTTGGGGCTTTGCGCAGGGTTGAACATGGAGATGAAAGACACATTTTGGGGGTCCTTGTACTTTGCTTCATCCGTGGTGTAAGCAGGAGGCAAGCTGTCGAAGTTGGAGACAGCGTCTTTCCAGTATTTTACTGCGGCCGCGCAGTCAGCAGTATTTCCATCTTGCAATGCGTAGGCGAACGTACCGTCAGGCTTAAAGCCTGATTCAGTCACTGTGCTCTGTTCGTATGACACAAGCCACACAAATATGAGGAGAATGCTGAGAAGGTGTGCGTGTTGTAATCAAATCGTGCCCTTCACCTCAAATGATTCCGGGTGCATGTATGATACGTGTAATGCATGTGTATGCTCATCTTGTTTTTCAAAAAGGCGCTTTGAGATTTGAGCAGACCGTAAGAAAGAACAACTGCAGGGATTTGAATACTAAGCCTTACCTTCTTCATTGCGTCGCAAACCTTTGTCAGGTATTCCGTGTTTGGCACTTTCTTGGGGGGGCTGGTAGAATCATCCTTAAGAATTGGAAGTTGCGTAGTGTCATCTGTTCCTAGTTCCAGTTCAGCCAGTTGCGCACGAGTCCTCAGTACGTTCATGTCGGCAGAGCAATCTACTCTTTCTGCAGCCAGACACAAAACAACGGCGCACAACACTTCCTATACCATTTCCATCTTATTATACTTGCAAATGAATTGGTAATTCGGACAAGTACGAGTGCTCACCTGCCGTGTTTGTAGCAGTGCTGGTCTGCTGGGCCTCGGCCAAGTGAACCGCGGCGACCGCCAGCGAGAAGAGCTTGAAAAAACCCATTCTCGAGAGACACAATAGAATTACGAGCTCTTTCTACTAAATATATTGATAAATACTAAGTTTAAATGATTTAGGAATCGCAATGAAGCCCTCAGGCGAGCACTTGGTCTGCCTCGGGACCGGTTCGGCTGCGAGGGGGGCGGCCTCAAGCCTCCCCCCCCCCCGCACTACTCTGGGGTCCGCTGTGCCTAGGTTGTTGGTAACCGTAGCCCCGCATACTCTGCAAGGAAACTTAAGGAAGACACCATACTTGTGAGGGTTTCATGTACAGTTTTTCATGAGCAAAAACGTAGAAAACGATTGAAACTACCTCCCGATGTGATAGACGCTCTCATGGGGGGATTCAGCAGAGTCATGAGGTGTCTGTTTGGATGACGTAATATCTGTATCAACACATATAGTAAAGGTATATATAAGTATATATGGCTGAAAGTTAGCAAAAACGATTCTCGGCCCTCTTCTTTGGCCACCTGCCTTACAAATACCGGCATGGGTAGTTGCAGCCTTGTTCATACCATATTTCTTTTGTGTCTTCACTCATAATGTCTAACTCAGTGAGACCTACTTACGGCTTCTCTCCCACATTTTCAGACCTCTGCCTCGTTCTTTTCCTTCCACCCGTCTACCAAAGCTTAGACCAGGCCTTTAATATGCATCTATTCTCACCTGAGCTTTGGCCGCCTTCAGTAGTCCTGTTTCGCATAGTCTTTCTGTGCCCTAGTTTTTGTTCCTACTTAAATCCCAGGAGACATCATCGCACTCTCTTCCTCTCATAAGACATGCTACCAAGTTACAAGTTTCATTTGGCGTGAATCACCTTTACAGGACGCCTCCAACCAGCTGTGTTTAATGCAGTATTTATACGCTGACCTCCAGGAGATAAATGGCTTCCGGTCGAGTGTTGACACGAAAATCGCTTGACAGGATATGATTCTAACAAGTTGTTTCTTCGTAGAGGTCGTGAACATGCATAAAGAGATTTACTACAGAAAATAAATAATTTCGTTTTAGAGGCGCCTCTCTGTTAAGCCCAACAGTCAAGTACCGCTATTGTTCAGGAATTGCGTGTAGTGCCGTCGTTTCAGAAGGAATATGGCTAGTTTTTCTGTTGTTTGTTTCATTTGGCTCTCTTTTTTTGCGGTCTCACGTCATGTGCAGCTTTTCGAAGCCATATATTCCAAAGCTTTCAACGAGAAAACCTCGGGTATGAAACTCAGTACAATTCTGGCGCACCCACTAAGTATACTGGCAATGTTTGGCAGTTGAGTCTCTTCCTTTAACACAAAAATAGTGCGATTCGCCAGCTAAAAGTGAAGGATCTACTTTGGCAACTATAGCTTTTTAACGCGAAACGGAAGGGTAATGTGTTATGTGTAGTCCTCTAGACTGGCTAGGGCTTGTACTAATCGTACGATTTTTCTGAGACGGCTTAAGAACTTTATGCAACACACTGTGAGGCATTTAAGGCGGCGAAAGGCGGGGGAAGCGCCCCGCACAAGTCGGGAGGTAAGCGTTTCTCGGGACTTTGTTAAACTGCCCCAAGAAGGCTCAAAATGGCAAACGAGCAAGCGCTGTAGTTTGACTTTAAGATTTATTTACAAGAAAAGAGCAGCCATGGCTGCGCCGGCAACGGCCAACAATGTGGGAACTGCGGCGTTGCTGGAATTAACGGCAGTGGTAACTTTGCCCCATTCGGTTTCACTGAGACGCACAAGCATCACCAAACAAATTAACATCGTTCACAAAGAGTTGAAAGGGGTAAAAGGGACCCTTTATGTATACTACAAGGAGCAGCGAGAAACACAGGTTTCAAGGGATAACTTACGTGAAGGGAGCTTGCTGGTCCGTCAAGGCTGGCGGGCTCGTGACGCAAAGCAGCGCTCTCAATTCCTTGTCTGTTGTTGTTTCGCCTGCTGCTGATGCTTGTGCTCCTGCTCCAGTTCCTGTTGTGGTCGCTGCTGGGCAGATGAAGTATGCGCAGTCCACCTTGGGGTCGCTTTTAGGGTTAAACAGGGAGATTAACGAGACATTTTGGGCATCAGTGTACGGAGCTTCATCCTTTTTGTAAACAGGAGGCACGCCTTCAAAGTTTTTGAAGGCTTTCTTCCAGTAGTCCACTGCAGCCTTGCAATCAGCCTTCTCTCCATCTTGCGCTGCGTAGGCGTAGGTACCTGCTGGGTTAATAGTTGTTTGAATTGTTTGGTTCTGGTCATATTGCACAACGTACACAAATACGAGAAGAACTTAGAGAAAAGCCATGGTCTTCCGTGTACTGTAAGATCATAGAGTACCTAAAACACACAGGGGTGATAAATATCAGGTTGAATACTTACTGCCTTCATGGCGTCGCAGACTTGCTTTAGGTAATCTGTGTTGGGGGTTTCTGTATTCGAGTCACCAACGGAAGGTACTTGTGCCTTAGTAATCGGTAGTTTCAGTGTATCCAGGTCAACTACCAGGTTGGCGAATTCGCCTCGGCTGCGGGCTGCGTTCATATCGGTCGTGCAGTCCACTCTTGCTGCACCCGCACACGCAGCGCAAGCGTACACGATAAAAATCCCTTCTCTATCGTCATTTCTAGGGAAATTCAGTAAAATGTGCAGGTCAGAGTCTTACTGGCAGTGTTTTGAGATTCAGCTGCGCTTGCTTCTTTGGCCACGAAGAAGACGGCGGCGGTCGCCAGCGACAGAAGCTTGAGACCAGCCATTTTCGAGGGTGACGGACGGAAAACGGTTCTAGATAAATCAAAGATAACTAAAAAAAAAGAAAGGTTCTACTAGTTGAACCAAAGTCCATTCTGCAATGATGGCCCGGACGCAAGAGAGCCAGAGGGCCGAAGCGGGTCGGCTGCAGGGACGACGGTCTCGAGGCAGACCGGCTAGCAGCACACGTCGGTCTGCCTAGACAAGCCATTCCACAGCTCACGTTGTGCTCCATCTATTTAGAGGGGAGATTAAGGCTTTTTTCTAAGCTTAGCAACTCGCAAATCCCAGCAGGATGTCGCTAACACGCGTACCGGCTTAACGGTACGCAATTCCAGCCAAGACTGAGGTCAGGTAGGACCATTGCAGCTTTGGCACCTTTCCAATAGCATAGCCATAACGTGGAAATTTTTGTTATTTTCTCACTTGTGAAGGGATTCTCACTGCTCGGCAACCAGTTCCTGTTCAATTTGTCTGTGTTTCGGGTTTTCCAAATGTAGGGCACAAGCCCTTGTGGGCAGCTAAATAGTAAGAACGCTTCTTTTTCTTCTCAGAAACAGTTGGCTATTCGTTCTTTTTCCATGGTACTAGGCAGTTGAAATATCTCAAGATCTGACTCTCACTTTGGTAGAAACTGGATTTGCAGCATATGATCCAGAAATGTGCTTTCGCGCTGGCCTCTGTGCATCGTTCATGTATGAGCTGAAAGGCAGAATATGCTACGGTAGAGCATCCTAGCCTAAAATGGGCTTAGATAGAAGCAGTAAATCATTCACTCCAGTGGCTTTTGAGGACTTTCGCACAGCCAAATAAATTAAAGTGGAAAAAACTTTAAAAGTATTCGAACTGCGAACTGGTGAGCAATACATGAACAACTGAACGTACAAAGAAAAAGCCTGTAAAGGCGCCTTTTTTTCGAGGAACCAACGAAACTAAGGTTGTATGGGCTTCTAGCTCATAGTCAGGTCCCGAACATGAAAATAGACAGTCCCGGATGCCAGATCCTGAAAGGCTGCTGAACAAACGGCTTTCGCGAATATAGCTACAGGAACAAGGTGAATGAATCAATTGGGTGGTGAAATCTCACGTTGGAAGCAAAATGTAGCTGCTGATTTAGGAAATCTCAAGTCGCGACTAGTTCGGGATAAGGCTTGTCGCCTCCTCTATTCTTACGTCATATACTTGCATCATGAGTCCCTAAATAATGACTTTGTGCGCTAGCTGGAACAACAACGACAGTTTATAAGCGATCTAGCTTGAGTGCACAGCTGAAGTCAGCTTGCGAAGATGAAGATGTGCGAAAGCTGCAGCACTGCGAATGAATTTGATGCAAAGAGGCTGTTTAGGCTGTTTCGGCTAGAATGCAAGTCTCAGAATGTTTCTATAGTGCTTTCCATGCAAATGCAGGCACTGACGAAATAAGAACAGCTTAGTATGTCGAACAGAAGGAGTACGAATGCCAGCTCAGCTTAGCTCTAATGGCAGTCTGGATCTGCCGGGCTTCTTAAATTCGCGTTTTCTCCACAGTTCTCCCAGAGGTCCAGCGGGAATTTTACTTTCTGCTCTCTCGTCTCTGTTTTTTGGTGCTGTTCCGCACAAGATGAACAGAACCGAACAGTATGGTGGCAGAGCGTCCTTCAAACCTTTAGGTTTGAACGATGCAATCAGCTGGGCTGGGGTTAACTGCCAGAGCATGGCAGGTTAGTAGAAGGATGCCGCTGCCAATTTCAACGCCCTGCCCCCCGCGAACATCAGTAGTGCCCAGAATATTTTCACTGTGCTCTGCAACCTCCAAATAGACCGCGAGCCGACTGCTCATGGCTAGCGTACATTGTAGCAAGGGGTCTATTAGGGTCAGTCCCCGCGAAGGAAAGAATGTAAAAAGCCCTCTGCCAAAACACCGGAATCACCGAAAATCCGCCTCCGGTTTGTTCTCTTCTCACGCATAAGTCTTTTCAATACATTTGCTTTGTGCCTGGCGTGCATCGTTGTCAACGCCAGTGGCGGCTAACAGACCCAAAATTTGCCTTCGCTGTTACAGTGGTTCGGGCTGCTACCTTGTGAACTGCTACTTAATATCTCGAGTTAGTTCTTTGCTCAAATGCACCAGCCGCTTCACTCTCGCTGAAAGTGCCAGTCAAGCCAAGGCCCTAGGTATGCTCAGCTCTCGGACTGCTTGGGGAGCTTTAAGCTTTTCTTCAAATGCCGCCTACTGCTGTGGGTGCTGTATTCTCCCGCAAGTACAAAATCTGGGTGTAGCTATTTGCTAGCGGTCAGAGTTGGGCCTCGTGATCTATGCTAGGTACACAGGGCCTGCTGAA
Source organism: Eimeria praecox (assembly GCA_963920595.1). NCBI lineage: Eukaryota > Apicomplexa > Conoidasida > Eucoccidiorida > Eimeriidae > Eimeria > Eimeria praecox. The sequence goes on from OY986953.1 coordinate 1,178,770, forward strand.
CAGTTTCAGCGAGTTCTAAAACTAAATTCGACCACGTTCATGCGCATAGATGGACGTTTGTGAGGTTTCTCATATCCAAATGGAGATATTTAAAGGGGATTTGCTGCCGCTTGAAAAATTAGCACAAATAAACACAAATAGGCTTATCGGCATAGCCACAACGGAAGAAATATGTTGCATGCAGATGATGGAAAAGCCAAGTGTCATACACCAAATGTCATACACCAAAATTCGACAGCTCCACGTGCACCTAAGCGCATGTGCACTGAACTGGGAACGAGCCCCCTTCCAGCTTCACTACAAGGTTTTTAATACACAATTACGTTGGACAAAGAGACAACAAATTGGTAGCGACCCTGTCAAGTCTGCGAAGGACACGGCACGGCTAATAAAGCCATAGTCCACTGCAACAAACACGAAAACAGCGGCCACTTCGCACGGTTGACAGGCCAAACGACACAGCCGCTGCGACTGTTGTTAAGGTTTGCAGGTTCAGCTGGAAGAAAGCAGCATAAGCAACCCTCTTTGATCTCTTACAGCGGAGCAATGCGTCTTTCACCTAAAAAGTCGTTCAACCCACCATGAGAACAACACTGCAAAACGAGCAGGGAAGCTCCCTCATCGCTTTGCTGTTTCCGCTGCTTTTGCATTGTTTTCACCTTCAGCCTCTGCCGCGCCAAATAACCCTTTGCCGATCTGCGCCTCGGAAAGAAAAGGTATTTCCTCTCCTGAAAAGTAGCTCAACACAACGCTGTATGCGCCTAGTCACCTGCTAAAGATGATCCTGCTCACTCTTAGAGGAGCTTAGTGAGATCTGTCAAAGCAACCTAGCAAACGTAGCAGTCGTGGTGGTCTCTTGAGTAGAGAAGCTACAAAACACCGTGCAGAAGAAGAATGAACATTTGAAACTCCGATGCACTCCGGCAGTACGGCTCACCTTCTACAATTAGGGCGTTTTTCTTCAGATCAATAACCATCTGATATCGCCTCAGCATGTCTAGCCCCAGCAACATCTGCATCTTGGAGTCTTCCAAAACAATGAAACTACACGGGCAGAACTTTGTGCCCAGCTTAAGGGGGGCAAGGTGCACTCTCCCGATTATAGGGGCCTTGCCAACCCCCATGGCCAACCCAGCAAAACGCTTGTCTATGAGCGATGCAAGGGAGCACTTCTCTGCAAAGGGTAAAGACAGAATTGACTGCTGGGCGCCGCTGTCTACAAATGCTTTGCACGGAACTCCGTTGATCTCAACATCTATGTACAACATGCATACAGATCCAAACCCCTCAGGCAAATGCTCTCGTGCCATCGAGTAGTTCTCATTGATCCTTTCTTGCTGCAGTTCCTCTAGCAAGAACTGCTGGGCCTCCTGAGACAGCGGATCCCGCTGTATCGCCTGCATGCGCCTCCGCCTTTCGCTTTCGGCCTGAAAACAAGGAGAGAATTGAAGAGACTTGTAGCTGTTGCCGTTGCTGCTTCTCGAGCTGGTCGCATAGCCTATTACTGCAGGTTGAAGGGGAGAAGACAGCAGCCAAAGCAGCAGCCAACAGCAGCCAGATAGCCCAGCACCTATTAGCACCTTACCTTTTTTTGAGCTTCATATTCTTTTTCTAGGATGTCCATTAAATGCTTCATCGCTGCCCCAACCTCTCCCTGTTGAGCTGCACCTGATCCTCCCGCCACAGGTGCTGCCTGACGTTCATCTACAGCGGCTTTTATGGCATCCCCTAGGATGGGATTGTTAACTCGGATGATGCTTAGGGAAGTAGGATCCGCTGCTGCTGCAGCCACTGCTTCTTCAGCACGATGCCGTATCAGCAATTTTACCTGTGCATCTGCATTAGCGGCAGAGGACGGAGCATCAGCGCCCCCTGCGGGAATAGATGGTGAGGCGGCAATACTGGCAGCAGGTGCACCAGGAGATGTATTCCGAGGTGGCCCAGCAGTACCTCCTGCGGGAAACTGAGCGACGCGACCGCCATCAACCACGATGCCTGCGTGCAGACTAAGACAAAGCCCGGAATGATCGATCCCTAGATACCAACACAGTTGAATGCGAACTCAAATGATAGGCTGCAGCACGTGCTGCTGCGTACTTGAAAAATCGAATGGCAGGACGGGAGGAGGTTGCTGCCGCCGCGTTGTAGGAGCTGCGGGACTTGGAGGCTGATGTGCACGCCGCTGATGTTCTACAGTGGCACCCGGGACGACAGGTGAAGTGGCTGAGACTAGAGGTGCAGGGACTTGATTGAAGACTAGCAGCATGGCACCCTCTCCCACCCCCGCCTCCGCCAGCGTCCTCGCCGTGTTCCTGCACAAACGCCCCAGTGTCCAAAGCCCATACATTTAGCCTCAATGCTACGTTTAGTGGAAGTAGACACTTTTATGGAGCACGGTCGTACCGGAGAGGCTGGCCATCCAGTAGAATATGCTGTCGTTCTGGGGGTATGTTGAACTCTACTGAAATAATGTCCTTAAGCGCCGAGATCTCCGCCTCCTCGGTAAGATCCAGAGCGAAGACCTGCCCATCTAGTACATCAAAACCCCAGACAAAATGAACAAGGAACCAAATTAGGACAGCGTGCCGCCGCCTATCGATCGTGGAGGGAGGACGATCTACCGGAAACGAGAAACCAACGTTAGCAGTGCTTGCAAAAAGTTCCAATTAAGTTATTCGCAAGCTTGGTCTTATAAATACTGAGTGAGACATATATATAGGCAGCATCTCTGCGCCCTTCCCCCTAGAAACACAACGCAAAACTTACCAGGGTCGGTGACAGTTATCTGCATCTTCGATGGAGGACATGACTACAGCGTCTCCCAGCAGCAGAAATATATAATATATACTCAAATTATATCCTCAGAGCTCCGCAATTATGGAACGGACTGCTAGTGGATCAGTTCGGATGGACTGCATGCCCAGACCCGCCTCAGCCAGTTAGTGAAGCCCTTGCGAGCTATTCGTGTTACCACCATAGCAGAGGTATTCTTATGAAATAAAAGTAGCTTACGAATTCAGCTTCATGCAGGCAAATGAAGTCACAGTGGATATTAGCCTGCCTGTGTAATGCTCGCATACATATTTGTAAGCCCGTAGCCCATTCACAAGCACATTCCCATCCAGTGCGACTCAACACTTATCAATAAGGTTGTATGCATACACCTATATATATATATATATATATATATATATATATAGCTTGCTTGTATGCATGCGCCAATGTAAGCGCGGTTGGCCTCGAAACATTATGCGATTGTGCTCATGTGTGCATCGCAAAACAGTTTGGGAGTGCTTTTGTGTGGGCTACCTGTGCGAGATTGCGTTTGGTCTTGGCTGCAGTGGGTTCAGCGAGGACTGTATCTGTAGAGGATGCGCTCCTGCAGGGGAAGTTTCCCATCGACAGCAGCTGCTTGGCTCACAATGCTGAGTAACTATGAAGCACCAGTGCTGTGTCACTCTCTCTACACGCGTTGCTGGAAGGTTCTTCCTGCAGTTTCTCCCGTCAGTGCTGGCTTTGCATTAGAATCTGCCAGAGCTCAGTGGATACGCCCGCATTTGTGTGGATGCTGGCTTCTAGATGGCAAGCAAGTGTTTAAATGCTGATTGCCATGCTGATGCGTGCATCGAAAGAGGCCCTTAATTGTCCTTTTATGTGCGGTCTCATCTTGATTTGTGCACAGCGGTCTGCGTGGTGCTGGTGCTTTTACTTTGACGTGCACGCGGGGTGGAGGAGGACCAAGTAAGTGTTTAACAAACTTCAACACCGTAACGTTATAGCCTACATGCATCAAAAGGGGTACTGGCTGTGAGCGCATGCGGGGCTTCTTTGTAGCTCTAGTTGTAGGGCGTGACATGATCTGTGTGATGCTGGTACCCACACCCCTGCTTACTCGCAGGCTGCCTATGGAGAGCCACGCAGGTGTTCAGCGATTGTCTATATACTCTAGAATGCTAGTGCATGTAGCAAGAGGTTTGCCTCTGCTTGCATATGGGTGTCCATTACTGCACTAGCTGTAGCAAGGTACGCTGCGTCACAAGCGTCCTCGATCGTGGCCGAAGACAGTCGTGATGTGCAATAGATCGAGACAGACAAAGTTCCTAAAAAGCATATGACCTCTCCTCCAGCCTCCTGGGATCCTAAAGACACCTCCCAAATGCCTGGAGTGATGGGGAAACGATCAGGCCTGTCATGATCGGCAACCCGCACTCCTGCAGCTACCGGCATGAACGCACAGCCAATACCGTCTTGCTGCAACAGGTAGCATTATATCCGGTTGTTTAGATTCTCTTCAAAAACCTACTTGATCATACTGAGCCTGCGAGCAAGTAGGGATACAAGTACCAACATCACGCAGAGCCTGCCGCATTCGACCCCCTCCTCTCCAGTAAGCAGCGCACGAACTCGTGGGCCGCTTGGGGCACTGAAATAATAAGAGAAAGGAAAAATAATAAAGAGGAAAGGCTGGCGGGCACCCGGCAAGATGCTGCTATTCTATGCTGCTGCCGCTGTTGGCCCGCTGCTTGAACATATGAGGATGCAGCTGCCAGTGCGCAGCATGCCAAAGATTGTGGATGGGGCTGCCCAGCCCTAAAAGACGGAGCCAAAATAGTGTAGAATTAAAATGTAAGTGGCGGCCGCCCTCAGCTAACTCTATATAGCGGGAGGGGCGTAGGTCATGAAAGAAAATTATTAGATTATTATTATTATTATTATTATTATTATTAGAGCAGAGGAGCCTTACATAGGTCAATATGAGCACAATATAACACTCCACTCTGCACTAGCTACCGAATAGCAAATTACGAAGCACATGAGCACTTAAGAAGCGCTAGACATGCCCACTCTCGCACTCGCCTTCGTTGAATTGAGGCTTCTTAGGTTTTAATGAGGAAGCCCTCCCAGGCATTCACTGAGGCGGCCAATCTCAGGGCCGGGCAAGTAAAGTAATATTCACGTTTGCTCTGGCCCTTGCCATTCGATATGCATGCTTCCAGCATCTCACTCTCCTCCAGTTCTTCCCCCTCGATGCACGATTTCTGCCATTTTGGGTTGGGGAATTTAGGAGAACTCCTAAAGCTTTTGAGGAAAGCAGCGTTGATAGTCTGGAGAGCCCACTATGTAGGCTAGCCCGCTAAACAGAGGAGGAATGGCAAAATATTCAATTGAATAAAAAGAGAACTTCGTAGGCTCTTCGCCGCCCTATGCACTTTGGAGGGCATGGAAGTCCACTAGAACCAACCCATATGCGTTGAAAATGGTTGCTGAACCTCTTCTGTCGTAGTGGCGACGCCAGTGTTCGTGCGCTTTTCTCGCTCATTTCCGCCCTGATGCACACTGGGTGCGAAGGTCGGGAGTGTGTGGTACAGCTCTCGCTTCCGGCAGCCAGCTGCTGGACTAGACACGAAAGTTTCAGCTCAGGCCAGAGATGCAAGAGAGCAGCGAGCCGGAGAGTATATTGCTGTACTCTAAACTCATCCTGCACAGGAAAGGTAATCGGGCAATTTTGATGGATTCTGCTGGGTATAGAGTTCCAAATACTACGCAAGGGTGGGTTTCGTTAGCTCCGTGTGACCTTCCGCATCCGGATGATTCGCCCTCTTCTGGTCAGTAGTAAGGTACTTCGCGGATTCACACCGAAAGGGGCTAACTAACGTCGGCAATACGTCAACAATGATGTTTTTCGGAGAATCATAGAGCTCCCAGACGTGAACAACGAATCATGGGCCCACTCCTTGTGCTGTAGCCGAACTCGAGCAGGGAAAGAAGTGGGCGTATTTTTTGAGTCTGTCCACAACGTAGATGTTATAGCAGTCTTTAACAATGGATAAACCCAAAAGGGACTCCATCGAGGCTTCCTTTCAGATCCATTTGGGGATTGGGAGACTTGCCAAGAGCCCAGCATTGATAGCATACCGCTGCTGCTTCTCCTGCTGGCCCTCCGGGTAAGTGAAGGCATAATACCTGGCTGAGGGGCGCACCCTAGGCCATCAAAGGACCGAACTGCCCGTTTCATAGTTGTATAAACGTCTTCATTACCCGTTAAGGCACGGTAGCGCAGTTTTTGCAAAACTCCTCTGCGAAGTGACGCTGAAACGCATAATCTGCCGAGTATACAGTTCATCTGGTACCATACTGGATCGTTGTTGAAGCGGTAGTGCTTAACCAGCCTCCAATTGCTGATCTTGGCGGCCAGTTAAGCAATGCCGACACCCTTTTGCTCCCTACCAGACCACATAGTGCTCCTTCTCCCTTGCTGAGTGCTTGCTCCCTTTCCGTGAAGCGGTGTGAGTAGCAGGCGATTATTTGGTGCGCTTTTGACTCATCAGCCTGCTGAGGGAGTGTCACCCCAACTGTTGCGCCGCTTACATCGGCAGTTAGAAGGAGAGGCTTGTCAAAATCGGAAAGCTTGCGTACTGGACGCGATACCAGGTGTCCGATGAGGCTTCTGTCGGTTTCCTCTTCTCTGTCCGTCCAACTACGTTTGCTGCCTTTCTTAAGTAGATCCTCCGGAGGGACGGCGATGCCAACGAATCCAGTAACGAAGTTGCGGTAGTACGAAGCGAGACTGAGGAAATTCTGGACGTCCGTGAATATGCATAGGGGCACTGGCCGCGTTTGAATTGCCTCTATCTTCGTCGGCATTGGTTTGATTCCTGCTGCAAAAACAAGAAACCCTAAGAAATTAATTGCTTGCATAAAAGTTGAACACCTGCGTGATTTCATCATCCATTGCTCCTCGCATGGCAGTTGCAGAGAACGCCTTGGGTACTCCCACTGCGCATTGCGGCTGAGTGCAAGCACATCTTCAACGTATATGGTCATCCATCCTTCATTGAATGGCCTAACGACTTCATGATTAGCCTGTTACTGCAGTTGGGTAGGCTTATTCGCAAGCCCAAATGGCATAATCGTGTGCTCTAATGTACGCATGCGGGTACGGAATGCAGTCTTGAGCCTATCGTCAGTATTGGAATCTGCGAAAACGGAATGCAGTCTTGAGCCTATCGTCAGTATTGGAATCTGCGAAACCGCGTCAGCGAAGTCAAATGATGAATGTAAGGCTGAATCCTGTAAATTCAAATGACTTGTCCACCCAGGGAGTAGTAAACCTCTGTTTTACCTTGATTTTGTTGAAGGGGTTGAAGGCGAAACGCATGCGCCGCCTCTTATCCTGGCTAACGTCGGATTGCAACACCGGATTGACGGCTGGACCTTGCCTTTATTTCTAGGAGTTATTCTTCTTGTCAGTCGATGCCCCCCTCAAGGCATGGGGATCGCTGGTACCTTTGAACAAAATTTGAGGCTAGTCCGGGAATGAGTTCGATGCAGCACATGAGCGTCTAGCGGGTGGCAGGCCCCATGAAATCCGTGCTGTTTAGTCCATTTGAAAACTCTCCCTTCAATTTTGTCCACTTCTGCTGTTCTTCGGGTTTTAACTGAGTTGAATTCCTCGGAAGTGCGATTTTTGCAAGAAAATCACGATGAAGGGCAAGGTAAAACTAGAGGGGAGCTGCGAGGTGTTTAGCCTTAACAGCTCTTATGGAGCCTCGGAGAAAGCCGCCCAGCAGCATAACACTAGCCAAAGCCAAACCATGGAAGAGTTGAATGGGAATCGGCCAAACCGCTTGCGGCGGCCCTGATCACTTAATGGCATTGCCCACCCAGTGTGTGTATGAGGTGTGAATCCTGATTTTACAAAGAAAGTAAAGAAAACAATTAGTAAACAATACTACCGAATGGTAGAAGAATTAGCCAGCGGAGTACGGGGTCAACGTCAACCTTGTTTGTGAATGTTTAGAAACAACATGGAATTTGTGGGGGAAAAACATAGTACTAAAGGGCGATAACACTTGCGCCATGGGTTAGGTTAGTAAGTTGCTCAAACTCCATGCTAACGGTATAGAGGTTCGTTCCAGGGATTGTCTTTGAAACACCTCAGTGAAGGCCATGCACTACTATAATGTACAAAGAGCAAACTGTGTCTTTTAGGCATACCAACTTAGGTTTGCCGAGTATTCCTTTAGTTGGTAGGTTTAATGCATTTCATTGTTGTTAGAACCTTTTCAAAGTTTGAAATATAGGAGTTGAAATAATGCTTTGGACCCAAGATAGTTGTCAGCAGCAACTGGAAGTTCCTGAGTGGAAGACCCTAACAAAAGAGCACTCAGGCATAAGTACACCTGTTTCGTGCATGAGCAACTGCCTGTATGGCTGAATATGAGCTTTGGATAAAAGTTGATTAAGATATTTGTTCAGTTTCTTCGCCTCAGATTTGGGCTTCATGCTGCGTTTGCTAACTTATTCCTCCTCCACCTCACTTTGTGGCGAAGGCGCTCTGCAACTGATCTTTTACACAGGGGCTCTCTTTGAGTCACCGGAACGGCATAGAAGCAATTGACTGGTCGCCTAACTGCTTGACAGTTAGGCCTTCCTTTTAATAGCTTAAGGGCGGGAAAGAGCTAACCCCGCGGTCGAAATGTATCGACAGCAAGCAGTTACTAGAATCGGATGACCCTCTTAACGTGGTACTGCCGTCTTCTTCTTGAAACAAATACTGTTTATACAGCGGCTACAGCTTTCTTTGAAGACGAGCTGGTATCGTCTAGGCAGTCTGAGTCGCTGTCACTCGTGTTGGGGAGAAGATTACCCCCTAGCAATGATTGCCTCAATGTCTGAATGCTACTTCCGAACCTCCTGGACGAGCCGCTGTTCCCTTTGCTCATTCTTGAATTCCTCCTTGGTGCTGTTTCAGCCCCCAAACTCCCTGCTCCAGAATAGCCGCTAACCGCAGCCGTTGTAGGTGGAGACTTAATTGGGGGAGGAGCATTGCTGTGATCTAAGCATCCTTCTGCTTTTCGATGCACCAAGCCTCCTTCAAAGAGTCCCACTAAGTAGGCGGTTATTAGGCAGGCCAGGAGGACAACTAAGAAGTATATTGCTATTGTTCTCAGTAGCAGCATTACATCTCGAGCATTTTGCATATTTAGGCTTGGGGAACTGGGGGATGTCAGCACGGGCAATGTCGCCGTAGTTGCCCTAGTAGTTGTTGTTGTGGGCCCATAGGCATTGGCGCAGTTATCATCGCAATAGTCCAACACAAAGCGTTCTTCGGGGCAGCGTTGGCCTTCTCCTGTTGCCTGACGGGTAATCTGATATGTTTGCAAGGTGCGGCAGGAGACGCACTGCGACTTAGGGGATAGACTTGATGCACAGTTTGTGCTGCTACCTGTTGAATCCGATGTTTTTGCACTCCACGTAGCAAAGGAGCCTTGAGCATCTTTCCGCTGAGGCAGAAAAGCGTTGGCTGCACGGCTTGAAGACCCAGGGATAGAACACAGGCCACCCCCTGAGGCAACACAATAGTGCCGCATATTGTCTGTTTACTCTGCATCATCATAGTCGTTCTATCAGTACTGCATTATAGTTAGCACTCGAGAAACTCCTGTGAAGCGCTGCCGCCTACATGCAGGAATTTTAAATTACCTGTGCACGCCTCCACTTCATGGGAAAGGCAGGGTCGACCGCCTTTCTTAGGAGGAGAGGTGACAGTGAACTGGCGCACCCTTGTGCAGCTGGTGTCACATATAGACCAGTCTTGCCAGTCGCCCTTACAATCCAGGGCCTCCAGCGATGGTGGAATTTCTGAAGCAGTTTCGCAGTCTTTATCGTCATCCGAGAAACCACCTCCTGTGCAGGGCAATGAAGGCGTTGACTGTAGACGCACCTCAAGAATATCTACTGCCCACGTCCCTGCCGTTGCAGATGTTAGTGGGGCAGCCTGTAGTTGAAGCGCGCTGACCCTTTTCAAAGATAGATACCTAGTGACCCACGGATAGGCTGCATCATCCATTTCAGCAGGAGGCTCCCTAAAGGCAGACGAGATAGTAGACACCCAGTTCTCTTCAGCATCTTGAATGCTTAAGAGTAAGGAAACATCGGCACGATTGAGATAGACCTCCACAGCCTGGAGGTCCACAGGCTCAGCTAGACGGAGCTCAATGGCGTTTAGAGCTGGCCCCATCTTCACCTTGCTCGATAAATTTTTGTCCACAAGGTTGTTTGCTTCGACTGTCTTGCTGCCTGCAAAGAAAACTGCCCCCTTTCTCCAGTCTGGGCAATCTCCGCCTTCGCAGTGGATTAGCCGGAATGCATGAGCTCCCCATGGGCAGTCACCACCACTTTTTGTGCTCCTAAAGACTTGCTTCTGCAAGCATGAAGACGGACATGTTGAGGTGGTAGCCTCCCACCTGCAGAACCAGCAGCCGTTGTGGATGGTCCCAACATGGATATGAGCGATACAACTACTCTTAGTGAGTTCTAGGTCCAGCGCACTACTTATATACTTTAGTAAGAACAACTTCATCGCTTATTAAAGGGCCCATGGCCTGCACTGTAAAGTAGTTCAGGCTGTTTTGCTGACTGTCCTTCGCAGTCTTCTTCATCATCATCCACAGACATAAGAACTGCTCTTGAATTGGTAGAAGGCGCCCATTCCGGTAGCAGTGTCGAAGGTCCAACCAAGGGTGAGTTGTTTTCCTTAGCAGCCCCCAACCACAGAGCAGTGGATTCCGATACACGTAGCAAGGGATGCCCGTAAATCCGCCCAAACAATGCACCGCCTTGCACGCCAGCAACTGTCACCGTAGAAGCAGGCTGAATGCTTAGGTCTGATAAATCAACAATAGCGGCCATTGCCTCTTCATTCACATAGTCCGCTACCGTGACCACTGCACTTTCCAGCGAGAGCGAAACGGCGTCTGCGTTCATGAGCCTTTGCTCTAATACAGGACCCAAGAGAGAAACAGGATTTCCAAGGGTGTCGTCGAGTCCCTCCCACACAGCCGCTTTTAGAGTTGCACTCGTTCCAGTAATTCCTTCTACTGTTGATACTTTCCAGGATGCTTCACGCCAAATAAGCACCCACTTACCGCCCTCTACGGGCAGCAGCCTGCCTCCTGTATCCTTGTAGTACGAAAGTGACTCATCCGGTGGGAGGCTGCTCTGAGTTTCCGTCTGATAGCGTTTGCTGCTGTTTACTACTAATGACCCATTGATGGATATCCCTAGTTTGGGAAGTTTCGTGCTGATGCACATTGAAGCCCAACGACGAGTTTTGGGGTGTATAGATGCGGATGTGTAAAGGCAGCTTTCACATTCACTTCCTTGCAGCTGTTCGCCCTCCAGCGTGGCGCTGCTGTTTAGAAGGATTGTTTTACATTTTGGAGAGACGACAACTTTTCCCGCCTTCCGTTCCCAAATTTCTCTGACGAGAGTAACAGCATACTGCTTCTTTGCAACTCTATCTGTTACATTTACGTCACCTCCAACAATGGCTGCGCGCTGCTCCTGCGCAAGAGGAATTAGAGCGTTATGCCCTATACTTTTAATCCACTGCAACTGCCATATTCCATTAAATTCAGCCACTAAAATGGAGCCATAGCGCACACCAAGAGCAGATCCTAAACGGACCCCGTGACGATTCCAGATGTCTTGTCTAGCAGCCAGCCAGCTGGCGGTATCCTTTGCTGTTACGGTTGAGGCAGAAACTGTGCCATTCTCTACAGACTCTTCGGCAGCAGAGCCACATACCCAGCCATAGTTGGCTTCTAAGCTATAATAGTAGCACTCGCCGTTGGTCTCCTCGTCGGTGGAAGGCTTCCCCTGACACAGGCGAGCCCCCTTTGGCGCCACTTTCCCTTCATAAATAGAGGAGAGGCATGAAGCCTCAGCGTCACCACCAAAGGATATCTTGCATCCATCTTTGCTGCTGCACCTGCAAGTTTCCTGCTGAGTCTTGCAGCTGGCGCTCCAAATAAGAACTATCACTTTGTCGATTACCCCGTTCGTCTCCTCAGCCCACAAGCCTAATCCGCGTACCTCTGGGAGCTCGGTGGAACTTAGCAGCTGAGTCTGAGATCTTTGCCAGTTGTTCGAGGGGTCAATTTGTTGCAAATTTATATCACATCCGAAAAATACCTGCTCGTCTAATGGAGGGCTTGAAGAGTCATGCTCGTCTGCTTTGCTACAGCTATTCAGCAGCAGCAGTAGCTTCCCACTAGGAAGGGAAACCGACGACAGGCGTTCTACAGCCGGAAGACCCTCAGGCGTTACTACCGTCTCGAGCTCTCGGACGGAGAAGTCATTTTTGGGCCTTGCTGGACTGGCCCTGCCAGTGCTGACATTGGTTTGCACTATTGATAAGGAAAGGCAAGGAACAGGACAGCCCAACAACTGAGAAGAGAAGTATAGTGCGGTGAATAGAGCAATGTGCAGGCGTGAACTGGTCATTATTTGCACAATTTTTTGAAGCGATAGTTCTAGTTCCTAAAGGATGAGCTGCAAATGATAAGGCAGAAAGCTGTGCTGATCAGGGAAAGTGGGCTCATTACGAACCGATCCTTTACCAGGGTCACTGAACTAGCTGGAGGTGTTAAGCGCCTCTTTTTTTACCTAGGCCTTGCTCCTAGGCCTTGGCATCAGCATGCAGGCCTGGAAGGAGGCAAAAGCATATATCCAAGTATTCTGCCATATGATTCCTTCTAGTGCAGATGAGCAGCCTCACTATGCAGCTTTTAGCTCTAAAGTGTCAGTGAAAATTTGCTGCCAGTTGTAACTGGGCTTCTCCCAAGTCTTCAAATGAAGCATATGAGGTGCCCCACAGTTGCTTCTACTCGAACAACGGATCAATGTGGCTGGTGAAGCGCAGCGCCTCCTGCATCGAACCTATGCACCCAGTGGCACAGTTGGTCCTATTATGCTGTGGCAAATTCAGTTTGTACATTACTCTAAAATATTTCGAGAAATACTACCGGCCTGAGGCTGATATGCTCGGACTGCCCGCATCACTGGGGATTGAAGCAAATACAAAGTGCCACTGTCAATAGGTAGAATATAGGGACTTCTCTAAAACCTCTCACGCCATACTGTTTCGAAAATCAAACTTTGCAATTCTTTTCGATCATTGTTTCGACTTGGAAGCTTAAATCTTTCCCCTAACTCGACAGCCCCAAAGAGCCAAGCCCCAAAGCCCCAAGGCCCGTAGGACTCGGGTCCCGCAGGTTTCTTCCCTTACCACACCATTTATTGTTCCTTTTCCTTTAGTCTATACCTACCTATACATCAAAGCGTCTATAAACCCAGAAAGAAACAGCCAACTCTACGCAACGATGCTCTCATTTGTCTGCGCAGTTGGAATTAGCTTTACTAGCTATACAGCATTACTCAACATTGAGAGCCTTCAAGAGCTGCAATGTGGTCAAAGGAAGAGCTCGTAAAAGGCATCTGGTTTCCCTTCCCCCCGCCTGGCCTCCCGAGCACAACGAGCCAATGGTCGGGAGCTGGCGAGGACACGGGGAGGCCTGCCATGGGCTCCAACGCACCTTGCTTAAACTAGTGCTGCAAGAGTGGCTGATTTGTATGCCCAACCAACCACTTTGCTGCATGCGCTAACTGTGTAGAGAGGTGCTTGGACGGTCGTTTTGGTTGTGTGTATCCTGCGGCCAAGTAAATATACGAGGACGAACATCACACAGGCAATGCTACACCGCGAATAGCAAACAAGCTGTTTCTGCAGACGAAAATTCACAAGCACTAAATTGAGACAGAACAGTTCTTCTTGATCTTGATTCCCAGTTTGCTCTGCATTTGTAGCGTGCAGTGGTGCTGTTCAGGATTTTGTGCGTGGGCGTGCCTACGGTTATACCATGATGAACTGGTTCCGCATAGAAACCCCGTATCATAATATGACCCACTTCTGAGTAAAATTCACATTTTACGCCCCATAGTATTACAAATTCTCGTATACAGTCTGCCGTCCGCAACGCATAATCGCAGAGGCTGCGCCAACTAATAAACTGGTATGTTGCACCCTTCGCCATAGCTTTGGATATTAGATCCACCTTGCATCCAGTGTCAAGTAGCGCTGCTAACTTCTGACCACTAATAAGAACTTCAATAAGCACGCAGTTGGCTCGATGAGAATACTTCCGTGAGGGTATCTTTTCTGTCGACCACTGCGCCGCCGGTTGCTCGGAAGCCCGTTGGTCGTTCGGTTCGCTCGACTGGCGAAGCTGCTCGAATTCTTGCTTCTCCAGTTCCTTAGCTTTCTTTCATGCATCAGCAGTGCCAACTCATCGGACCTCGTTTACTGCAAATGAAGCATATACTTCCGTCAGTACGCCCTTCTCCTGTCTGGGTGGCGAGTTCGCTGGCTGCTGTCGATCACCACTTCGAACCCCTTCGTGCGCTTTTCTTATATTCACATTGCCTTCTCTCACAGGCTCTAAATTTGAGTCGTTTCAAAGCCCGTTTTCTTTCTTAGCCGCTAGGGTTCCCAAGATATCGTTTTCCCCTATTTAATATGACGATATTCCAATCTCTCAGCGAGTTCCCTTGTTCTACTCCTTAGTTTTCCATCCACTGTCTAGCCGATTACTGATAATCTCCTTCCCGGAGAGAGCCTTGCGATGAACCTACTAATGTAGGAGCTCCCGTCCTGCCAGCAGGCTTCTGCTCACGAATGACTGATACTTCTCAGTGTAGCGTTCTATCGTTAGCTTCTAGTGCTTAACTTTTCGCACTTGCGCCATCGGTTGTTCCTCTTCTGACCTGGGCATAAGGTTTCAAGCCAAGCCATCTCGGAAGGTTTGCATGTGCCAGTTGCGCTTCGGGAAAATAAGACCTTTGCTCAGATGCAGTTACCATCGTCCGACAATATTGCTGATCTTCCGGTGCGCTTTGAAGTCCAGGCCACAGGCTGAGGGAGCAAGCTCCTGTCCTGCGTCAGAGTCACGGCGCTCGCCATATCTGGATGCCGGCGGAGGCAAATTCGCTCTTCGTGTATTAGCTTTGGTAGAAATGCATCTCATTTGAATTGGATACAGAAAGTGAGCTCGTTTCTGCTCGACGAGACTCACGATCGCGGATTGCCTCCCCATCAACGGCAAGTCATAACCAATATCGACTATGCAAGGTGGAGAAGCTGAGGTTTGTGTATATATCTTCCAAAAAATATTTGGGGACTTCCTTGTACGTTTTGCTTTTCTTTATCTTTTACCAACTATTGCTACGCAGCAAGCGGCCTGCTGCTGGGGATGAGGTTCGTTGCTCTGAGGCTCGTTGCTCTCACCTGCCCTGATGAGCCCCGCGATTCTACCAACAGTAACGAGAGTCGTCGGTCTTCTCCCAGGACAGTTGCGGGCTGGAGACAGGGGCAAGCCTATCATGCGCCATAACGCACCTTGCTGGAAATACTACTGGCAAGGCATCCACCCCCGCATGCGCTCGCGCCAGCACTGTAGGCTGTAGGGTATACTGTCTCCAAACACTTACATCACCCTTTATAGTGAGGCTGAGAGCAAGTAGGGATACAAATGCCAGCATCCCATAGAGCAAGCTACATCCTGTGCTCAGCGGCGCATGCCCCCAGTGTTGGTGCGGAGAGGGCCCATCCTGTTTTAAGTTTAACTTTCACTATCTTCAACTCCTTCTGATCCCGCTGCTCAGACAATACTACACTATGATGCATGCATGCAGTGTCTTGCTTAATACGTAACAACGTGTGTCTTTCGCTAGCTTGTCGCTCGGCGGAGTTAATGGCGTCATATTGACGGGTTTAGATTTTATTCTATATAATTTAGGGTTTAGGATTTAGGGTTAGAGTAAGTAGAACACACTACACAGAGAGCGATAGAGAGTTTGGTTGTTGTTGTTGTACAACAACAACAACATGTGTCTTCTAGCTAGGGGTGAGAAGGCATTCTGCGGCATTTGTGGGGTTGATGGATGCAGTGAATCCGTTGAAAACACTACGAAATATTGCATTAAAAGACTATTAAATAAATAAATAAATAAATAAATAAGGATAGAGAAGAGGCGAGAGAAGAAGAGCTGTTAGTTACTCTGTTGGGTGCGTGGGGCTGCGCTCTGTTTCTCTCTTTTTTCGATATGTTTTATGTGTTTATTTGACGCCAATGGTATGTTTAGATTATAAATATGAGCAAATAAATAAATTATTTGTATTTTAAATATTTGTTTTTATTCAAATACGCCGTGAATATGGCTTTCTTCTATCCTTCTCGTATGATGTTTGTGCCTAGCGGTATCTGTCGTAGGGCTCTTTCTCTGTCTGTCTCCTCTACAACTTCTTCTTCTTCAACATTTTTTGGGTGTATATCTCCGTCTCTTTGTGCTCGTTCTCTGAGTACCCTTCCCCTATTACAGAGACACAGCTCTCTACCTCAATCCCCTGCGAGCCGTCTACCTCATGGGGCCCTTGTTCCTCTAAATAAGATTGTAAGACACATATCCTATCTCTCTCTGTCTCTCTGTTCTGCTGACACACACACACACATACACACATACACACAAACACACATACACATACCTTCATAAACATTACTGTAGGAGAAAACATTTATATCTACATCTTAATGTCTACTCTACAACATCAGAAGAAGCTTTGTGTGTATGTCTGTTTGTGTGTTGTTTGTTTTGTTGTCTTTCTGATTTCTATTCGATATTGTCTTGACGGAAGCACTTCCTTACATCTCATCTACTTTGTAAATTTGTTTGTTCTCTCTTAATCTACGAAAACCTTTTATATTCATGCCTTCATCATTTATGGTTTAGGTGTCTGTACACCGGCACACCAGAGCTGTGTTTATTCAATGGTAGCTTCTCTATCTATTTTCTTTCTCGTCTTCTCGCACGAGAACTACGTAGCTACACAACAACAACAACAACAACAGCAGCAGCAGCAGCAACAGCAGCAGCAGCAACAGCAACAGCAGCAGCAGCAGCAGCAGCAACACCAGCAGCGAGCGTCTTCCTTTTTTTTTTGAATTCTGTTAGTATCATCGGTTTCTCTCTCTTTCTCTCTTTGTTTGTTTATGTGCTGTGTCAATGTGTGTGTATTTCTCTACAGCCCCCCGCTGTTATGTCTCCTGTAGGTGCTGTACGACATGAAGCAGGTGTAGCTACACTATCTGCTGCAGTTGCTTTGATGTCAGTAGGAGGCGTAGCACAAGGTATAGGATCGCTCTTTGCTGCTTTAGTTTCAGGAACAGCAAGAAACCCATCCATCAAAGAAGATTTATTCACATATACTTTAATTGGTATGGGGTTCTTAGAATTCTTAGGTATTATTTGTGTTATGATGAGTGCTGTCCTCCTCTATTCATAATAACCTACCTATCACATTCATATTTGAGGTGTACGTACACCTCAAATATAGAAAGACGACACCCTAAAACACAAAGCTACACCTAATAAACCCTAACCCTTACCTGCGCTTTCACTGCAAACATGCAGCAGCTACGAAGCAGCAGCAGCAGCAGCAGCAACAGCAACAGCAACAACAACAGCAGCAGCAGCAGCAACAACAACAGCAGCAGTTTACTGCTTTCTTCGCGCAGCGGTAGGCGCTGCTGCTGCTGAGGCGGAGAGGAAAGACAGAATCCCCCGCCCTTTGAACATTCATGAAAAGAACTAGAAAGTTTTTAAATTAAATAAATAAACAAATACCAAAATCCTTCGTAGTAGATAACACAAACTAAAATAATAAAAGTCAGTGAACTGCAGCAGCAACAACAGCAGCAGCAGCAGCAGCAGTTGCTGCTGCTGCTGCTGCTGCTGCTGCAGTTTCTGTTGCTGTTGGAGAGAAGAGGAAGCCGTTGGCTGGCCTAGGCTTTAACTTATCTATCTATCTATATCTCTATATCTATATCTATCTATCTATCTATCTATCTATATATATATATATATATATAGATAGATAGATAGATAGATAGATATAGATATAGATATAGATATATATACTCGTATAATATAATAATTATAAATTGTAATAATAACTACACATCAACTGCTGCATGCATGCAGACAGACCACGAAAACATACAATCACAAAGAGAAATATATCGAACTACGAGGCTGAAGAAGCCCGCCCTGTTGTTTTCAATGCGTTATTTGCTGCTGCTGCTGCTGCTGCTGCTGTGGCAGCACAGCAGCAGCAGCAACCGCTAGTGGGGTTCATGCTGCTACCGCGCTAATACTGCAGCAGCTACATTCAATGGAGCGGGCAAAGCAGCAGCAGCAACAGCTGCTGCTCTTGCTGTTGCTGCTGCTGCTGCTGCTGCTGCTTCACGCGCCAAGCATCCGTAGCTCTTCCTGCCTTCGCCCCTTCCTTAGAATAATCTGGGGGGGGCCGACGAGATATTAGAAGCTGTCTGCTGCTGCTGCTGCTGCTGCTGCCAGGGTTGCGACGAGATTCCCGTCATGGAGAAAGGCTGCTGCGCTGCTGCTGCCCCTGTGCTCATAGAGGGTTGCTGCGTGCTGCTGCTGCTGCTGTTGCTGTTGCTGCTGCCGCTGTTGCCCATAGAAAACGGCTGTGAGGTAGTGTTGCTGCTGCCGCTTAGACTGAATGGCTGCTGGACGTTCATGCTGCTGCTGCTGCTGCTGGTATTATTGCTGCTTAGATTGAAGGGCTGCTGAAACACGAGAGTGCTGCCGCTGTTGTTGCTGTTGCTGCTGCTGGTGCCCATGCTGAATGGCTGCTGCCACTGCTGCTGCTGCTGCTGCTGCTGCGCTGCAGCAGCTCCCTGTGCTGCCTTCCCAGTGTCTGCGGTGCCTGCAGCAGCAGCACACAGCACATGCATGCATGTACTTTGTATATGTCTTTTCTTTTTTATAAATTGTTTCAAGGGCTACAGCATAAATACTATGTAGCTCAAGACGAAAAGGCCTTTCATAAAACAAATAAATAATAAGAAGGAGGAAGATATATAACAACACAAACAAAACAGAAAGAAACAAACTTCTCACGGAGTAGAAACAAACAAACAAAAAATAAAATACGTGAATTAGTAATAAGGGGAAGTAGAATATAACAGACAGACACAGTATAAATAAATAAATAAATAAATAAATAAATAAATAAATAAATAAATAAATAAATAAATAAATAAATAGATAATATATAATATAGTATATTACTAATATATTAATATTAAATATTAAATATTAAATATTAAATATTAAACAATAAAAAAACAAATATAATATAGCGCTGCTGCTTGTCTTACCTGCTGGTGTTGATTGAAAACCACTAAACCCCCCAAGAGAAGAAGCACCTAAGCCGCCGCCAACCCCTATATATAAACAGCAGCAGCAGCAGCAACAGCAACAGCAGCAGGTACAGCAGCAGCAGCAGCAGCAGCAGCAACAGCAGCAGAATGAGCAGAGGAAGCTGAACTCAGTCAAACGCCACCAGGGTATGAAGATAGAAGGCGACGCAGCTGAAGCAACAGCAGAGCATGCAGCAGCAGCAGCAACAGCCGCTGCTGCTGCTGCTGCTGCTGCTGCTGCTGCTGCTGCTGGAGGAAGACATGTGAGCACAGCTCACCATTGGTCCATTGGGGAGCAGCAGCAGCTGCTGCAGGAGCAGCAAAGGCAGCAGCAACAGCATCTAAGCTGCTGCTGTTTCCTGCTAACGCGCCTGTTGCTGCAGTTGTGGGGGTAGGTGCTGCTGCTTGAAACCCCCCAAACAAATCATCGCAGCTGCTGCTGCTGCTGCTGCTGCTGCCTGCAGCACATGGGGGAGCCCCTCCCCCTGCACCGTTGCTGCTGCTGCCTATGGTGGCGTTGGCCCCTGGGGGAGGAGGAAGCAGGAAGCCAGCAAGGTTGCTGCTGTTGCTGCTGCTGCTGCTGCTGCTACTTCCCTCAGCTCCCTTTGAAGCAGCAGCTGGGTCTGCCCAAACGCTCGTTCCTGCATGCAAGTCAACGAGAAACAAATAAAAATATAAATAACAAATAAAAATATATTTTCTCAATTAATTGACTACTCAAAATATTATGAAATAAAACATGAACTCAAAACAAAAACAATCAACTCCTTCAAAGCCATCAAAAACCAAGAAGGGTAAATTAGTTGTTTATATTACAGCGAAGCTTAAGAAGTTTGCAGGTGTAGATTCATATTAAAAAATAATAAAAGAGCATGCATGCGATCTGTATGCTTGTTTTATGGGGCTGCATGCATGCATGCATGCATGCATGCATGCATGCATGCATGCAGCCCCATAAAACAAGCATACAGTAGCAGCAATCACCTGAAGCGAAGGGAGAAGGAACGGCAGGTGCCCCCTGCGGTGCAAGTGGCGGGCTGTCAAATCCTAGCAAGTCCGCCTGCTGTCTGTACACCCCAGCAGCAGCAACAACCACAGCAGCAGCAGCAGCAGCAGCAGCAGCATCAGCAGCAGCGGACTTGGGTGTATGATGTTTGTAAGAGTAATTAATATACGAATAGTAATAAACACTAACTACATGTATTTGTGCTAGTGAATATAAGCATATTTGGGGTGTATGCGCATACACCGCAGGCTTCTGTCTAGAGGGCTTCCTGCTCGAAGCAGCAGCGCCACTGTCTGTCTTCTTCTGTGTCCCCTTCGATCCCGAACTTCCTATCTTCTCCTTTGATGATATCGAACGAGAGGAGACAGCAGAAGAAGCATTGGATTCAACTTTGCTGCTGCGATTAGCCCTGAGACACACAAACCCTAAACCCTAAACCCTAAACCCTAAACCCTAAACCCTAAACCCTAAACCCTAAACCCTAAACCGTAGACCCTAGATTTTCATGCATGTTTAATATATGCAGGTTTCAGGCTACACAAAGACATACGCATCTCCTTGCGACGAAGGCTTCGTGTTGCTGCCAAAGCCCCCTGCTGCTGTCTGTCCCCTGCTGCTGCTGCTGCTGCTACTGCTGCTGCTGCTGCTGCTGCTGCTGATACGGGGGAGAACAGAAGAAGAGGAGGATATGCCTATGTATTTGTCTCTATTTCTTGCAGCTATCTCTCGGGCCTCCTTCAACTCCGCCGCGTCAAACACTAAAGTTGTACAGATAGTGGCTTTCTCACGAACTGAATATACACACAACACAACAGAATCTCTTAATAACAACTGTTGTTGTTGTTGTTGTTGCTGCTGTTGGTGTTGCTGCTGTTGTTGCTGCTGCTCCTGTTGCTGCTGTTGCTCATACTGCAGGTGCTGTTGCTGTTGCTGTTGCTGTTGTTGTTGTTGCTGCTGCTGCTGTTATTGTTGTTGCTTAACAATACAAACAAGCCTGCATGCATAAGCTTGCATGCATGCATGTTGGGGCTGTTTCAAAGGGCTTACTGCCTGCGCCTTTATCTCTTCCTTCTTCTACCCAACTAAAACTTTGTAGAGACTTAAGAAGATATGTTCTGTCTCGAGCTTCCTCAGCAAATCGCTCCGGGCCATTCTTCAACATATATTCAAGCATTGTTAAACCCTACAATAATAAACAACATTATAAATATGTTTGGGACAGATGATGATGCTGCTGCTGCTGCTGCTGTTGATGATGCTGCTGTTGATGCTGCTGCTGTTGATGCTGCTGCTGTTGATGCTGCTGCTGTTGATGCTGCTGTTGCTGCTGCTGTTGATGTTGCCTAAGGATGCTCATTTCGATGCTGGTGCTGCTGCTGCTGCTGCTGCTGCTGTAGATGCTGACTAGTGCTGCTGTCTTCGCTACTGTTTCTGCTGCTGCTGCTGCTACTGCTGCTGCTGCTGCTGTCAGCATTTCCTGGTGTTGCTGCGACTTTCGCTGCTGCTGCTCCTGCTGCTGTGTTGTCGTGTCTGTCTACGTAGCAGCATCAACAAGCTGTCTATACACCCGAAGCCCAACACAATCTATTTGCTTAAAGACAAACCTTAAATATCTTCCTCCAACGCTTCGGAGCCTCAGATATTGCGGCCCACATCGTGCGGGAGATGAGCGGGAAGTCGAGGCTGAGGTGTACATACACCCCAACACCCAGCAGCAGCAGATGCAGCAGATACAGCAGCAGATGCAGCAGATACAGCAGCAGCAGCAGATACAGCAGATGCAGCAGATACAGCAGCAGCAGCAGATACAGCAGATGCAGCAGATACAGCAGCAGCAGCAGATACAGCAGCAGCAGCAGATACAGCAGCAGCAGCAGATACAGCAGATGCAGCAGATACAGCAGCAGCAGCAGATACAGCAGCAGCAGCAGATACAGCAGATGCAGCAACGAAGGAGACACGAGGAAACAAACAAACAAACAAAAAGAAAACAAATAAATAAAAACTTACGAGGAGACAAACTCAGAGACATTCAGTCGAAAGATAAAAACAAAATAAAATAAAATAAAATAAAATAAAATAAAATAAAATAAAATAAAATAAAATAAAACAAGTGTATAGTAATTGTATACTGCTCACAAGTTATGAGAGGCCCTCGCTATATCCGCGAGGACGGAGGTAGGGCAGCCCCAATTCTTATCGCTGACGGCTTCTCTTAGATTTTTTTCTAATGTGCTCTCCTTTGTTAGTCTGTATAAACCCACAAATAAAATAAAATAATATATTATATTGTAAAAATGATATCATATAATGTGATGTAGTATATAATATAATATAATGTGATGTAGTTTATAATATATATATATATATATAATATAATATAATATAATATAATATAATATAATATAATATAATATAATATAATATAATATAATATAATATAATATAATATAATATAAGATAAGATAATATATCGTTGTATATATATATATATATATATATATATATATATATATATATATATAATAAAATATATATATAATAAAGATAATATGAAATACGAAAAAACAAATATATAGGAGATAGAAAGAGATAGACAAACAGCAGAAGAGAGCAAACAAATAGAAATGGTTGTACGATAAAGATGAAGTTGTCTCTGTTAACAAAGCCTATAATATATTTTTAGGTGTATAGGCAGTTAAATCATACAATAGCAGCAACAGTTTGAGGTGTACATACACCCCAGAATCTCAACAACATCCTTCTATTAAAGAAGGAGACAGACAGACAGACAGACAGAGAGAGAGACAGAGACAGAGAGACAGACTTCAATATACATATAAAAATAAAGAAGAGTTGAAGGATAAGAGAGAAAGATATAAAAACAATAAAAACATCTACTACTATCTACTCACGTTCGTTCTGCTGCTTCCTTAACTTTCTCTGATGCTGTCGACATCATCGACGCTAGGCGTGAGCCCAGTTTATCTATTGTATTGGAATTGAAGAAAGACATCTTCATAGGTATTTGTTGTGTAGATACACCGCAACAACAACAATCCTATATATATATATATATATATATACTAAGAACGCTATATATATATATATATATATATATATATATATATATATATATATATATAACTATGACGTTCTTAGTCCTGCAGAGCAGCCCCTAGCTGCCTATACACCTGAGAAAGGCTATACAAGCCACAGGGGCCCCCAAGAGGCCCAGAGGGGCCCCCTAAATAAACCCTGCTAGCAACAAAATACTGAGATACCTCCTCAGTATAACCCCGAGAGACAGCAGGAATCGCTAGCAGCAAAGAGAGATAGAAAGTACTTCTTATTCTGCTGCATCAACTGCTGCAGCAGCTATTGCTGCTGTTGCTGCTGTTCTATATATCCCTCACACTCCTATGAGAGCCACTGTTGTTGTTGTTTGCTGCTGATTACCTAGCCGCTGCCGGCAGCCCCTGCAGCAGCAGCAGCAGCAGCAGCAGCAGCAGCAGCAGCAGCAGCAGCGGCTCGGGGCTTCTAGAAGAGGGCGAAGCTACAACGCTCAGAAGAAACAAACCGAGACACTCGAAGGAACGCTGTCAGACTCAACCGAGCAGCAGCAGCAACAGCAGCAGCAGCACCAGCAGCAGCAGCAGCAGCAGCAGCAGCAGCAGCAGCAGCAGCAGCAGCAACGGCAGCAGCCGAGTGTATCGGCAGCACTGCCTCTGCTAGCAGCTCCCTGAGCCTACACCTAAATATATTTGTTTGTCTCTAAGCTTCATAGAAACATATAAAACAAAAACAAAGAAGAGAGAAGAAAGATATCTACGACAACAGCAGCTACAGGAGCTACAGCTACAACACCTGCTGCTCCTGCAGCACAAGACCAGCAGCAGCAGCAGCAGCAGCAGCAGCAGCAGCAGCAGCAGCAGCAGCAGTAGTAGCGCCTGCTGCTGCTGCTGCTGTTGCCTGTGGAGAATAACACAGAGCATCATTCCGCTACATTTGAGGGTTTATTTTTAATTATTTATTAAATTAAATTAAATTAAAATATATTTAATTGTTTATTATTTAATATTTTGATGAATATATTAAAATAAACCCCGCATTCTTTTCTCTCGCGCCTCCCACCTCCCGCGCATGTACTGTACATACACCTGAATCCTTACTCTCCATCAATAGCTGCTAGTCTTACATTCTTTCATTCCTGAGATCTACTGCTGTATACAGGGAAGCCGAGGGGTGTATGGAGGTGTACATACACCTCAACGCCTCCTTCTAGTCAGTCTGTTGCTAGGCGGAGCCTCCTTCTTCTTCTCCTCTTTCTTCTTCTTCTCTTTCTTCTTCTTCTTCTCTCTCTTCTTCTTCTTCTCTTTCTTCTTCTTCTTCTCTTTCTTCTTCTTCTTCTCTTTCTTCTTCTCCTTCTTCTCTTTCTTCCTCTTCTTCTCTTTCTTCTTCTTCTCTTTCTTCTTCTTTCTTCTCTTTCTTCTTCTTTCTTCTCTTTCTTCTTCCTCTTCAAGTAGAAGCCCCTCTTCGTTTATCTTATACCCAAGTCCCCCACAACAGAATTATTATATCCTTCGGTGTTGTATATAGTGGAGAAGACAATTTCATTGCCGTATACTGTGTGTCTGGATAGAACGCGAGACACGACACACCAGCAAGAAGGATTATATATATATATATATATATATATATATATATATATATATATATATATATATATATATATAATCCTATTACAACGACAACTACAGCAGCTACAGCAGCAGCAGCAGCAGCAGCTGCAGCTGCTGCTGCTGCTTGTGGTGTTGCAGGTGTATAGCATTGAATGTGTGTTCGTATTATGGGAGGAGACAGCAATTGTGGGGGCCCCTCAGGAGGTGTATGGGGGCCCCCATCGTCAGAGGGTACTGGATATGAGTTGTTAAGAGAAGCAGAATTGCTTTCAGGTTATATTGAACGAGGGAGAGATTCTGAAGAGGGCCGCGCGTTGCTTCATCTCCCTTGGAGGGGAGGAGGGAGTATATTGCCTGCTCTAAGACGGTTTATACTATCTTCAGATAAGGAAAGAGAGAAGATATATTATACTATTGAAGCCCTTCTACCCCCTTCAAATTATACCCCTATCCATAAACAAGACCCTCTCATACTTGCAAGAAAACTTTGGCTACAAGCTAAATTATTTATGATGCATGAGAAGGCCCCTCTACACCTTTGAAGCTGAGGGAGGTGTATATACACCTCAGAAATATTAAACAGCTGTATATACACCCGAAGGTATATATATATATATATATATATATATATATATATATATATATATATATAAGACACCTCCCTCCCTCCTGAGGGAGGTGTATATATACACTTAAGAAAGATGAAGCAGGTGTATATACACCTGCAGCAAATCAAACAAAATATAGACATAGCCTCAAATACAGGGGTTTATCTTGTCTATCTTTCTTTAGTTGTGTTAACGTATAAAGAACTGTTATGTACAGAATATATATATGTAAATAATAAATAGTATATAAATAAATATATATTAATATGTATTGAAGACGTATCTATTATCTATTCTTCTATTTATTTATTTATTTATTTGTTTCTGTTTATTGTTTTAAATTTATATGGGGAGAGGGAATTGTCTTAAGACACGGATGAGGGCCCCCTGTATATGCAGGGGGCCCTGCGTGTGTTTCTATTTATATATAAATATATTTATATTTAATTAATATATTAATATATAATTATTATATATATATATATATATTATATTAAGTAAATATATAAGAATATTGTTTATTAAACTCGATAGTTGTAATTATAAAAATTAAAATAAAAAATAAAATTTGAAGATATTGTTTATTATTGTCTGTCGATATACAACACCAGTTGCTGCTGAAGGACAGCCAGCATCATGGGCTCATCCTCCTGCTGCTGCTGCTGCGGACAGCCAGCATCATGGGCTCATCCTCCTGCTGCTGCTGCTGCTGCTGTTGTTGTTGTTGTTACAACTGCTGCTGCTGCAGCAGCAGCAGCAGCAGCAATTGCTGCTGCTAGTGTTATGATGCTTGCTCGCATGCGCGTCTACGCCTACAGGGAGACGCTGCCACCGAGTTAGGGTTTAGGGCTTAGGGTTTAGGGTTTAAGGTAGAGGGTTTAGGGTTTAGAATCAGTGGCAGTTTCTCCTGTCTCTTGAACTTGTTTAGGGTTAAAGACGTAGGGGGGACTACATAGAGGAAAGGCTTAGGGTTTAGGGTTTATACAGATCAAGGGTTTAGGGTTTAGGGTTTATACACATCAAGGGTTTAGGGTTTAGGGTTTAGGGTTTGGGGTTTAGGGTTTAGGGTTTGAGAGGAAGGCGGTGTCTTAGATGGTGCTGCCGCCTCTGTGTGTTGATGAAGCCTCTGCTTCTTCGCTTGCTTCTTAACGGGGTGTATGGGGAGACACCCGAAAGGCCGCTACAGCCGACAATAGAGACGCAGCACAAGCAAAGGAGACAGAAATAAACAAAAGAGAGAGGCGATTGAAAGATAGTAATAAACAGAGGGAGAGAAAGCCGAAGGAGACAGAAGGAGAGAAAGAGAAAGATAACAGAGAGAGAGACAGAAGGAGACAGAAAGACTCGAGAGGAGACAGAGACACACGATAGACAGAGCAGAAATTACAACAAAAAATAAAACAAAAATAAATAAATATAATCAAATTCAGAAACAAATATTAATAAATATATAGAAGACGGAGACAATACAGATAAAAGTAGATAGGTAGAGAAGAGCATCTAATATAATATAAAACCAAGAAAGAATATAATAAACAGAAACAACAATAAAAATTAAGAGGACCGAGTGCAGAGACAGCTGAAGAAAGAAGCAGGCCTACATCTCCCCAGGTGTATATACACCAAAACAAACACAAAAATATATATAATCTCGGGTGTATAGGCACCTAAAGAGAACAGCTACAGTGTACACAGAGCTGCAGAGACACCTGAGCTTCTCTGTCTCCTGTCTCTAAACAAACAACCTACTAGCATACAGTCTCAGGTGTATAGGCAGCTAATGAGGACAGCTACAGTGTACACAGAGCTGCAGAGACACCTGAGCGTCTCTGTCTCCTGTCTCTAAACAAACAACCTACTAGCATACAGTCTCAGGTGTATAGGCAGCTAATGAGGACAGCTACAGTGTACACAGAGCTGCAGAGACACCTGAGCGTCTCTGTCTCCTGTCTCTAAACAAACAACCTACTAGCATACAGTCTCAGGTGTACAGGCAGCTAATGAGGACAGCTACAGTGTACACAGAGCTGCAGAGACACCTGAGCGTCTCTGTCTCCTGTCTCTAAACAAACAACCTACCAACATATCTCTATCCACTTGCAAACGCGATTCTCTGTTCAAGGCACGCAGAAGCCCTTTTACTTGTTCTCCCCTTTGTCTCTACAGCACAACAAAACCCTAAACCCTAAACCCTAAACCCTAAACCCTAAACCCTAGACCCTAAACCCTAAACCCTAGATCATAAACTCTCCACATTGCTTTATTGCAAGAGAATAAACAAAACAATAAATAACAACAACAAAAGTAGTGGGGTAAGCAACAAATTAAAACAGCGCTTCTCTATCTTTTCTGTCTCCTTTTCATCTTCTTCCTTTATCTATCCTACTCTGTCTCTTCTTCTTTCTTCCTTTGTTTTTATTTGTGTCTCTTCTGCTGTCTCTTCTCTGTTGCTTTCTCTCTCAATCTCTCTACACCTACGTGCTGCTGTTGCGTCTGTCTATCTGTTCGTGCTGCTGCCTGTCTCCTATCGCCCTCTGTGGGCTTGCTGTCTCCGTCTGTCTCTTGCCTCTCTCTCTCTCTCTCTCCCTCTCTCTCTCTGTCTCTCGCTCTGTCTCCTCTAGCTGTCTGTCTGCTGCTTGTGTCTGTGTGCTTTTATTTGTGTCTCTGCATGCTATCTGCACCTTAGGATTTTATTCTGTCTATATCTGTCTCTGTCTCCTTTCTCTTTTCTACTCTGTTTCTGTCTCTGTCTCTGTCCTGTCTCCCTCTCGATCATATCATGTTTTGTTTCTGTCTCTCTATGTTTGTGTCTGTATCTCCTCTGTCTCTCTGTCTCCTTTTATTTATTTGAGTTAGTAACTGCTGTCTCTCTTTATCTTTCTCTCTTACCCTCACAACATCCGCCTGTCTCCTTTCTTTTGCTGTCTCCACAACAAATTCATTCTTCTTCTCCAACCACTGCACAGCACAATCTCAACACAACCTTCCTACCCTAAACCCTAAACCCTAAACCCTAAACCCTAGACCCTAAAGCTTAAGCCCTGAAGTGAGGGCCGTGAAGGGGTTTTTGTATGTTGATATATATATATATATATATATATATATATATATATATATATATATATATATATATATATATATATATTCTTACCTGCAGATATTCTCTCATAATTGCATTCTTCTCTGCAAAAACAAACAAGAAACAAAATACGTTAACTCCCCCAAGTTGCTGTCTTTGTTTCCTAATGTGTTTCAATCTCTCTTTCTAGTGTATATACAAATAAAATATTTATAACGAGGTCTGAGGGGCCCCTAAACAGCCGTAGCTCTCTCTGTCCCTAAACTGCTTCTAACCCCTCATAAACCCTAAACCCCCCCAAACCCTAAACCCTAACGTAAACCCTAATCTAGGGTTTGTGTTCTAGATAAACACCTCGTTGTAATTCGCCGCCAGTCTTATCAAGAGAAGCACAAACTCTCTCGAGATATTTCTGTTCTTTTCTATTTCTTTCGTTTGTTTCTTTATAACGCTGCATGCAGAAACAGAAGAAAAACCTCCAAATATCAAACCCTAAACCCTAAACCCTAACACCCTAACACCTAAACCCTAAATCTTAAACCCCTCTCCTTCTATACAGCAAGAAACATGTTGTGTTTCTCCTACATGTAGCTGTTCCTTTATAAATGTATTAATTATATTTATTTAATAAATAAGATAGTCTTAGTATACAGGCAAAACCTTCAAGAGACAATCTATTCGATATACATCTCCTCAAACCCTAATTCATGTGTCTCGCATGCGTTGTAAGGATACAAACACCTAAGGTTTAGGATTTAGGGTTTAGGGTTTAGGGTTTAGGGTTTGTGCTATACCTTCATGTGTCTGGCATGCGTTGTGATGATACAAACACCTAAGCTTTAAGATTTAGGGTTTAGGATTTAGGGTTTAGGGTTTAGGGTTTAGGGTTTAGGGTTTAGGGTTTAGGGTTTGTGCAATACCTTTATTTTTCTCTCTAAGGCGCCGACCTGTTGTGTCAGTGCCTCAACTTGTGATCGTTCTAACTGAAGTCCTTTTCTTCTTTTGTTTAATTTCATCTCTAGCTGCAAGGAGACAGAAGACAGAATAAAATTATTTATTATTTATTTAGTACCTCGCTCCTTAATATGCTTGTCTCTTATGATTTAGTCTGATACTGTATCCTTCCCTTCTGTCTCCTTTGGCGGGGGCCTGGGGGGGAGGAGGGTGGGGGAAGGAGGGGGGGGAGGGGAGGGCTGTTGTCTGATTGATTCTGCTGCTGTCTCCTTCCCCTCCATATCCTTGGTGTGTCTGTCTCCGTTGTAGTTTGTTTCTGTCTCCTTTCACTCTGTTTATTTGTGGTTATTTATCCTTTTGCATACTTTGTTTGTTTGTTTGTGTGTTGTTTACTCCTTACTCTCACTCTGTTTGATATTATAATTGTAACTATCTCTCTCTATTCATACACCTGCTCTTGTCTGATAGTTTGTATGTTTTTGTGTAGTTGAGCCTCTCGCTAGCTGTCTCCTTCTGTATCTGTCTCTGTATCTGTCTCTGTGTTTATTTCTTTTTCTGTGTTTGTCTCAGCTTCTGTTCTCCCTCTCAATGTTTGTTTCTATGTCTTTCCCTCTTCCAATATCTGCGCCCCGTCTCTATCCCTGTCTCTACGTCTATCTCTGCCTCTGTATTTCTCTTTGTCTCTGTCTCTGTCTCTCTGTCTCTCTCTGTCTCTCTCTCTCTCTGTCTCTCTCTCTGTCTCTCTCTCTCTCTCTGTCTCCGTCTCTATCATCACTCTATCTGTTGGGCTTACCCATTCCTTTTCATCTTGGAGACGTTTCAGTTGCAATGCGGCTTCTTCAGCTTCTGTAGTTTTTTGTTTAACTATTTTAGGAAGCCTATCATCTAGAGAAAGCCCCTTAAAGACAGACAGCAGTTCTTCTGGCTTGACTTGTGGTGTAGTCTGCTCAGAATAACTAATGCTGGTGATGATAGTGCGACGAGAAGATACACTCCGATGTTGTCTCCCAAAAAGATTGTTCAACAAACGCGAACTTGTTTTAAAATTCAAAGATTCATCAGCAACTGTGCTTTCTTTCCTGCTGCAGCTCCGGTGGGGGGAACACCCCTCCCCAGACAAGTGACCTCGATCCATCGAAATCTGTCGGATGCCCCCGGGGGGGCGGGGGGGGAGGGGAGGGGGGAATGGTGGAGATACACCGCAAATATTTTCAGATTATACAAGGAATAAAATTCAAGAGAGACTAAAACACTTGTAAGTATATCTGGGAAAGTGCTGAAGAGCCACACAATACCGCCTGGAGCGAGGCCTCACCAAGAACATCAGTCGTCTATCTAACGAGAAGGAGTGAAGTAAGTACAGAAGCCCTTTAATGTATTTGTTTTTAAGCTAAATATATCCAAAAGAGGAAACAAACAGAGAAAAAAAGAAAAGGAATGATTGCTGTGGTGGCAGCACCGCCGACTGCCAATCAAAGAGAACAGGCAAGAGCACAAGAAGAAGCTGGGGGCTACGTATTATATTATATTATATTTATTAAATATAATAAAGTAAATTGAACGGTATATAACACGAAAACCTCCAAAATCAGCTCAATATATGGTTGTTTAAGACCTTACCAAGGCCCAGACCCCCTCACCCTCAGTGCTAGCTAGCCATTCTAGCGTCTGCACTCTGTTTCCCTCTCTCTAGATATATTTTCACAAGTAAGTATTAAAGAATACGAGTTAAAAACAATAACAATTTGTGTAATTGTTTCAAAATATCTCTGAACTACACATGGGACCAGCCAGTCATAGACAGACAGACCACCGGTCAGCTAGTAAACCTGGCGTCATCTTCGCTAGAAAATAATATTAATTGTATTTATTTATAATATTAATTTTATTTATTTCTTTAAAAATTGAGTTGGAAATCCAGTAGCAAATCAATTAAGAAGAGATAAACTCCCTCTTCCATACAACAGAATACACACAACCACAAGTTCGTTCGTCGATGCTTCAGGTGTACATACACCCCAAATTCAATCTTTCCGAATTTGCACGATTCATACAACAAACATACCATCCACTTTCATTCTGTATGACTCACCTAAAGCGATGGATAATCAGCTGTAGCTACAGTGCCACTTACCTCTACAAGCAAGCCCGAAATAAACAATAAACCCTAAACCCTGTTGTATACCCTGAAGCCCTAAGCTCCCCGAAATAAACAACAAACCCTAAACCCTGTTGTATACCCTAAAGCCCTAAGCTCCCCGAAATAAACAACAAACCTAAGCCCCAAACTGTCAATTTCAAACACAAATAACTCGTGATGAGCTTAGTGTGCTGTGCTTCCTGCAAGAGTGGGGCCTTCTACACCAAGCCCTTCGACATTCTTCAAACCCTAAACCCTAATCCGAATCTAGCTAGCCGCTGCTCCCTTCAGCCTAATAAACACCGTAAACACTCTAATTAATATATTCACGGTACGTAGGTTCCCCAATATAAAACAAGCAAACTGCTGATCTGCACTGGCTAAGGCTTTGCTCTTCTTGTGAGGCAGAGTTGCTTTCTTCTTCTCTATCTCTTATCTCAAATTTATTCCCCCCCTCCCCCCCCCCCCCCCCCCCCTTGCAGTGTCTGTCTGTTTGCTTGTCTACCTCTCATTCCCTTTCTATAGATGTACTAATCTGTGCACAAGTGCTATACTTGCATCTACAGCTTGCTGCAGTGTCTGCCGATCCCGGGTGTACATCCACCTCTTCTAACTTTGTTTCTATATGTGTTTATATCTATTTATGCATTTGTCTGTCTGTAAACAACTTCCCTGTCCCCCAGTTTCTGTTTGTATCTGAATTTCCTTCCTCAAACAATTTGATTTTATTTAATTTGTTTGTGCTGTTATATCTTCTGCTGTTAACAGCAGAAATATAATTAGCAAAAAAACTCATCACTCTCCAAATGATAGAGAACGATCATTTCATAATCCCATCCCCAAACCCTAAACCCCAAATCTCAAAATCCAAACCCTAAATCTTAAACCCTAAACCCTAAACCCTAATCGCAAGCCCTCAAGGGGCATGAAGAAGCTTACGAGGGGGGTTTAGAGTATGCATCCCCAGACCGTCTAACTCGTATAACTGACAGAAACGTGAAGGAACGATTCTAATCGATTTGTCTGTCTTCTGTCTGTTACAGCCATACGGCAAGAAAACTGTATGAAGTCCTCTCTCTCTCTCTCTCCCTCTCTGTCTCTCTCCCTCTCTCTGTCTCTCTCCCTCTCTCTCTCTCTCTCTCTCTGTCTCTCTCTGTCTCTGTCTCTGTCGCTCTGTCTGTCTCTCTCTGTCTGTTTGCTCAGAAGTCAAGGATCTCCTGTCTGCTGAAAGGGTCTAAATTAAGTTTTGCAGGCCCGTTGCATGCACATAAACAAACTAATGAGAAGA
>OY986953.1:1216653-1229153 GCA_963920595.1 Eimeria praecox
ATCATCATCATCATCATCATCATCAACAGCAGCAAAGATAGCAGCATCAGTATATGTCTCACTACTTGTTGCATGCGGATAGTCCCGCCAATCTCTCTAACGCCATCATCCGTCCACTTCGATCCAAATATATTAACACCAAGAGCAAATAAATCATTATAAATAAAACCAACATAGAAAGCGAAGAATCCCATCAATGCTAGCATATAACGAAAAGGAAGAAAGCCACTCAACAAACCGCCAGATGATTTTATAGAATTATTAAATAATAATAAATATAAACCTAATAATAATACTATACCCCCATGTCCTATATCCCCATACATCACACCAAACAAAAACGGAAATGTGACTGATGTTAAAAATGCAGGATTCGCTTCTTCATATCGCGGAACTCCGTAAGTATCTACCTGTACATACACCCCAATTATTTATTACAACACACACACATTACACAAAACATAATCTAGTAGTATTTACTACTCTCTTTATAGCATACTAGCCGTACTCTTCTCGGTTAGTTGCTGCTGCTGCTGCTCCTGCTGCTGCTGCTGCTGCTGCTGCTGCTGCTGCTGCTGCTGCTGCTGCTGCTGCTTCTATCATTGCTGCTACAGATACCCTACGTCTATTTCAACTCATTTGTTAATATTAGTTATATCTATATCTATATCTATATCTATATCTATATCTATATCTATATCTATATATCTATATCTATATCTATCTATCTATCTATCTATCTATCTATCTATCTATCTATCTATCTATCTATCTATCTATCTATCTATCTATCTATCTATCTATATATATATATATATATATATATATATATATATATATATATAGGCTGTCTGTCCTTACAAGCATTTGACTGGGGTCAGTAAACTCTGTTGACTTGAAATACGTTGGTGGCATCACAGCAGGAAGATGTTTCTCTGTCAGTAAGAATGCAGAACCCTGCAAGAATAAATAAATAAATAACACATAATAAATATAATAAACAAAAGAAAATAAATAATAAAATAAATACCATAATCAACAAACAACAAACAAACAGACACAAATAAACACACAAACAGAACCTGCGAGAATAAATAAACAAATAACAAATAATAAATATAATAAACAAGAGAAAATAAATAATAAAATAAAAACCATAATCAACAAACAAACAAACAAACACAAATAAACACACAAACAGAACATAGCAGCAGAATAAATTATACGCAACAAATCACCAGACATATCATAATAAACACTAAATCCAAAGATAAACAAAAACAAACAAATAAAAGCAGCAGCAGCAGCAGCAGCAGCAGCTATTAAGCAGCAGCAGCAGCAGCAGCTGCTGCTGCTGCTGCTGCTGCTGCTACTGTACCAAAGCAGCAGCAAACAGCTGCAGCAAGAAGCGCTTATCTACTGTACAAACACAATTCATATACAAATAAATGAAGAAATTGAAGTAAATAAAACAAAAGAAACAACAAACAAACAAACAAATACACAGATCAACAAACCCAAGCAAGCGCAGCCAACACCAACAACAGCAACAACAGCAGCAACAGCAGCAAAAAGAGAAAGTAATTATTTACAACTATCTATCTATCTATATATATTCAAAGCAACAGAAAGCTGAGGTGTATGTACACCCCCCCCCCCTCTTCCCCCCTACTTGATCTTCTCTTTCTGTCTCCATCGATCGTAATATGTTTCGCACTTTTTCTTCATTTCTCTTTGGTATCCAACAAGAACACCGCAGCGTCATATCTCCTCCTGATATACGAAACAAGACAGAACAGCAGCAGCAGCAGCAGCAGCTATTAAACAGTAGCAGCAGCAGCAGCAGCAGCAGCAGCAGCTACTGTACGAAAGCAGCAGCAAATAGCTGCAGCACGAAGCGCTTATCTCCTATATAAACACAACTCATACACTTTTCATAAACATCATTATTTTAAGATTATGATGAGACAGTGTTTATACTTGAAGTAATTATAAATAATAAACACAAATCTAAAATAAACAACTAAGCAAGAATGATTGCAGCAGCAGCAAACAAAACAAACAAAGACAGACAGATAACTAAAATAAATAATACTGTGGAGGCCTCGTTCATAGCTCCCCCCATATTCTCTCAGTTTAAATTGTATTTGTAATTAGGGTTTAGGGTTTCTGTTGTCTATTTCTATATTCGTAAACTAGGGTTTAGATGTCTCAAGTTGTTGGGTGTTCTACTTGTAGGGGTTTAGGGTTTGGGGCTGATCTTGATTGTTTAAGGCTTTTAATAATTGTTGCGATAGTCTACCGTCCTTCAGGATTGTTGTCGATGTGTTGTCTACATTCTAGGGTTTAGGGTTTAGGGTTTACTAAGGACCTTCAAAACAGTTAAGACAGGCATATATATATATATATATATATATATATATATATATATATATATATATATATATATATATATGTATAGGAGTGCTGTGTCTGTGCTGCTTATACTCTAGGGTTTAGGGTTTAGGGTTTTCGTATAAAGGGTATCTAAATGACCTTCAAAACAGTTAAGACAAGCATAAATATATATATGTATATGTATAGGAGTGCTGTGTCTGTGCTGCTTATACTCTAGGGTTTAGGGTTTAGGGTTTAGGGTTTAGGGTTTTCGTATAAAGGGTATCTAAATGACCTTCAAAACAGTTAAGACAGGCATAAATATATATATGTATATGTATAGGATTGCTGTCTCTGTGTTGTGTATCCTCTAGGGTTTAGGGTTTAGGGTTTAGGGTTTTCGTATAAAGGGTATCTAAATGACCTTCAAAACAGTTAAGACAGGCATAAATAGCTTTTTCCTTCTGACAGAACATCCTCCATTCTTCAATAAGAGAAGAAGCCCCTTCTCGTGGTACTTCGAGTAGTGTTGATATCTCCCCAAGAAAGTAATGCTCGTACGCTGCTAACGCCTTCTCTTTATCTTTTATTACATCTGTTAGAGCTGTATAGATTAAAAAAAACAAACAAAATAGAGAGAATATATATAGTATTCAGCTGGAGAGACACCGTAGATATACTATATATATATATATATATATATATATATATATATATATATATATATATATATATATATATATATATATATGAAGACGATTCACTCCAATTCATCTTCACGTAAATTATGATAGAAAATAAAAAAAATGAAAGAAACAAAAGAAAGAGATATCGCACCAAAGCAACAGGTGAATAGCAGCAGCAAATGAAAAGCAGCAACAGCAAACCAGCAGCAACTGCAGCAACAGCAGCAGCAGCAACAGCAGCAGAGGAGCAGGAGCAGCAGCAGCAGAGGAGCAGCAGCAGCAGCCGATGAGCAACAGCAGCAGATGAGCAGCAACAAGTGAGTGGCAACAGCAGCAAACGAGCAGCAACGCAACAGCAGCAGGAGAGAAGCAGCAACAACACCAGCACCAAGATAAAGAGAGCAGCAGCAACAACAACAGCAGCAGCAACAGCAGCATCAACAGCAGCACCAAGATGAGGAGAGAAGCAGCAACAACAACAGCAGCAGCAACAGCAGCATCAACAGCAGCACCAAGATGAGGAGATAATCAGCAACAACAACAGCAGCAACAGCAACAGCAACAACAGCAGCAGCAACAGCAACAGCAGCAGCAACAGCAGCATGATATGAAGATGAGGGCTATGTTCTTGTTGTTAAGTATTGTACCTTGGAGTCTTTCTTCAGCAGCCCTTGACGTTTGAGGCCATTCATAACAACTTCCACTAAATGCATCCGCTACTTTTTTGATTTTTTCATGGAGTAGAGAATGTGTACTTCCTTGATGATATACAACAAACACACTTTTATGTATCTGCTGTCCTGTCTTCGGGTCTATGAATGGCTTCTCGATAGATTGAAAGAAAGAGAAAGCATTCCCTCGAGTTGATCGAAACAGTGTTCTTTGATAACGAGAAACATCTGTTGAGGCAATAACACCAGAAACTGCCGATACAGCTGAAACTGCAGCATTCTTCCCTCCTTGAAAAGCAAGACCAAGACCAAGACCTTCTTCTAATGATATCTGTTGTTGTAGAGGAAGCTGCTGCTGCTGCAGTTGTTGCTGCTGTTGTTGCTGTTGTTGCTGCTGTTGCTGCTGCTGCTGCAGCAAGGTGTGACCATCTTCAGCATCTACGAAACTGTTATCTTCACGAAGACCTGAAGACAGAGGAGCACGAACTGCAGCAGCAGCAGCAGCAGCACCACCTTGTAGTTGCTGTACTGCTACTCGTAGTACACACTGTTCTTCAATAGCTGCGTTCTTCTCTTGCTGTAGATTCGTATTATTATTCTTAAATAATACAAACTGTCCATACAGCCGACTTAATGCCTCTTCTACTTTATCTAATACATACCCATGACCATTATCAAGAAAACTCTTCTCTCCTTCAGGAGCAACAACAACAAGAGGCCCTTCATGTTCTGCTGCTGCTGCTGCTCCACCTCCTGCTGCTGCTGCTGCTGCTGCTGCTGCTCGAGCAGCACCAGGTCCTCCCTCAAGACAACGTATTTCTTCTTGAAGAAATCGAATAATCCTCTCCATCTCTTCTATACGCTGTATGTAGTTATTATACGGCCGCACTAAAGCATTTGCTTGCATGTCAACAAACTGTACAGCCCCAAGTCTACCAATCCTTTCTAATATCTCATGAGCTATCGGCAATGATGATGGTAACACCATAGTGCCCCGCACCATCGGCTCGCTTCGAAACGTTGACATTTTCTTTTATTTGAATATTTCGGGGTGTATGTATAGACACTTCAAATAAGGATTCAGAAAAACGTAAAATCATACAATATGAACAACACAAACACACAACAACCACCACCAAATCCTTGGACAGCTACTATGTGTTCTCCCCACAGATATATTTCTTTCAAACGCCGTTTACGTCTGCTGCTGTGGCTGTTTGTGTTGTTGTTGTTGTTGTTGTTGTTGTTCGCTTGCTCTTCCTACGGCAGCATAAGAGCAGCAGCTCAGCAACCGTTTGCGGGAAGAGGGGGAGTTGTGTTGAACGTCCACGCTGCTGTTGCTGTTGCTGTTGCTGTTGGTGTTGCTGTTGCTGCAGTTAACAGTTCTTATCCTCCTCTAAATGATGTAAGTGGGAGCAAAGGCAGCAAAAGCAGCAACCCCTCCCAGTGTCTGTACTCGGCGCCTTTGCTGTTAACTCCGACTGCGATAGATTATAAGAACTGCAGAAGCCGCAACACCGCCAGAGGGGGAGAGGCGGAGAAGGGGAGAAACTCCCCCTGAAATCCTTTGTTCAGATTTGCAGATTCTGTAAAACACAAAAAGAATTGGTTACTGTTGAAAGGAGAAGACGCACAGACGAACATACCGCAACAGATTAGATGCAAAGCTACACCCCTACATTCCACCTGAATTCATGAACAAAAAGAGGCGAAATGAAGGGAATAAGGGTTTATTTTTCATGTAAAGTAAAAGAAAAACAACCACAAATCGTGCAAACTACAAATAACGGCGCCCGGACGATAAACAGCTACACATAGGAAGCCGCTGAGCTGCTGGATCTGCAGAGAGAAAGCAGCACCCACGGAGGGCTGTAGAGAGTTCTTTCAAAGCCTCGAGCGCCAATAGTTATTTAAATTGGTAAGAGAACACAAATAAACCTTCAATTCCCTCTTGTTCACACAAAAAGAGAGCAGATCAGCCCCCCCAGCTGCTGAAACCCGAACATGACGCTATACACCGGAAGGGAAGCGGCGGGGCTTCCTCTGAGGTAGTTCACTGTTCCGCAGTATCGTTCTTGTTCTTTTGATACGAATAAATGAAAGTTTCCTGTTATTTTGTTGGTGTATTGCACTTTAAACTACTGACGAGACACCCGACGCACTCGAGAAACCCTGCGCCCTCTCCTTCGTTCAACTTCTCCTGCGGGCTGTCGCGGCTGCGGCTCTTCATCATTCTTCTTTGCACTCGCTGCATCATTACTTCTTTTTGTTCCTGAGAATATATTAGGTAGGGTTATTTATTCCCTTACATTCTTCAGTTTAACAAAGAAGGGCATGCAGCGGGTTGCCTCAGTTCATGTTTTGGATTCTCTGACGCCTCTTCGCCTCTGTTTGTCTGTCTGGAAGTCTTACGACAAGCAAACACGCCAGGGCACGAAAGCCCTTTCAGAAGGCTTTCTTGTGTCTTCCTGCAGCCTTCAACCAGACAAAGCAGAGGAGAAACAACTCCTTAGCAAGCATCAGCCGATAACAACAACAACAGCAACAGCAGCAGCAACAGCAGCAGCAGCAGCAGCAAACAGGCTAGAGCCGTTTACTTTTCTCCAGTTGTGTGCTGCGGCATGATCTGGAGCTTGAATCTACACGAGGTTTCTTCTTCTCTTGTTCATATTCGAAGGCCCTCTCCGGCTTGGAGGTGTCATTATGCTGCTGTTGCCTATTTCGCGTTGAAGCGCGAGATCATCAGGAACAGCGGCGGGCGGTGGAGGAGCAGCAGCAGCAGCTGCAGCAGCAGCAGCAGAGGCATCAGCAGCAGCAGCAGCAGCAATATCAGGATTCGAGATGTCGATATATTTTCGTCTGAGTTCAGAGCACTCTGGGGCTTATCGTGAATGCCCCATATCAACTCCCTCTATAACTGTGGGGGAGCTTAAATTGCTGCTAGCCCGTCATTGTGGTTTTATCGGAGAATATAGACGTAAGATAGATTTACGTTTGTTTCTAGTAGGTACTCGTTCAGTCTCTCAAGACCCTACAGGATTGTTAGGGGGGGGCCCCGGGGGCCCCCCCCTAACATCCTCCTCTTCCTCCTCTACATCAGAGGAACTGGTAGAGGCAGTAGGAGAAGAGCAGCAAGTACATGCCTTCTCTCGTGTTGTTATCCAAAGAAGAATACTAGTGGGGCCCCAAGGGTCTCATATATTAAAACACGAAGCTAGATCAGCACTGACAGCAGAAGAATGGGGAGGGGCAGAGTTAAGACGTGAGGGGGGGGGGCCCCCAAAACATAAGATTCCTAGAGAATGGATATGTTGTCTTTGTAATAATTTAATGAGGAATCCTTTATTAATTAAATGTGCCTCCAATTGTGGTAATTCTGCATGCAGAAGTTGTATAGAGGAGAAATTGAAGAAAGAACGTGTCTGTCCTTTCTGTAAATCCCAATTCCGTCAACTCATAAAAAATAAAAGATTAGAAGATATGATAAGAAATATTAATCCTCAAGATTATGAGATACCCTCTGTACCTACAGCAGAAGCACATACACATCAGAGAGGGACAGCAGCAGCAGCAGCAACAGCAGCAACAGCAGCAACAGCAGCAGCAGCAGCAGCAAATTCAGCTGATACAGCCGACACACGGGCTCCTCGTAGCACCAGCAACGACCTCACTCTCCAGCAGCAGCAGCAGCAGCAGCAGCAGCAAACAGCAGCAGCAGCTGGCAGCCAGATAAGTAGTTTCATACCAGGAGGACCCTCAATAGGCATTAAAGAGGAGGCGACGCATAGGAGTGCTGCAGACACTCCAGCAGCAGCAGCAGCAGCAGCAGCAGCAGCAGGAGGCCCCAGGGGCCCCTGTACAGCCGCGGGTTCTGGGGTGTGGGGGGCCCCCACGCAGGGCCCCCGGCATTTTATTTATTTGATGCCTCCCAAGAATTTACAGCTGATGAGACAGCTGGATATGATGGTGGTGGAGGCAGCCTCAGAGCTTGCTGCTGCTCTTGCTGCAGCATGCATGCGCGATGCAGAATCTGCTGCTGCTGCTGCTGCTGCTGCTGCTGCTGCTAATGGTAGAGGCACAGACGCTGCAAGTGCAGCAGCAGGAGGAGTAGGTTTATCTGGGGTGGGTATGGGTGGTTGTGCTGTTGGCTCTGCTGCTGCTGGTGTCTCTGCCTCTGCTGCTGCTGCTGCTGCTGCTGCTGCTGCTGCAGGGGCTGGCTTTCTTGAAACGAATGGAGGTAATAATGGTTGGATCTATCTTCTTCCTTGCTGTCTCTCTGCTGGGGGTTCGTCGTTCTCTGTAGGAGGGAGTGTTAGATTAAGAGCAGCAAACAGAGTTGCTTTCTCTGATGCCTCATGTGCTTATCTATTATCTGCTTGGGTATCGCAGCAGGGGGCCCCTGGCACTTCAGTTACAGGGGGACCCTCCTCAGGGGGCCCCTCCTCAGGGGGCCCCTCAGGGGGCCCCTCCTCAGGGGGCCCCTCAGGGGGTGTTTCGGGTGTATCGACACCTGCATATGTTATGCGAATTAACTGGGTAGAAAAGTATGGGACTATGCCGATGTTACCATCGAGGAAACAGCCGCTTTGTGCGCTGTTGGGGGGCCCCCGAAGAGGGGGGCCCCTCCCATTACGTACAGGGGGGGGGGTACTGGGGGGGGGCCCCCTTGGCAGCAATGTTGGGGGGGGCCCCCAGGGTTCAGGGTTACTTAAACGTACAATCTTGGGTGTATCGACAGAAGTAGCTGTTGATGAAAATAAATATAATGATGTTTTATTGGGGGTTAGAGATTATTTACAATTTGGCAGTAGATCAAGTGAGCCTTGGAGGCCCCCCTCATCACAGGGGGGGGGCCCCCAGGGTTGCGGTGCAGCAGCAGCAGCAGCAGCAGCTGCTGCTGCTGCTGCTGCTGCAGAAGCAGCAAGGAACAGCAGCCCCCCACGAGCCGCACTGACAGGGGGAGACACAGAAGCCCCTCTGTCTGTTTCCTCTCTGTTATCTTTAGCTGCAGCACAGGCTGCAGCGCGCCAGCAGCAGCAGCAGCAGCAGCAGCAGGACGGAAGTGCAGCCGAATCAACAGCAGCAGCAGCAGCAGCAGCAGCAGCAGCAGGGGG
This sequence comes from Eimeria praecox, assembly GCA_963920595.1. NCBI lineage: Eukaryota > Apicomplexa > Conoidasida > Eucoccidiorida > Eimeriidae > Eimeria > Eimeria praecox. The sequence continues at coordinate 1,225,501 of OY986953.1, forward strand.
CCCCAAACCCCTTGGGCTTCCAGGGAGGCCCCTAGACCCTCAAAACCCTTATGTTGGATATACAGCTATACTGCCGTTTCTATCAGAAGAACAGTTCAATCATGTACGCCGTCTACAGCTCAAAGCTCTGAAGAAAACAAACAAACAAAGGGGGGGGGGGGCCCAAGATGCCCCCAAGGGGGCCCCCCACCCAAGAGGGGCCTCGAATAGCAGCAACAGCTGCAACAGCAGCACCTGTAGCAGCAGCAGCAGCAACACCCGACACACGAGCCTTGAAAACAGCAATAAAATCGTGGGGGGAGGGACCTCGAAGCCCCCAGCAGCAGGTGGTGCTGCTGCTGCTGCTGCTGCTGTTGCGAGTGCAACGGCAGCAGCAACAGCAACAGCAGCAGCAAGAAAGAAGTCAGGAACGAGCGCAACAGCAGCTGCAGCACCAACAGCAGCAAAAGCAGCAACACGAGCAGCAGCAGCAGCAGGTACAGCAGCAGCAGCAGCAGCAGGAGCAGCTGCGGCATCAAGAGGCTTCTCAGCTTCAGAAGCGCGTAGCTCATCATCTGCTGCTGCAGCAGCACCAGCTCCTGCTGCTGCTGCTGCTGGTGCTGCTGCAGCACCACCGGCAGCAGCAGCAGCAGCAGCGCCAGCAGCAGCAGCAGCAGCAGCAGCAGCAAGCACTGTCCACAAACGAGGGGTAGTGGGGGGCCCCTCAAGTGCAGGAGGCCGTCGGGCCCCCGTAGTGGTGCCGCCTCCTTTGAAGCGGCTTCGTGTTGCATTAGGAGGAGGGGGCCCAGGGGGGCCCCCTGGGGCTGTAGCAGCCTCAGGGGGCCCCCTGGGGGCCCCCGTAGTACCCTCAGCAGGCTCAGGGGCCCCTAGCGGAGGGCCCCCTGGGGGGCCCCCTGGGGGGCCCCCTGGGGGGCCCCCATCCCCGGGGGCCCCGGCTGAGGCCGCTGGTGAGGCGGGTTGTACGTTTGCTCGAGAGACATTAGATAGTAGCGAAGCACGAGCATCGCGTGAGGGTGTAGACAGCAGCAGCAGCAGCAGCAGCAGCAGCAGCAGAATCAGAAACAGTGTGATGGTGAGGGATTGTGCGGGCTCGTTTGTAGGTGGCTGTAGACACAGCACAGAAGAAGACAGCAACGAAAAGAGTTGCTACTTGCAGCAACAGATTGCTGCAGGGGGGCCCCCCAATGAGGCGATGGGGCCCCCAGATAGAGTAGGTGGCATCACTGAAGCAGCACCAGCAGCAGCAGCAGCAGCAGCAGCAGCAGCAGCAGCAGCAGAAACAGCACCTACAACGTGCAGCAACAACACACAGCAGCAACAACACTAAACCACTACACCAAATATATAATTTGAGAGACAGAGACAAACAGCAAAGAGGAACTTAGATAGCAGAATATAAAATGTAGAAGCGCACACAGGGGCCCTACAAGGCCGCCACATTGTTGCTGCTGCTGCTGCTATTGCTGCTGCTGCTGCTGCTGTTGTTGCTGTTGTTGTTGTTGATGCTGCTTTTGCTGCTGTTGCTGCTGCCGTGGCTCTCCCCCCGAGACAGAGCTGCAGCGCTACCGTTCCCTCTAAGGGTGGCTGCAACGAAGTCCGGCGCAGCAACAGCAGCAGCAGCAGCAGGAGCAGCAGCAGCAACAATAGCAGCAGCAGCAGCAGCAGCAACAGCAGCAACAGCAGCAGCGATTAGATAGAGACCTCTCGGACTCCAACGCAGGACAGGACACTCGCTGAGCCCATCGGGCGGCATCGCTGACACTTCGGATGACGTACTTGCAGCTAGCTAGCTAGCTAGCTAGCTAGATTGGTGGCTACCTAGGCAGCTTACTAGCTAGCTAGCTAGCTGGCTAGCTAGCTAGCTAGCTAGCTGGCTGGCTACTTAGGCACATAGCGGAGGAGCAAGCAAACTACCCAGCTATCTACTCATCTTCCTGGCTAGCTAGCCAGTTAGCTAGCTAGCTAGCTAGCTAGCTAGGCAACCAGCTCACTAGCTAGCTAGCTGGCGAGCTAGCCACTTATCCCGCTAGCTAGCCAGCTAGGTGACTAACTAACCAGTTGGCTCACTAGCTAGCTAGCTAGCTAGCTGCCACATTGGCTAGCTAGCTAGCTAGCTGCCACATTGGCTAGCTAGCTAGCTAGTTACCCCCATAGGCTAGCTAGCTAGCTACCCCATTGGCTAGCTAGCTAGCTAGCTGACAATCTCCTCGGCTAGCTAGCTACAGCTAGCTAGCCGTTGGGAACTTGGAAGCTCTAAGGTCTTCTGGATGGCTTTAGGTGTTGTGCTTTGTTCGTGCAGCAGCAGCAGCAGCAGCAGCAGTAGCAGCAGCAGCAGCAGCAGCAGTAGCAGCAGTAGCAGCAGCAGCAGCAGCAGCAGCAGTAGTAGTAGTAGTAGTGTTTTGTCTGTCGCGCAGCAGGGCTCTCCTGCAGCTAGCTAGCTAGTAGGTAGCTAGAGTCCGCCGGCAGCTAGCTACAGCAGAGCAGCAGCTAGCTACAGCACAGCAGCAGCTAGCTACATCGTAGCAACAACTACCTAGGGGGCACCAGCAGCTAGCCAGGCCTCACGAGTAGCTAGCTAGCCAGCTAGCTAGCCAGCTAGCTAGCTAGCTAGCACAACTGCAGCTAGCTGGCTGGCTAGCTAGCTAGCTAGCTAGCACAACGGCAGCTAGCTGGTAGGGCTTCACCTCGTTCCGTTCAGATGTGTTAGCTAGCTAGCTAGCTACTTGGCTAGCTAGGAGGGCAGCTGCAGCTAGTTAGATACTCGACTACAACTAGCTAGCTAGAGAGTAGGACACAGCTAGCTACAGCTAGCTAGCTGTAGCTAGCCACGGCTAGCTGTAGCTAGCTACCCGTAGAGAGAGGAGCGGCTTAGCACGAATAGCTCGAAGTCCTGCTTCCTTACAACTGCAGCTAGAGCTACCTAAGCTAGCTAGCCAGCTAGCTAGCTAGCTAGCTAGCTAGCTAGCTAGCTAGCTAGCTAGCTGTTGGCAGTCTCGCTGTTGGCAGTCTCCCCTCACTCTGTTGTGCTGCTGTAGAAGCATTAAAACACTTAAAACAAATTCAAGTTGCAAGGAACAGCTCTGTTGCCGTAGCTAGCTAGCTAGCTAGCTAGCTAGCTAGCCAGCTCGGTAGCTAGCTAGCTCAGTAGCTAGCTAGCTAGCTAGCTGAGTAGCTAGCTAGCTAGCTAGCTAGCTAGTTGACACGGAGAAGATATTAAAGATAGCGAGGGATAAACAACATTAGAACATCTTCACACTCTAACTTAAACCTCATTTCAAATACTTCAACCCTAATAAACCCTAAACCCTAATAAACCCTAAACCCTAATAAACCCTAAACCCTAATAAACCTTAAACCCTAAAGTGTTAGTCGAATACCACCACAATTGCTGTAAGATTATCCTGTAAAACAAACGAGACAGAGAGAGACATATATATATATATATATATAATTAACAGGAGGAGACAGAGAAAGGAGACAGAAGAAGAGATAGAAAAGTTAAACACACAAACACAAACAAACAAATAAAAAAAAATTCTAAGAAAGAAAAACAAAAGAAGTTAATAAACAAAATATAAAAACAACAGCAAAGAGACACATACAAAGGAGACAGACAGAGAGGAGACAGATACAAAGGAGATAGATAGAAAGGA
>OY986953.1:1254153-1256653 GCA_963920595.1 Eimeria praecox
GCTGCATGCATTCCGTTTGCTGTCAGCAGCTGCTGCTGCTGCTGCAGCGGCGCTACAGCTGTTCGCACCTGCTGCAGCAAGCCCTTCTCCTCTCCATCTGCTGCTGCTGCTGCTGCTGCTGCTATGTTTTCTATAATACGAACCAACAAAGCCTCACGCTGTCTTGCCGTCCAGCAGCAGCTGATGCTGCTGCTGCTGTCTGCTGCTGCAGCAGCAACATCTGGCAGCAGCAGCAGCGTCAGCTCCTCCTCGAGCGAAGGGCTCCAGCAAGACACAGCGAAATCGCGCTTGCTGCTGCTGCTGCTGCTGCTGCTGCTGCTGCTGGTAGTGATACACCGGCGCAGCAGCAGCAAGCTGCAGGGTTTGTTGTAAACTAAGAACAGCAGCAGCTGCTGCAGCAGCGCCTCCTCAAGCACTATCTGCTGCTGTCCTGCTGCAGCAGCAACAGCCAGCAACTGCCACATCCCTGCATGCAGCCGCTGCAGCTGCTGCTGCAGCTGCTGCTGGAGGCTCTTAAGACCCCACAGAGGGTCTTTAAAGGAGTCCTCAGCAGCAGCAGCAGCAGCAGGAGTAGCTGCTGCTGCTGCTGCTGCAGCAGCAGCAGCAGCAACCTTCTTTGCTGCAGCAGAGTGACACGCGTGCTGCTGCTGCAGCGCCATAATTGTGTCTGCTATCCCTGGCAGCAGCAGCTGCAGCATACCTCCTTCATAAATGCTGCTGTCTGCTAATAGGAGCGAGAAGGAGTCCTGCTGCTGTTGCTGCTGCTGCTGCTGCAGCAGCAGCTGCTGCTGCAGCTGCTGCTGGATTGCTGCTGCTGCCTGCTGTTGCAGCGCAGCGCGAGGCAGCGGCAGCAGCAGCAGATCGCTCAGAAGCGCTATGCTGCTGCTGCTAGACAGCAGCAGCAACCGCTGCAGCACCGGCGGAGGATCCCGAAAATGATAGCTCTGCTGCTGCTGCTGCTGCTGCTGTTGCTGCTGCTGTTGCTGCTGCTGCTGTTGCTGCTGCTGCTGTTGCTGTTGCTGCTGCTGCTGCTGCCGAACCTTGAAATACCAATAAGGAACAAGAAGGGGCTCTCCAGGAGCAGCAGCAGCAGCAGCAGCAGCAGCTGCTGCTGCTGCTGCTGCTGGTCGCCTGCATATATAATCAAAGACGCGCTGCATTCCGTGTATGTCTTCGGCTGTGAACTGTCTGTCTTCTGCTGCTGCTGCTGCTGCTGCTGCTGCTTGGGGCTGCTGCTGTGCTGCTGCTGCTGCTTGGGGCTGCTGCTGTGCTGCTGCTGCATGCAGCGGGAAGGTCTTTGATTGCAGCAGACACAGCAAATAACCTACAGCTAGCTGCTGCAGCTGCAGCAGCCTCCAGTCCGCCTCGCCAACAAACAAAGGCACATCCTTAACAGCAGCAACTGCAGCAGCAGCAGCATCTGCTGCTGCTGCTGCTGCTGCTGCTGCTCCTTCTCGTGTTGAGCTATTCGGATCCGTCTCTCGTGCTGCTGCTGCTGCTGCTGCTGCTGTTGCTGCTGCTGCTGCTTCCAGCGGCTCGCAGAGAAACTGCCTCATCTGCTGCTGCAGCACGCGGTGTATCCGCAGCTGCTCCGCCAGCAGCCACTCTAAGGGCCCCACAGCATCAGCAAAGCCTGCAGCAGCAGCAGCACAACGCATGCAATCTTGCTGCTGCTGCTGCTGTTGCTGCTGTTGCTGCTGCAGGGGCTGCTGCTGCAGGGGCTGCAGCAGATGCTGCTGCTGCTGTTGGTGCTGCTGCTTCACGGGCTACACTTGGTGATGCTACAGCACGAGCTGCAGCAGATGCTGCTGCTGCTGTTGCTGCTGCTGGATGTGCTGCTGCTGTTGCTGCTGCTGCTGCTATGGCTACGAGGACAGAGAACGCATGCAGCAGCTGCTGCTGCAAAGCCTGCGATTCTACTACTACCCAAACTACTACTATCGCTGCTGCTGCTGCTGCTGCAGTTGCTGCTGCTGCTGCTGCTGTTGCTGCTGCTGCTGCTGCTGTTGCTGCTGCTGCTGCTGCTGCTATCTGTAGCTCACCCTGATAGAGCAGAGTCGTGGCGGCTGTCCACAGACGATGAACGCAGGCAACTCGAGTCATCGAGTGTACATCCAGCTGCTCCTGCTGCTGCTGCTGCTGTTGCTGCTGCTGCTGTTGCTGCTGTTGCTGCTGCTGCTGCTGCTGTTGCTGCTGCTGCTGCTGAATCAAGCAGATGAGTACTGACTCGAACAGACGGCGCACGCGCTGCAACTCGGCTATGGCTTCCGCTGCGGACTTCCTGCTGCTGCTGCTGCTGCTGCTGCTGCTGTTGCTGCTGCTCATATCGTCTGCTAGTCGAGCTGCTGCTGCTTGCATTGACGCCTTCAGCAATGTAAAGGCAGAGAAACGCGAATTTGCTGCTGCTGCTGTTGCTGCTGCTGCTGTTGCTGCTGCTGTTGCTGTTGCTGTTGCTGCTGCTGCTGGTGTTGCTGCTGCTGCTGCTGTTGCTGCTGCTGCT
>OY986953.1:1294153-1296653 GCA_963920595.1 Eimeria praecox
CACACGACACACCCCCATTAAACCCATTATACTCATGGGGGCCCCATCTAGGGGCCCCCCACCAATACCTCCATAGGGGCCCCCACTGCCCCTAAGAAGGGGGCCCCCCCTGTGGGGCCCACCTGGGGCCCCTCCAGCCCCTCCTGGGCCGTGGGGCCCCCAGGGGCCTCCATGGGGGCCCCCAGGGGCCCCTCCTCCCCCAGAACCGTGGGGCCCCCAGGGGCCCCCAGGGCCTCCACCCCCCCCTGGGGTACCCAGGGGGCCCCAGGCACTCCCGTGGGGGCCCCCAGGGGCCCCCCCAGCAGAGAGCAAACCCATCCATATATCATCAGAGAGAGAAAGCCCCCCTGCTGCTGCTGCTGCTGCTGCTGCTGCATTGTGGCTTGCTGCAGCAGCACCAGATGGGCCTTCTCTAAGGAGCAATGTAAGGAAATCAGGGGAACCCTCTGCTGCAGCAGCAAGTGCTGCACTGTATGCTGAGGGCCCCTGGGGGCCCCTTGTTCTGCTGCTGCTGCTGCTGCTGCTGCTGCCTCCTCCCCCTCTACTTATTAAAGATACAATACCTGGGAGGCCTGCAAATGATGCTATACCTGCATAGCCGGGAACAGAAGCAGGGCCCCTCAGCACTCTCTCACTAGGCAGCAGCAGCAGCTCTTCAGCAGCAGCACCAAAGACAGGGGCCCCCCGACCAGCAGCACCACCTGCTGCTCCTGAGGCAGACCCCCCTCCTCCTGCTGCTGCTGCTGCGTTTCTTGCTGCTGTTGAATTCTGTAGCATACCTCGTGCAGCAACTAAGGAGGCAGCTGTTGTATCTCCCGCTGCTGCTGCTGCTGCTGCTGCTGCAGCAGCAGCAGCAGCAGCAGCTCTCCCACCTTCTGTCTCTCTCAGAGCAAAATCATCAAGGAGGGCTTCCCGTAAACCTAAACGGATGCTGCGAGGCAGCAACGCTGATGCCTGTACCCCCAACAGTCTGCTGCTTGCTGCTGCTGCTGCTGCAGCAGCAGCATGAGGGCCTAGGGCCCCCCACCTCCCCTCTAAACCACCGAACAACGTCAACGAAGCATCTACAAATGCTGCAGGAAGAGAACCTGCAGCACCACCACCAGCAGCAGCAGCAGCACGGCTGCTTCTGCTAGGCCTCTCTCCCCCCACAGAAGACGTTACGCCGGGTCCCCCTCCAGTGGTAAGGCTTGCTGCTGCTGCTGCTGCTGCTGCTGCAGCTGCTGCAGCACGTTGCTGCTGTTGCTGCTGCTGCTGCTGCCGCTGCTGCTGCCGCTGTAGCGCCCGCTCTCTCAACAATGCTGCTTCTACCTGTAGCTCTCTCGGTAGGGCCTCAAGAACAGCAGCATCAGCAGTAAGCAGCACTTCCTGTCTTAGTGCTGGATCTAGCGTGGCCAGGAATGTTGCATTATCAAATTCTGCTGCTGCTGCTGCTCCTGCTGCTGCTGCTGCACCTTCTGCTGCTGCTGCATCATCGCCATCGCAGCAACCTGCTACTGCTGCTTGACGTACTGCAGCAGGTAAGACATTCAACAAATCAAGCGGTAGATCTCGTAGTCGAGGGCGCTGCTGCTCTGCTGCTGCTGCTGCTGTTGCTGCTGCTGCAGGTGCTGCTGCTGCTGCTGCTCCTGCTGCTGTTGCTGCTGCAGAATCGCCTGAGGCAGAAGAGTCTGTTGTTGTTGCTGCTGCTGCTGCTGCTGCAGCAGCAGCAGCTTCTCCTCCTTCACTGCTCTGCTGCTGCTCTTCAGCCCCTGTGCCATCCCCTGCAGCAGCAGCATTTGTTGCTGCTGCTGCTGGTGCTGCTGCTGCTGCTGGTGCTGCTGCTGCTGCTGGTGCTGCTGCTGTTGCTGCTTCTCCTTCAGCAGCAGGAGTGGCGTCTGCTGCTGCAGTTGTGGTTGGTGCTGCTGCATCTGTTTCCTGTGTTGCTGCTGCTGCTGCAGTTTGTTCTGCTGGTGTTGCTGCTTCAGTTGGTGGTGGTGCAGGAGTATCTGCAGCACCAGCAGCAGCAGCAGCAGCAGCAGGAGCATCCGAAGCTCTTGCTGCTGCTGCTGCTGCTGCTGCTGCTCTTCGCGTCTCCACAGCCTCAATTGTTAACAGCCGCAGCTGCTGCTGCAGTATCTCCTGTCTTAAATCTGCAGGTAGGGCCTCAAGGAAAGAGGGATCTACGCCTGCTGCCTCCAACAACGCTGTCTCTGTCAGCCCCAACGCGCATGCAAGAGACGCCAGTGATGGGTCCCTGCTGCTGCTGCTGCTGCTGCTGCTGCTGCTGCTGCTGCTGCTATCGCTGCTGCTGCTCGTGCTGCTATCGCCGCTGCTGCTGCTGCTGCCGCTGCTGTTATCGCCGCTGCTGCTGCTACTGTTGCTGCTGCTGCTGCTGGTATCGCCGCTGCTGCTGCTGCTGCTGCTGCGAGACTCACGAGGCCTGTCGGCTGTATCTACATCCATAGACTCTCCGTCCCCTGCTGCTGTCGTTGCTGCAGCTCTCTCTGTTGTTGCTGCA
>OY986953.1:1319153-1599153 GCA_963920595.1 Eimeria praecox
CTCGATAAGCCGAGCACCGTAGACCATGCAGCAACCGCATCCGATGACGTACAGCCTGCGTGGCAGCAGCAACACAAACAACAGCAGCAGCAGCAGCAGCAACTGCAGCAGCAGCAGCAACTGCAGCAACTGCAGCAGCAGAAACAGTGCTAGCCATAACTACCTACTGCTGCTGCGAAGACAAAACAAAACCTGCTGCAGCATGAACCCCAAATCAACATATCATTAAAAATGCTGGAAGCCCAGCACCAAACCCTAAACCCTAAACCCTAAACCCTAAACCCTAAACCCTAAACCCTAGACCCTAAACCCTAAACCCTTACAGGATGGTGCTGTGGCGGTATTTTGTACTTTCGAATGATAGCTTTGCAGTGGGCTTCGAGCGCCCCACACGCAGTACAATCTCTGCTGGAGCTGCTGCAGCAATCTGCTGCTGTGCCGCTGCTGCTGCTGCAGCGAGAAGCAGCAGCAGCTGTGCTGCTGCAGCACGAAGACGCCGTCCCATCAGGATGAGTAACTGTACGGCGGCAGTAGCCAGGCAGCATCAGCTCTGAGCAGTAGAGCCTCACAGTCCTCACTGCTTGAGGCTGCTGCGGCTGCTGTCGCTGCTGCTGCTGCTGCTGCTGCTGCTGCTGCTGCTGTCCACTGGTGCTGCAAGCATCTTCTCTTGCACTGTCCACCATCATAGCATCGCTGCTGCTGCTACTCCTGCTGCTGCTGCTGCTGCTGCTGCTGCTGTCTGCTGCAGCAGCTTCTGCAGCAGACACACTCCACTGCAACTCAAAAAAACCTTCTATGTCTGCAGGTAGTTCGTCTGCCATACAGAAAGACAGAAGGTCTAACCGGTTTGCTGCTGTTCTGCTTCTTACTCCTGCTGCTGTTGCTGCAGTTGCTGCAGTTGCTGCTGCTGCTGCTGCTGCTGCTGATGTTGTTGTTGTTGCTGCTGCAGCTGATGCTGCTGCTCCACCTGCTGCACCTGCTGTTGCTGCAGCATCACTTTCAACGGCCATGCTTGTGCTGTCGCCGTCATGGCCTTCTCTCTGTCCGCTGCTGCCGCTGCTGCTGCTGCTGCTGCTGCTGCTGCTGCTGCTGCTGCTGCTCTTGCGGGGGAGGGGAGGAGGAGAAGGAGAGTGTCTTAGGGCTCTAACTGCTGCTAGCTGCGGCTGCTGCTGCAGCACAAATGCATCATAGGCTACAGGCCTCAAACAGAAAATCGACAGCCGACTCGTGAAGTCGGGGCAGTCGCGTGGCAGTGTGCTTCTTCTGTTGCTGCATGCATGCAAACAAACAACCAAACCCCACACTTATATGCTCCAGCAGCAGCAGCTGCTGCTGCAGCTGCTGCTGCTGCAGCAGCAGCAGCAGCAACAGCAAATGCGCAGGCTGTCACCAGCAGCAGACGACGGCAATGCACGGAGAAACCTCCGGAGTGGAAGCATTGGGGTTTAGGGTTTGATGTCTAGGGTTTAGGGTTTGATATCTAGGGTTTAGGGTTTGGACGCTAGGGTTTAGGGTTTGAAGGCTAGGGTTTAGGGTTTGAAGGCTAGGGTTTAGGGTTTGAAGGCTAGGGTTTGGGGTCATCTACGGTTAAACGTTCAGCGCCCGCCCTCACGTGTCTCCCTAATATTTAGGTTTTGCTGCTGCTAGGGTTTAGGGTTTGTGTTGTTTGGGGTTTGAGGTTAGGGTTTAGGGTTTAAGGTTTATTTTTCTTATTTCACGCTCTAGGGTTTACTCTTCCCAGGGCTTAGGGTTTGCTCGGGTGTTCTAGGGTTTAGGGTTTGGGCTTCCTTGGATTTAGGGTTTAGATATGCTTAGATCTGGGGTTTCTTTGTTTATTTTAGACTGCAGGGTTTGTGTTTCCTATGTTTTCTAGGGTTTAGGGTTTATTTACTTGAGGGTTTAAGGTTTAGGGTTTAGGGTTTAGGGTTTAGGGTTTAGGGTTTAGGGTTTAGGGTTTGTGTATCTACCGTCTGATGAAGCCATAGCAAACAGCTAGAAGCTGAATCGCCCCACAGACGATAGGCAAACAAAACGACTGCAGCAATGCCGTCACCACCTCCACAGAGGCGTATAGAAACTGCAGGCAACACCCACAAACCCTAAACCCTACACCCTAAACCCTAAACCCTAAACCCTAAACCCTAGAAAGCAAATACAAATGATGACACAACCCGCACACTACGCTTCAAGCGATATCTATAAACCCTACATTCAAAACCCTAGAAAACCAATCTAATATTATTGGCACACTTGAGCCCAAACCCTAAACCCTAAACCCTAAACCCTAAGCCCTAAACCCTTAAGCCCTAAACCCTAGAAATCGAAGGCGGCAGGCGCAAGCAGTTCGAAGCACCAACAAACCCTAACCCCCCTACAACCATCCTACACCTACAAAGCTGCAGCAGCGGGGCCCAAGGCGAGCCCTAACCTCAAACCCTAAACCCTAAACCCTAAACCCTAAACCCTAAACCCTAAACCCTCGATGTAAGACTTGCCTTAGAGGAGCAGTTCTCCAGCACAATATACGAAGTCTCAAGGATAGCGACGACCAGCGCTTCACAAGGGACAAATGCAGGAGGATCCTCTGCAGACAACACTAGGGTTTAGGGTTTAGGGTTTAGGGTTTAGGGTTCAGGGTTTAGGGTTTAGGGTTAAATAAGTGAAGCAACGAAGAGAATAGCGTGCAGTGTTTCTCCTAGCCACCATCACACCTCCATCTACCTAAACCCTAAACCTAGGGTTTAGGGTTTAGGGTTTAGGGTTTGGGGTTTAGGGTTTAGCCTACGGGGGGCAGAGGTCTCTGGATATAACCCTGTATGAACTGCGTAGGCATTGAGTAAATCGTCAAAACGATTTAATGCTGGAGCCCAAGCAGAGACATCTCCTTGTCGCTCCCACATCCAACCCTGAATCCGTACGCAAACCCTAAACCCTAAACCCTAATCCCTAAACCCTAAACCCTAATCCCTAAACCCTAAACCCTAAACCCTTGGGGATAATACGAATGTGTGAGCTGAGCAGGGCGCTCTCCTGCAGCTCCTCAGCAGCATTTGAATAAACCCTAAACCCTACACCAAACCCTATAAATCCTAAACCCTAGCAAACCCTAACCTAAACCCTAAACCCTAAACCCTAAACCCTAAACCCTACCTTGAAGGGCCTGAGATGGCCGAGAAGGTCTTCATCTTTGCAGGTGGATATGGCGATGATGAACTGTCTCTGCGTCTCGGGGAGAGAAGAAAGAGAAAGCAGGAAATTATCGCTGAGACAGGCGGCCACTCGCATGGTAACCTGTACATACACCCCAACAGCAGCAGCAGCAGCAGCAGCAGCAGCAGTAGTAGTATACGTGTTTGTATTTCTTGTCTATTTAATACACACAAACTCAATGCATGCAATCGCAGCAGCAGCATATGTCTTCATAAAACAAAAGCAAGATGTTATACAAGATCAAGAACCCTATCCTGCTGCTGCTGCTGCTGCTGCTGCTGTTGCTGCTGCTGTTGCTGCTGCTGCGATGGAGTTGTGCTGCAGCAGTTGCCCTCGTTGCTGCAGCTCCTTCCTTTTGTTTAATTGCAGCAGCAGCAAGAATAGTATGTGGTCAGATGTCTTTCGTGTGTTTATCTGCTGTTGGATTCCGCCTTTTGCTGCTGCTGCTGCTGCTGTTGCTGTTGCTGCTGCTGCTGCTGCAGCAGTCTCCGGGTCTGCTGCTTCTGCTTTGGGGGCTTGTGTGTGTTTGCTTCGAAAGCTTCTGCTGCTGCTGCTTCTTCTATATCATATTCTTCTCTGTATATGTTGCTTGGGTGCCCCCCACAAACAGCAGCAGTAATAATGTATATAGCAACAAAGGCATAACTTTATAATATCATGGAGAACAGGAGCCATCCAACATCCTTGCTGTGTCTGTACAGTCAATAAAAGAATAAACATACCTAAAGAGAGAAGGTTGGGAAGTGAAGAGGATGGTCTGCTGCAGCAGCAGGTGTATGTAGTAGTAGTATATAATAAATATTTTGTGGTGTATATGATGCAGGTCTACCTCACAAAGAGGTGGAGGGATAAGAGCCACCTCTGGGCTCCTAAATAAATATATAAACGAAATATATATCAACAATTAAAGAAAGAAACAAAATGCACAGCTACTAAACATAATCTACTCCTAACAAGAACAGAGGCTGCTGCTGCTGCTGCTGCTGCTGCTGCTGCTGCTGCTGCCGGGCGTATAATAAACCTCTTCAGCAAGAGAGATGCTGCTGCTAGAGCTCTCTTGCTTAGATAGAAAGCAATAATGTATTTTTATTAATTATTTAATTTATTTAGATAAGGTAATCGAGGCAATACAACATAACAGCCCTTGCACTGTTTGTATGTATGCCTGCCGAGTGTATGTATGTATGTATCTCCACTCATACTCCAACATGCAACAGCAGCAGCAGCAGCAGCAGCAGCAGCAGCAGCAGCAGCAGCAGCAGCAGCAACAGCCTCCCGCTACTCCTCATCAACTTATTCTTTTATTATAAACCATATAACTATATTCTTTTATAATAGCAAGACAAACACTTCCTCTCAAACTCCGCTGCAGCAGAAGGGCGCATCTCCCCGTGCGTAGCGCTGCTGCCGCTCCAGCAGCAGCAGCAGCAGCAGCAGCTGCTGCTGCTGCTGCTGCTCTTTAACCCTCATTCAAATAATATTTTCTTGTATATTTATGGATTTGTTATAGATATATATATATACAGACCCAGGGCGTCAAATGCCTATTAGCAGCTACATACGACTGCCTCGCTCTCTCTAATACAACCGATGATTGATAGCATAACGTATACACTATATGCAACACCGCATGCAACTCTCGGGTGTATATACACCTTAAAAACAAACACACCCCATAAGTATCCCTATAAAAACCAACTCCATTGGCTCAGCTACAGGCTGCCTCATACAACCTTCATAAGCTACGGGCATGCTTGCAACTTACTCGAATAATAGATATATCTGCAGCAGCAGCAGCAGCTGCTGCTGCTGCTGCTTTTGTATGCTGCATGTGAGCTGCTGCAGCTTCTGCTGCTGCTGCTGCAGCCGCAGCAGCAGCACAAGCCACTCCTTCGCTTGCTGCAGCAACTCAAGGGGCATCGGGCTCGTGTGGGCTGTACAGACACCTGATGATAAGCATTCAAACTAGACAAAGAGACAGACCTCAAAGCTAAATAATACTGTTGTTGCCGCTCTATAAAGTCTTGACAACAAGAAAGAAGCAGAGAATATATATATATATATATATATATATATATATATATATATATATATATATATATATGTATATATATATATATATACAGAGAAACATAAAGCAAGATGCCCTGTGGGCTTAAGTATATCACTTCCTCACCGAGCATGACGTGTAGTCTCTACGTTCTAGACTTGATGCTGCTGTTGCTGCTGCTGCTGCTGAGGTGTATGCACACTGCAGCACAACCCGCCGAATGGCCTGCAGCCGTTGCTGCAGCCTTCAATTAAATTATTTATGCTGCTTCAACAGCAGATAGTGAGGGGTAGCTTAGAGACGTGGGCTCTTGCGGCGTCTCACCCCCAAAACCAGGGGGGACCCCAGCACTGCTGCTACTGTGCTGCTGCTGCTGCAGCAGCAGCTGCTGCTGCTGCAGCAGCAGCTGCTGCTGCTGCTTCTGGATGCAGCAATGTATCGCTATTGCTGCTTTGCTGATGCTCGGATTGCTGCCGCCTTCTAGAAGAGTTTTTGTTAGAAATTCATAAACTGCATTGGCGCTTAGGTGTCCACGGCATCCTGCAGCAGCAGGTGTAGCAGCAGCAGCAGCAGCAACAGCAGCAGCAGCAGCAGCAAGAGCAGCAGCAGGTCTAATATACTGCTTTTCCCTTAGCTGGTGTTGAATCGGATTGTGTGGGGTGTACAGTATCCAGCAAACCCCTTGACAGTATACTTCTCATTTCTTTTCTGCCTTGACACAGCAGCAAGGGCAGCTAAACTTTGCTGCTGCTGCTGCTGCTGCTGCTGCTGTTGCTGCTGCTGCTGCTGCTGCGGCTGCATTAGCAGCAGCAGCAGCTTTGTAGCTGATGCACTGACACGAATAGCGTTAGAAGTATATAATCTGAGATGAGGTGTATTTAATTTCTGCTAGTGTATGTGGCGAAGGCTTTTGCTGTATGTTTGAAGGCTTACTGCTGCTTCTGCGGTGTATCTTGAGGTCTGCATGCAGCAGTACCCCAAGAGAAACGAGCTGTCTGCTGTTAGAACGCTCTCCAGCATATATATATATATATATATATATATATATATATATATATATATATATATATATATATATATATATATATATATATATATATCGTCATTTGGGGATTGAATAAATACATCTGCATGCAACTACCGCATGCATTCCTGTCCAGTGTCTAGACAGTCCCCCCCCCGATATCTTCCTTCTTTTTTACTTTGTCTCTTACACATAAATAATATCATTGATTTGTTTTGTTTCCTTGGCTACAAGAGATGCTGCGGGTCGCTCTCTGCTGTATAGACACTGCATGCATGCAAGGAAGCTGCCAGGTAGGCCTCGTGTCTTCACGAGTGAATCCTTTTGGGGCTTTGGGGGCTTATATCCCACAGCTGTGGATTATGAAGAAATATCAAACACCGAAAACAACAGAAAACAGTAGAAAGCGAGGCGTAGTATATTGCAGAGGGGCTGCCATGACAGCCCCAAACTTAACATTCAAGTTTATTCTATGCATGCGTTTTTCTCTATTTGTTATTGTTCTTATAAGACAAATTCCATTTAATCTAAAGGCACATTTGTTTGTGGTGTATGAAGCTAAGCACAGAAGATCTCCCTATACGGAGATGAACAGCACATACTTCGGCTGTAATGTAAGAACAAACGTATATACACTTGATATAAATCCAACATTATTAAGGAAAGAATGAGATTAATTTGTGTTGAGCATAGCTTTCCTCGCTTTCTATACTGCAGGTGATGCACAGGATTTGAAGCCTTCGGTGAGGCCATTGGTTCTCCTGAGAGGAATATAGGAGATAAAGAACATATTTTCCTATTATCATACATTATTAAACAATATTTATGGAGAATTAATACAAATTAGATTGTATTAAGAGCCGCATGCGCGAGCGGTGAAGAAGGCGAGCAGCACTGTCGCCGTGCGACTTGAATGCCAATGAGATCAACAGGAAAGCAATTCAATTTCGTTAAAATTTATAAACAGAAAATGTGAAAAAGTATTTTTAGTGTTATTGAAAGACTTAAAATTTAAATAATCAAAGGTTTCCTGCATGCATGCATCCCTTGTGTCCTCCTACGCTGAGACCAATGGGCACATCGGCATTCTTGTATGTTCTTTAGAAAGTTATCGAAGTAGAGTCACAATAAAGAAGAATATTCCCAAATAATTGATTATTTTGAAAGTTTCAGGGGCGTATTTATTTTATCTCGGCGCCCTGCCAATTTGGGTTTGAGAACACTCCACCGCCGCCACCATTCAACCTCGACCTCTAGCCGGCTTCAGGTGAGGGCGATTTTACTGCAAATCTTCCTCTTCAAAGAACTTTTTTGAGTTTATTTTTATTAATGTGCAACTGGAAAAGAGAAAAGCTGCCAGGGAGAGGAGAGAGAAAGCCCGATACTGCTGCACGCAGGGCGTTGAGGGATGGATGCTGTTGAATCTGAGATATCTCTTATGACTGCATGATTCAAGGCACTGTGTATGGTTGACAGGTTTATTTCTTTGATTTTGTCCTGACTTTGCTTCTTTGTTGCGTTCTTCTCGCAGCCCCGTGCATCCAGGCGAGGCGGGGGTATAATATAATCGACGCGTTCTGGCGGTTTCTGCCTTCATTATTTACGAATCCATACACGCTCGAGCAGTTTCAAGTGGCCTGGTTGGCTTGTGTAGGCCAACAAATGATCTTGGAAGCCTTTCTTCTTAACGTGTCAACAGGATGGATGTGGCGCCATCGAACTATGGCGTCCTCGGGGAAAAAATTCTATGGCCCCCGGGTTTTGTTGCGCTGCAGAGAATGCCTGGTGAGTTGCTGTACAGGTTGAAACAGCAAATAAAGGGTTCCTGGAGGGGTAGCCACCTCATAACTCGCTTGTGCACATCTTAACACTACGTAAGATGAACGCTGTCGCCTGCCTCCTCTTACTTTCTCCTACATTACAGCCATAAATACGAGAGGGGGGGGGGGTTTGGGGGGGGGTGCGACGAGGTCCTCATGGCAGACGTCAAGCTTTCAGTATCAAATCCCTCAGCATGTCTGCGGCTTTCAAAACCTAGTGCTTGAACCCCTGATGCTCAACCCTAGATAACCCTAGAGCGACATCAGGTCAGCTGCTATTAAGGTGATGTGTCTTAGGGAGTGCTGCTCACGGCCAGACATGGCTGATAAAGAACGATGCAAACGCACAGAAGGAAGAACTGACGAAGGAAAAGTGAGTTTGGGGGACCAGAGGGCATGCATGCACAGCCCACTAGCCTTATTGCACTTGGCTGTATTTTTCGGTGCAAGGTCACTCCCTCTTCTCTTTTCGACAAAAAAAGACACAGGGTGGAATCGAACCCGGGACCGCCTGCTTGTCAACGGGGAGATTTCCCTTATCTGGCGACTTTCGTTGCTGCAGGGCTAAACTGGAAGAAGCAATCTCGCGGCTGGATGTGGGCATTGAGCAGGCAACGCAGCGAATGGAGGAGGAGCGAGAGGAGGCGTACGAAGAAGACGAACACTACGAAGACGATATGGATTACGCAGAGCGATTTGACCCTCATGACAGGTGGGTGCTGAGACACCAGAGAGCAGCTGTTTCTGTGCTGAGAGAGAGGCACGTTTCAAACGCTCTCGAGCGCATGTATGCACCGTGCAGACGTTTGTTGTTAGTGTCATGGTTTTGTCAGGTTAAATCCTAGGCTTCAAATGCAATTTCACGTCTTAAGGTGGTGACGTGGGGCTGCTGCCTTCTGCGTTTGCTCAGGCAAGACCCCGAAGTGCTGTTGGAGGAGCGGCAGCAGCTCAAAACAGATATTGAAGACCAGCTGGATGAGGTAGCATGAGAGGAACAGCCTGGGCTTCTTCTACTGTACTTGTGTGTTCTGTAGCCCCGCTTACCCGCTTCAGGAAAATGCATTGCAGCTCCACTGGCTGCTCAGTGTCAGTGATTTAATGACATACTCTGGTGCGCAGGTCAAGGAGAAACTCAAAGAACTCGAATCCAGCAGCCTGAACTTCACTTGGGAACGCCACGAACTCCCCATCGCTGTAGGCTGCCTCTGTCTTGGGGCTTCTGGCGTCCCTCACACATGTCGTCTGCTGTTTATACCATTCATTGGCTTGTGCCTCAGGGGAACCACATGTTGGAATAGTTTGTGAAGTGCTGAACGTGAAAGTGTTAAGAGGCATAGACAGGATTAGGCTCCTGAACTGCATTCTGGGCTATGATATACTAATGATGGGACATGAATATAAACGCATGCCAGTGTAGTCACCCTGTTTCCTGTTTTCGTATCTGTACCTCTACTTAGCATGTAACCCGTAGCAGCAGCCCTTCACATATTATGCTGAGTCTTATGGGGCTGAGCACAGCTCAGGTCATTCACTTGTAGTTCTTGCGTCCGCTGCGTGTATCTGATTGGTATTTCAATTGCATCTGGCTTGCTAGCGTTTGGTCCTTTGCCAGTTGTATCATAGTTGGTGGCTGCGCTTGTTGAGTTTTATTTGCAGCTCCGGCGGCTCGATAAACCGTGGGAAGACTTCAATCACGACCTGCTTGTTCAAGCGCACTTAGAGGCTCGGGCAAAGCAAGCAGCGGAAAGGGAACGCCTCGAGAAGGAGGCGAAGAAGGCCGCTAAGAAGGGTATGCATCACCAGCCGTATCTCATCACCGACGCACAGGAGTTCTATCTGGTGCCCGCGCCCTGCAACAGCCTCGGAAGCTGTTCTTCTTTTCTGTATGAAGACAAGCAGTTGGCGTTCTTGCCGGTGATGCATGGCTTCACTTTGAAGCGCTGTATGTAAATTCCTACGCTACAGTTTAGTGTCTGACCTTGGTAATGGTGTGCAATTTCAGGGAAGAAGGTTGCAGTGCCCAAGATGGCGCCGAAGGTCCGTGAAGTCCCAACCGTCTACTGCGCCAAAGTCGTAAGACTGCTTGTTTTCTGCTGCACCTACCTTTAAATTAGTGGCAACACGATTGAATCAGGGTCTGCGTGGCTCGCACAGGAGACAGCGCGAGTTTTATTATTAGATGCATGCATCCTTCAATGTTATCGAGATGCATCTGCCAGCTAGTGCCGGCACATAGGATGCAACTGAGCTTTGCCGTATAAAAGCTGTGTTATCCTAGCAGCGCGGCACATTACCTGTCGACGCTTGTCGTTAGCGTTGGCATTGGCCACGGGGGCCTGTGTTCTTTCTGTATTGTCTCAGATGGATCCTGGGGTTGCCGTTGCTGCAGACGGTCGCGTCTTCAACCGCAGCGATGCGGCGTATGATGACGCAGGGGCTAGGGCTTTGGTAAAGGAAATTGAGGTCTTCATGAAATTTTGTTGGCGGTACATTGTAGAAAAGGGGAAGTTCAATTTCGAGCAAATTGGGCTGCTTCCAGTTGTTCACACCGCCACAATCACTCGCACGCACCCCAGCTCTAGGAGCATGTCTGGCGCGGCCATCATCATGTAAGCAAACCTGCAGCCTACGTTTGTTTGTGTACTGATCACAAGATATGCATAGTTCGCTTCGAGTTCTCTGCAAGATGCCCTCGTGCTCACAGGACGTTCAGGTCTTAACAAACAGAACAGCTGTGAATCACTGCGTCGTCCTCCATCCTAATGCTGTGGCTACACGAATTTAACAGAAACCCCGCGGGTGCGTCATTTGCCCTTCAGGCCGTTTATGCAGAACGGTAGTGTGGGATCTGTCATTAAGACCTTAGCTGGGAAGCGGAACACGTATGCGTACAAGCCCGACCTCTTGTTGGCGAATGCGAAGACCCTTATCTCTTGGTACGCTGGGCTGAAGCGACATTCTTGCTTGCAGTGCTGCCTCAAGATGTACTAACTACGTAACGTTCGGCAGATTCCTTAGAACGCTTGTCATGCAGGGATGCGAAAAAGGTATACAGCTGTGCTGCCATTTCTCTGCAGTATGGCTTTCTTGGAGCATCATGGCATTTATCACGGGAACATCCACCCGTTCAACATTTTTGTCTCAGATGATGGATTTCGTCTCTTAATCGGTGACTTCATCCCCCCCAGTAAGCCGGTAGATCTAATGAAATAGCCGTAGGGGCGTCTGGACCTGGACCAGGACCGTGCCACGCGAGGCGTGAACCCATATTCTCATGTTGCTTAGGCGCTGTTTCAGTTTCGCTGCGGTTGTCATAGGCGAATTCAAGCGCTGGCTTGTACAAGTGGCAAAAGGTTTATCTGGGGTACCTGCCTACTGCTCTCCCGAATACCACTCTGCGCTGACGGAGCGGCGAATCCAGCGAGCTTCTGTCTACGTCAACACACTGTCGCCGCACAAGCATGACGTATTCTGTCTGGGCCTAGTTATGCTGCAGCTAGCCACGTTACAAAATGTGGCGGTGGGCTTAATCACCTGTACTTCACATAAACATCGCTCCTTAGCATCATTGCTTTGCCCACGTGCACAAGAGATTTCTGCTGAGGCACTGGAGTAGCTGCCGATTGCGTATAACTTCCACTTGCTCCTTTGCCTAACCAGCGCAAGCAGGGGATTAGTTGCCTGTCACACAGAACTGCGACCTGCTCTTTTGCCTAGCTTTCTGTTGGGTTGTTTCTTCAAACACTGCGCCCGGCTAGGGGCCATTCACGGCTCCCAACGAAGTGTAGCCATTCACGGCTCCCGACAGGATGTATACATTCGTTGAGAACGTACAAGGTTGCTGGGTTACTCTTTTTGCGTAGGTGTATCGCGATAAGCCCAAGCGGTTGACCGCAGCATTGGAGAAGCTTCAGAACAACAACGATTCATCGGCAGCTCCAGGTATGAAACCTCCCTTTGTTAGCCGAATAAAACACCATGCTGGGCAGTCTTACTCACACTGGCTACTTTCGAAGCTCCAGCGGAGTACCGTCCCACGGCTTCAATGGTTCCACGCAAAAGTTGCGCTACTTAGAAGTGTGGCTGTCCGTGTGAGCGGGCAGTCGCTGGTTGCTTACGTATCCTAAGCTAGATTAAAGGGGCATGACACGTCTATGCGTGTACTGCTGGGTGGCTTCGTTCTCTGTACAGAACTGGCAAAGCTCCTGGGGCGGATGCTGACGGTAAACCCCGCTGAGAGGCCTCCCTTCAAAGATTTGGTGGTACGTAGATGCTTGGCGGAGCAGTTTGGACGGTTAGCATTATCTCTGGCGTCGCCACACGCAGTCTTGCTTGGTACTGTACTCACGAGAGTGGACCTTGAGCAAACGGGGAAGCATGCATCGACAAATCGCCAAGGTCCCCCCCGCGAATGCATTGGACTGTTACGACGTGCTGGGGCCAGAGAGGATGCGTTATGGGACATAACATGAACACGCAGCTACGGGGCGTGCATCCTCCAGTGGTCCTTTATATGCGGTATACTGTACTTTGCAGGACGTTCAAGATCGCTGGACTCTCCAGGCGTCTGACTGGGTCCGTGGATTTGCGGAGGTCTTAGGTTTTGGAAAGACACCTGGCGAGGAGCTGTACTTTGATAAGTCGCTCACTCCGCCAGGTATGGGCACACAGACCCCTCCGCCTGACTCGAAGAAGGATAAGGAAGGCAAATCAACCTGCTCCGTTATGTGACCTAAGTATGTTGGCTCAACAAGGGCGGTTAGCTCCTTCCTTCACCGGATATGATAGCGCACCCACTGGCTGACTGTTGGCACGGATCTGTCAACAGTCAGCGGCAAACACCGGCTTGCAGGATGAGTTGACAGACCTAGAATATGGATTTCCTTGTTCTGTGGGAACCCCTGTTCCTGTCAGGCACACAGTGCAGCGACCTACACACTCGGGGGCACCGGTGTGGCCGTACCCTGATAAATGCACACACTGCTGTCCTCCTCTATTTGCGTCACTGCATGCGGTGTCGGGCAGGAGCTACTTTCGGAGCGGTAGCCTGTTCGTTTGGCATCTGCTTTAACGCAGCAGCAAACCTGCTGTGCTAGCGGCATGTTGATTCCGGGGGCTGTTTCACGGCACGAGTCGATGCATGCTGAAGAACTGTATGCAAAAGGTCGTTGGAAACGTTTCGCCTGCGCTCCTTCCGACACGCGAGCAAACGGTTGAATTCGTTATCCTTCCGTGGTGTTGCGCAGCGGGGGTCAGAGTGGCATTTCCCGCAACCAGGGTTATGTGGCTGATACGGCACGCCAGGTCAGAATAGCTAGGGAGACGCCTTTATGGAGTTGCCTCTTACTCGTAACTTCGCAAGAGGTAGACGGTATCCATTTGCACACCGCGGCTCTCGAAGACTTCAAACTCCGCGCTCCCTGGTTTGGACAATGTCTTCTATGAAGCTGGCAATGGGCACTGCGCTTTTCGCTTGGGCTCCGGATTATATGCTGCATTCGGAGAACAACAGAGAAGCGTTATGTCTTGAATACTTATGAGGCGAATTCAGGCACTTCAAAACTGCCGGAAACGCGGTTACATCGCCAAACCATCTAGTCAGCGCTTGCTCTGCGTTCGCGTCCAGTTTTTATTCGGGCTACATGGGTGGCCACTGACCTGCGAATTGTTGTCCACATGCAGCGTCAATGTCACGGCCGAAGTAATTTCTGTCCACAGACACCGCAAGACTTTCAGTTAAGAGCAGTTACTACGTTGGCACGAGGGCAGGAGTACCTATGCCAAACCTGCCACAAGTATCTTGTTTGAACAGCCGCAGGTTGTGAAGATGAGGTTATGCTTCGTGCATTGCTCATTCGTAGCTGGCATTGCGCCGCAAGTGCTCTGCCCATGCGCACACTGTGCTGGGAAGGGTAAGAACATACATATGTTCGTTCGTAACCCGGGACTACTAATGGGCTGTCAAACGTTGTGCCAGTTTGCACACATTTTTATATGGAATGCGTGACTTTGTCGGGTGCAGCGTGCGCTGTGACATTTTTTCTGCTGACGCGCAATAGTAATCATTATATAGCTCACCTCCGTGAATGCGAAATGGATGCGGCATCAAGTATTTCCTGAACACACCGTACGGAAAGCAGTCGCATGCCCACGCAAGAACTTGCATGCATCTGAGGCGTGCTAGTACCATCACTTCCTCTTCGTGAATCACGAAGCCACGAAGCCTGGACAGTGGGGTTGTACATACCTCGAACTGCTTAAGTCTCTTGCTGTCAGCCCGCCTTAGGGATGATGACACTCCTTGTGCTGCATGCATCACCAAGAAAGGCTTAGCCAGCATGCGTGATAGCGTTTCGGTGCACACCGACTTGAAGAGCTACACGTGTCAGAAACGGCAGGGCTGGCATTTCTCTGCATGTGACCTCCGCGCCGATGGGCTTACCGTCATTATACTCGATTAGCGACACGTGATACAAGTGTCTTATCGTTCGCCGGCGATCCCGAATAAGTGCTGCAAGGGCTTTCGCGTGTTCGACCGAGTCGTTGACGCCTGACAAGCA
Organism: Eimeria praecox; assembly: GCA_963920595.1. Lineage (NCBI taxonomy): Eukaryota > Apicomplexa > Conoidasida > Eucoccidiorida > Eimeriidae > Eimeria > Eimeria praecox. The sequence goes on from OY986953.1 coordinate 1,333,818, forward strand.
AAATTCCTAGAATGTGGAAGCTCCAGGCCTGTGCGAGGAGCTGGCCAGGCTCCGTGGTAGTGGCTCTAGGCGCTTTTAGAATGCTTTATGAAAATTTAATTAGGTTGTAAGGATGATGCAGAAGCAGATATCCCGTCGCAAAACAGATAGATGTACGATGTGAAATTTGGCAGACTTTGGCACTTACCTTGTAACAACAAGTAAGCAATCCATACACGGCGCCCTGTCGAAGCAATGCGTTGGTCGAGGAGGTAAAATACTTCCGGGAAGGGGTACATGCGATTGGCTGGTACCTGCAGCGTATAGAGAAAGCACGAAGAGGATGTCTCCCCGACGCTCTACAGTTCCTTTCCTGCTGCTGCCTGTAGCGTAGCCCGCCTTCTGAGAGTTTGCCACTGCCAAGCTGAACTAGTACGCCCGTGCCCCTATACAAAGCACTGTAGGCGAGCGTCAGACGATAGCAATCGTAGGCTCTAGCTTTAACCCGATTCTCTTTTGCAGCATGTTCAATGAAGGGTGTGCATGAAAACTACATGTGCAGTGCCGACACACCAAAACATTGCGTTCTTCAGGAAATGGAGAATGCAAGGAAAACGCCAAGTTAACCTGCGCAGTGCAAGAGTTATGGAGCGCGTCACCCTTACATCATCCTTGCTTGCAACGAAAAACGAAGCCCTTCGAATGAGAACGCCGACCCAAGTTTTTAAAATGATAACGGCGCAAGCCTGTCATTTTGCCCTGCCAGGTCCCTTGGACCGACACGGCACAATGCAAGAATGTGTGTTCAAGTTATCATCTCCCCTCCTGCAACTATCGCACTGCGGTGTTTACGAACATTTCGGGTCTAATAAAGCATACACATCACCTGCGGGTGTTGTTCATTTAGCTTTTTAATGCCTGGAAGAACACCAGAAGTGGAAATATTCAGACGCCTCGCCGATAAGCCAAACGCCTTGGGATCTGTAAGTAACTTGAGGGTGTCGAACACGCGGGGGTTTGCAAGGGGCTCCCCCATGCCTGCAGATACCACAGAAAACCCGCTCTCTACTCCGGTTCGTGCGGGTTTACACAAAAGAACAACATAGACCAAGTACACCCTGAATGCTGGATCGTGGCAGCGCGAATAGCTTGAGGCCCTACTATCATTGGTCATACATACGTATGTATATAAACGCGTAGTCATGCATGCGTATATGTATAAACGCGTGAAACGCGCCTGATTTTTCGACTATGTACACACACGCTTCAGTACATATGCATGCTTCCCGGAAGCTAAAGAGTTCTAGACCTTTAGTTCTCTTTACGTGTCTTGCTACTTCCATCCCACAGATGTAATGCCCAGACACCGAAAGTATGTTGCATACCCATGAAAGATACAGAGTCAGCTCGTACGCCGCTGGCCTGAAAGTAGAGCACCTGGTCCGATATTTCGTCTACGCTCAACTGGCGCTTCAGGCCAATCTTCCCTTTAGGACAACAAGCAGCAAGCATCTTCAACCGGGTCAATGATGCCCTAGTTATGAGTCAGATTACCATGTAGGGATTCCCGAAAGTAGTCAAATGGTGCGAGAAGCAGGCTGTTCCTGCCTTTGTTTAAAATAACGCCTTTTGCAACTGGCTAACTTGGCGACACAAATGAAAGCAATGCAGGGGGCTTCGCGCTTACCTGTGGCGCAGAAGCTGCAGTTGAAAGAGCACCCTGCCTGAGCCGAAAGCAGCAGTCCGACAAGCATGGTAGCTGCTGCCCCCTATATCGTGGGAAACCCACCACCACCCCCGAGATTGTTGATCCGGCACCTCAGTTTTCCTACCAGGTGCACTTCTGTTGCGTGATATAAAAAGGGGATTGAGAGAATATCATTTCAGTGGGGCTTATATGCAGCCCATTCAGAAGATACAACACCACCCTACAAAAACATGCTGTAGGAGAGCCCACCTGAGAAGATATACAGAGGGACGTATGGGAGGCAAACTTCAGAGCAACAGCTTCTATTTTGACCCCATCATTGCATTCAAAGAGTATCTTGGTTGCCCTAGGCGCCACAGATGTAGATATACATTTTAGGGTTAGTAAGTTAGGGCCAAACTGCGCCTCGACTGCTCTTTGGGCATGCGTGCCCAGGGACTTTAGGTCCGCAACAGCAGTCACTTTCCCCCCATAGAGCTGGCGAATCAGCTGTTCTATCCGATAGGTGGGGGCTCCCGCCCTCAACAAAATGTCCTTTAGCCGAAGGAAACGAGCAGAGAACTCCATAGACAGACAGGGCCCTCACAGCTCATGGGTCAACCTACCGTCCAGCGCTTTTCCGTCACAGTGTCAAGTCATCTGAATTAGATCATGAATTTATATGCAAAAAGAGAAGCAGAAAACCTTCTTTCCTTCGTAAATATACACGAGAGCCGGCGGAGCGTCATTTCCCATCCGCCCTAGCATTAGTCCCCGCCATGGATTTTACGTGCTCATCGAAATACAAGCTGAGATTGATTGTTTCTACAAATTCATTTCGTAATATAATTTATATACCAATAACAGGTTAGTGCACAGTTGAGTCAGAACCAAGCATTTGGGTCACATCGATTGTCTCGTCATCGCAGTCACCGGGGTCTACCACGCTACCGGCCGTGCCTTGTCCACGCGTTTGCCTGCAGACCGTCAGGGCAATGCTGTTTAGACAGGAATTGACGAACTTTGTATTTTGCTATACCTGTACAGGTGAAATTCTAGTAGATCAGCAGCAAGAACGATGGACACTCTAACTTCAATCACGCAGCATCGCTTGCGTTTGCGGAAGATCCAACTCTGCAACTGACAACTTACCCACCGCCACCAGCAGGAGTTGTTAAAGTGTCATGGGGGAACATCTTGGCCTATCTTCCGTGTCCTTGCATAGAGGGGCCCCGCTATTCAAGCATACTGCGTGTGACGGGGATGCAACACGAGTCCAAGTTCAGCATTGTACATTGCCACGATAATCTTGTTCCTCGTTGCTCTACTAGTTCGCACATTTACTACAGAGGGCCAAGTAACCTTTTAACGACTGAATAAGTTACAGCCTGCAATGCTAGCGCATGCAACAAAGGGAGGATTGCCTGCGCGCTCATGTCCATGAGGCTGCCTTGCAGCATTACGTGCAGCAGGCGGCGCTGCAGCTCACTACAGGCAAGTCCGTCTCAGTACCAACACCCTGCCCTAACGCTGCTGTGCTCAGTATGCCAGGAGATTGTAGGGGAGGTCAAGTACGTCGTGAGAAATTCTTCCTTGACTCTATGACTCTATTACAGCTCGTTAGGGTCTTCACGTAAAATCGGGGACCCTCCCTACAAGTGGTAGCATCATATGGTTTATTGATGCAGTTGCCAGCAGCGAACTTCTACCTCACAGCCGGACGGCCTGGTGCCTTGCCGCAATTAGGGGCCAACGCCTTTCGGTGGAGGAATCTGAAAAAAATCTATACACTTTCCGTCGATTCTTTACCAATTCCTCAGCCGTTCCTCTTCCATAGAGGCGATGGATCAGGCTATTCCCGTCTAGGTGGAAGTGACCAACGTCTGAGTGTCTTATCTGATTGGAGAAAACGCGAAGCACGTGCAGTATCCGCATTCCATCCCGCTGAAGATGACTTTAAAGCAAGACAATTCAGGAAGAATGCCTATGCTTTTACTGACTTTCCAAATGCGACTAGTGTCACGACGTAGGCGGCGGAGGAGCTCGCCGATCCCCTGGATTTGTGCTTTCGTCTTACGAATGCACGGAAAAAGCTGCAGTTGCTACAGGCATCGTCCTTATAAGACGGGGAAGCAGGACAATGATTGTTATATCTGCGCACTTGCTTCACTTTTCCGGGTCACATCCGGTGTATGGAAGCCTTCCCGCATGAGCTGCGACGCATGTTTATCCCCAGGCTTGCAAGAGAACACACTATGGCACAGCTGACAAACTTAAACAAGGGAAGCTGCTGAGCGTTTGCGTCGATAAGTACCAGTTCTTGATAAGCAGAAGCCCAATAATGAACTCGGGACTTTTATGTCAATGGTCAGTAGAAGGGTTGTCCCCCGTGTGGAGCAGCGCGTAACAGGGTGGACTGCGAAGAGAGAACCTTGGGTGAAAGAGTGGAACTCACCGGTGCAATAGAGTGCTTACGGGTCAAAGAGGGAAGAATGACACCGCCATCATTGCTTTAGCTGAGAAGGAATGTGGGACGTCAGTTGCGAGCTCAACCCAAAAATGGATAACATAGCTGTGGCACGGAACGTCCTTGTTGGCCCCCTTCCACCGCTACATAATCCTCGCCGCGTCATGCGTAACCGCATCATGGGTAAATTACACGAGGGCGCGCATGGGGCCTCAGATGACACCATTGAGGTATATGTGCCAGTGATCGAAGAGAGAATGTGCCTTTCAGCTCTCCAAACATCATTTATATCTTATACGGTAAGAGCAGTGCAATCACCGTCCCAAACGGAAAAAAAGCTGGGAGGCTCCTATGCAGCGCAACGGCATTGCAAGAAACGACAGAGGTTTGGGTGCAAACGAATCTGTTACTAGGGTTGGGACCGCAGAAAATGGCACAGTCGAAGGAATAGTTCTCGTAGTCACTCAATAACAAGGAGCTACGAGCGAAATAGCCACCCACTGGAACAATGCATCGCATCAAAATCATTCGTCGCCTAGCCCCATACGGAAGCGAAGGTGCCCGTGACCGCCACTGCTTTAGGATGCAGTTGGACGGCAAGTAGAAGAACTGCTAAGAAAGGGCAAGGTTCCACCGTTAACCGGAGCCTCTGGGCGAAGGAAATGGAAAGCAGGAGCCGATGGAGGTGCCAAAATAACACCCGCTGCAGCAGCAACCAATGCGGCAGTAACCCCCGCTTGGTATACCCTTGTCATCCTGGTTCTTCAGGCGCAAGAGGGCTTGTGCTGTTCAAGGGGGACGGGGGAGCAGATACTGCATACCCTCCGAGGTGGTACTCATCCTTACTTTGCACGCATTTGTCCCTACTTGCAGCGTGGTTCTTCTGATGGTGGTAATTGTACCTCCCCTGTTTTGTAGGCCAACTTTGCACGCCCAGGTATATGTTTAATTTATTAATTAATGACAACAGTAAATTCTACAATGTTGGCGCATACGTACGAAGGAGCTGCTGAGTGCGTAATTGGTGTTGCCTGGCAGCATCAGGCGCACCAGGGTAAGTGCCCATGGGAGACCTGCCCGCGCCACTACGATTTCCAGGCCTTTCGGCAGCTGGGCCCAGGAGGGTGGAGCGGAAATCAGTCGCTCTTTGCAAACTCTTTCTTAAAGTGGTTGATTCCGATGAAAATCACAACGGCTCTCCGCTAGTATCGAGAACGCGCGTTACCTTTTTAGTTTAATGGTAAAATAAAGGTCTTCAAGATCTAAGATGAAAGTTCAACTCTGAACTCTCTGTGCAACGACCCCTCGATTCTCGCCGGGGACACTTCTGCGCTGCAGTTGAGTCAAGGACATAGGCAATGCGTTTGTCAAAAAGCCACTAGGTCACCCTCCCCTGTACTCAGGCGTCCTGGATGCAGCGGCTCAGGGCCGGAGAGGGGGCATGAGATGAGTTGCAGCCGTGCTACACCTTACTGCAATTAGTGATGGAAGCCAGCCATGCACGCAAGCAGAAACCAACCTACTCTGCGGAGTGCAATGTGCCTGCAAACAGTTGCTGAGCTCGTGCAGGTATCCTACAAAGGCCAGGTAAATATTTCTGTGCCAACTTTGTACAGGCTATGGCGTAAACCTCACGTTACAACATGCCACACCAACGCCTTGTAGAACTGCAGTCAGAATTGCTAGGGATTAAAGGGGATTCAACAATTTTTTTGGAAACCTTACCGTAAGTATTGCGGTCCATTTCCCGCTCATGACATTCATCGTCTGAGGCCGCGGACTTGCGTTATAGCGGTCTTCAGCTAGCACCATGCTTTTCGCAAAATAGGCACATTTCAAACGACTCATATGCGTGAGATTAGCTTTATAAGATTTTTCATATAAACAATATAGAGCTATATTTAGAAATCGAACATATGATCGCAGCGCAAACAAATACAGGTTCTGGCGGAGCTATGCAGGGTGTCTCGGGCCGTAAGCGGCGACAAGGGACGGATCAAGGTGACAGCGCAGTACTATGAAGATGAACAGGCCAGAGCGCCTGCTCCATAAAAGAAATTCAAAAAAAGCGCAAAAGCTGTCTTTCCCATCTTACTTTTCCTCGCTATACGACCAAAGCCCCGCTGGTTTCCACCGCTCGCTTGTGGGGATCGTGGGGAGGTGCAGGGCATCCAGCTCCGGCGCTGCAACCAGGCAGCTGGACGCCTCCTCTTGCAATCGCAGAAGCCTGCTGCTTCATGCACATGATTCCTCTTGCTTTTTCAGCATATTTTACTTCCTTCCGATTCATCCTCCTTTTTCACCCTTTTTCTGAGTAGGCTTTTCCCTCGAAAATGGTCGCTATCAGCCGTCGCGGCCTTGCGCTCCTGGCGATTGCAGCCTGCGCAACCACTGCTTTGGCTGCTGAGGGGCCGGCAGAACCTTCCCCTGATGTGGCTACTGATGTTGTGGAAATGCCTCAACCAGTAGAACCCGTTTTGGGAAAGAAGGGCCCTAGCCCCGCGATTTTGGGCGGTGCAGCTGCTGGCGCGGCCTTGCTGCTGGCCCTTGCACTCTTTGGTGTCAAGGCATTGGGCTCCAAGATTATTCAGGCGGAATCTGCGGTAAGATTTGCTGTGATTTTACTAACTTGCCAACTTACGAAGTTCAACTTCTTCTTTTGCCTCCTCGGGCTTCTCATTGCGCGTATGTGGAGTTTGCGTTCTGCTCTCTGGTACAGACGGCTCATACGAAGCTCGCTGAAGAAATTATGAAATTCACCGGTAAGCATATCCATTTCCATTTCTCGAAGCTTCTTTCCTAGCCTCCCTGATGGGTACCCATGCAGAGGCTGTGAGTATGTGCTGTGTTTTTTGCCTGCAGAGAAGATAACTATATCCACCGAGTTGTACAGCGTCTTCGTTGAAGCTACCTATGATGTGAGTTGCAATTTGTTGTTGTTGCTGCTATAGTTATATAGCATAAGAAGATTGGAAATTGCATAAACCTTCGATGGGCGGGGTTGTTTTTCTGTATTTCAGGGCAAGGCAATGGAAGTCATGAAAGGTTTGAGCGAGGAAGAGAAGAAGACAACAGCTGAAAAGGTGGCTACTGCTCTTCGAGGAGCCATGTCAGGCTTCTCCGGTACGTGGAACATTCGAGGGATGCGAGAAATGTTGTTTGCTTAGTTCACTCATCCCTGTAGCTGTGCTGCAGTCAATGGAACAAAACTGTGTTTCTGCATTGTGCAGAGTCCGGCAAATCTTCGATGGATCTGGCTTTCGGCGACGGAAAGGTCTCTGTTACATTCGACGTCAAAGTTACATCCGCCGATGGAGATAAATCCAAATCCGAAAAGCCCGAGAAACCTGCGGGAGGAGAAGCCCAGTAAGCAGCTCTCTTGTCTAGGAGCTCGTTTAATGGGCGTAAGGGCGTAATAACACTGGGCGCCTCACGGAATACTGTTTCCACAGTACTTCGGGAAATTTAAAACAGCCAGGCCGAATTTTTGTTTTTGCTTTGGCCAAGGCTTGACTTGCAAGCACGTTGGCTGGCACGCTTCAGCTGGTCACGGAGCTTCCGATTTTGAATTGACTTCCCAGTGTTTTATTATGTCTACGCATCGGCACTGGTTTAATAGATAGGTTCATGCTATGGTAGAGTTCCGTGTTACCAGCTAGCTTTCCTTTGTGTGGCCGTGCGCCGCCGTTGCATTTTCCGTTGAGTTGTAGTTTGTAGTCATACTCAGCTTCTTGGGGTGCTGTTGGGGAATTAGGAGCTGTTGACCTCTGATCAGTGAAACCGAGCTAATATTCGTAGCATGAGCAACCCCACTTAGACTTTCCAGCCACATCTAGGGCTGCCTGTTGACAGGCGCTGCCTCATAGGGGCATCTGGGCACTGTAGTAGCTGCTCACCTAGGGAACTGCTCCTGGCGGACACGTTCAGGGCATACGGGCTTGGGCGTTACTTAATGTCAACGCCGGGTACTGAATGGGTGGCCAGTAGAGCATCTTTGGGTACGCTAGCTATGCACAGCGTGACAGTACGGCGCCTAGGGCGTCCATGAGGAAGTTGCACAATAAATGTGCTGTTTCAGTGGAATGGAATCTCATGACAGAGTTGTGGGTACTTTTTGTTGCTGATTGTTAGTTCACACAAAAAGAAAAAAAGGCACGACAGCAACAACAAAGCTGAGGAGTAGCAGCCATTCCGCCGTGTCCCCCCAAAGGCGCAAGAACCGATGGCTAACAACTGATTACCACTATTTGAAAATACCCCTATGCCAGCAACTGGCGTCTGCAATCAAACACCTCTTTCGGTCAGCATTTGCAAGCGCTTTGTAAGAGATGGGAGTTGGGCAACCAAGGCAGCTAAACAAGGCCCACGAACGTTGGGTGGCATAATCGAGCATGTGTTGCCCTGCACCGTTAAGCAGCAAGTTTCAAATCAGATTTTTTTCTAATTAAACTATATAATGTTCGTTTTTAAAGGTCTTCTGCATTAGTAGCCTGTGCATCCAATCACCATCGGGGTGAAGCGTCTCGTCTGCCCGGATCTACTAGAACTCTACAGACGTGTGCCTCCGCTCTCTTTTCCATCATGTCCACACCAGCTGAGCAAACGATCATTTTGGAAAGCTGAGAAATGCGGCGGAGGGGGCCCTTGCAGACTAATAATTGTCCCCTGTCTGTTGCGCCCACATCTCAGCTGCTTTCTTCGATAGCCGGTGTACAACGTTGTCTGTACCGATTCCGTGTGAACTGTGCTCCAGTTTCCTGGGGAAATACTGCAACTTAAGCAGTGGTGGACAGATGGGATTTCTAAGAACCTTGAAGACGGTCGGCACGGCGGCCATCTACTGTCGCAGCACCGTAAAGTCTTCCCTTGTTCTTCTAGTATTATTGTGTCTTGTTGGCAGAGGGGGAACACTAGCAACACTGCTTCCGGGTTCCTCTAGCGGCGCAACGACATTTCCAGTGGGACCGCATGTTGGTCTTTGGGCCGTTCGTACGCAATTTCGTACACCTGTAGCAGCAAAAAGCTGCACCACTCACCTCCTTCCGTTGAAGCCTCGCCTTGTGCCTTCTTTCTTGTCTCTGTGGACTTCGCCGGCGCCAGAATACACGGAGTCTTCTGTGGCCGGGGAATGGGACGTCCGTGGCAAGCTGCAGGACGGCGTGCTTGAAGGTAGCCCGAGCATCGCTGCAGCTGATGCAGCAACGGAGGCAATAACGCGAGCTGCTGGTGCTAAAGAAGCAGGAGCATTTCTACGTGTCTGGGAGGCGCTGCGGAGTGGAAGCTGTTTGTCTCTGTCTTTGTCCACTAATCGCATCGCGACATTAAGCACGCCCCACGTGTACTCTCCCTTAGGCAACAGTTTTTCTGTCACAGGCATTTGGCAGGTGCGCCGTAGGCCCTTCCGCTCCACTGTTATGGAGGTGGAGTTGGGTTTTCCTTCGGACGTTCCTGAAGTCATTCTGGTTTTGCAAGCGCCCCTCAAGCAGAGTGCTTGGCTCAGGGAGGTGCCGGATGTAGGACTAGGAGAAGCGAGCCTTGCTTTCTCTCCTTTCCTTCCGTGGAGGAGTCACCGCCTAGGGCCGGTGGAAATCAAACCACACGAGAAAGACCCGACAGTCGACATTTTGTTACAGTAGAACTGCCGGCAGCCGCTGGTTCAGTTGCTTACGCATGATGGTGCGCCTCACCGTGCACGAACCCGGCAAAACAGCTCACCGACAGCAGATACTTTTACTTCGACAACGGGAAAGAACATGGATGGACCCCAGTCTTCTGCTCTGCCACAAAGGTGACCGAGTGCAGAGTTTCAAAGTGCTCGGCCCTTGCACTAAATGCAGCTTGATTAGCTTGACTTTGGCGTGCAACTTGGGAGCTACCTTCGAAGCAAGGTAATAATACCTACAATACTGTAACAGGGCGGGAGTAGACTATACTAAACACTGGCGAAATCGGGTGTGAAGATAAATTATCATCAAAGGCTCTGCACAGAATTCTATGCCTTGCTGTACTCTATGAGAACTGCTCAGCGACCCATACTAATGAACCTAGTACAGTAATACATCCCGTAGCTAGTATCATTGATGGACCTCCGAAGTCTATTTTACCTGCAGTAGTAGATGAGAACTGCTCAGCGAATGAGCTCGGAAGGTCTGATGGTGGAACAAGCCCGGCAAGAGCTGCGTGCAAGGGGAGGCCCTCATCAGGACAGCAGAACAGCCATCAAGCTGTAGGAGCCCTCATTGTTGTACTGTCCGCTTAATGCGTGGCTTTAGGGAGGCGTTATTAGGTTCTGCTAGATACCTCACTCAGAACCGCCCGGCGGAGCGTCCGTCTTAGGCATTAGTCGCAGTTCCACCGAAACCTAGGTTTTGCCTTCACCCACACATCTCATCTAATTCGTAAAGGCCGTCCTCTGCATAAACAAAAGCGCTACAAACTGCACTTGGAGCACTGGGGGCACGATGGTAGGCTCGACTGATGAGCCGCACTGCAAGAGTCGCAGTCAAATGCAAGGTTTTTATCGAATTCGCACTTCGTGGGCCACGTACTCTGCAGGCTGGAAAGGAAACCCTTGACCTGTTCACCAGTACTCTCCAGATGAGCTTCCATGCCGCCATCTTTATGCTCTTTGATTCGCTCGGAGGCTTTGATGCGGAAGCAAAACGGATGAACACATGACCAGTGGAGAGCTGAACATACTGGTCTATCGTCACGACGCAACGCAAGCGGAACGTGAATTTGGTCCAGAACGTGAAATAGTTCGCCCCATATCCGATGTAGGCATAAGAACATTTAGGAGTATTTATATGTATTAAAGAATTATTTTTATAAGTTTTTGTTGGAAAAAGTACCTGCATTAAAAACTTCGAAGGCTTTTATCTTTTCCAATTTAGATGATAGGTTTATATTAAAATGGGTAACAGGATAAATAGTATTATTATTAGCATAATAGTGAAAAGTTAACGATGTAACCAATTTTAATATAAAAGTATATAGCGTCTTAAGCTTTTTATGCTGATCCTCTAATAATAATGGCTGAATCACCATTAAATTCATAATTATCTAATGATTCTCTTATTTCTAATTCGACAAATTCTGATTTTTCTTAGACATACATTATTAAATTTATTAATAAGTTTTTATTTAGGTAATTTTGGCAATTTCAAAAGATAAAACAAAAGAATAAAGGTGGAATTATTTCTACTTCTAAAGGTATTTATCTTTTAGCAGAAGCACCACACGATGTGCGGTTGATTATGTCGTGCATCAAGCATAATCGTTACGAAAGCAGTGTACGAATCGGTGCTCAGAGTGAACTTGTCTACAGGGAGCGCCTAACGCAACACGAGAGCAAGAAATCTGCAGCAGACATTCAACACTATCATCATGCAATAAAGTAAGTTCGCTGGGTGCTCTCGGAAAGAGCAACACTACAAGCGTAGCAGCACACTGCAGTAATTCTTCGGCAATTTCTCCACCAACCGCCTGCCCAACAAAGCGTAAATTACAGCCACCACAGATAAACAACAAATAAAACCACATCCAAGCCTGCATAATCTAGTTGGGAGTAGCAAAACTGTCATTATACAGTTTACGTTTGAATCTGCTTGGGCAATCTCTGTGCCCAGGCTCGAAGGCCGAAAAGGGCAATAGCCAACGAAAACTGCGCGAAAAGCTGCCACCCGAGCGCCCTGGGGCTGATGCCTGTTTTGAATGCCACGGATTCTTCTGGCTGATGCCCTCTTGCATCGGCAGGTATGACTTACACGTGTTCATGCGCTGGGCCCTCAGCGGCCAAAGGCAAGTTGCGCAGGCGAAAATCGCCCCGAGCACGACCCCCAGGAGGGGTGAGGGCAGCCATTTTCCAAGGAAAAAGTCGTACAAACTATGGAAGGATAAAAACCAGTTGAGACATATTATACATGGAGACGTAACTCCTATTTTAACTCAAGCGTTTGTTTGACCTGCTGCCGCAAAGCTTGGTCCAGTTGTTGAGTTGTAGCGAGCCAGCAGGAGGTTTCTTCGCCAGAAAACCCACGATCCCGATGAGAGCACCTGACTTCGGCAACCTAAACACCAAATATCAGTTGATTCTGTTTGAACATAACACCTTTGTGCTTCGTTGCCTTCTGTTGACCCCCGTAGCTGAAGAGGTTTGGCGTCTTTATTTGACGTCTTCAGCTACCACTCGGGCAAATGCTCTGTGACTTTCGCAGCATCGAGAGTCCAGTGAGAAGCTGCGGCTGTAAACTTGATGTAAATATAGCTTAATGTATAATTGACAGTAAAGTGTGGTGATCATATGGTTCAGTGTTGTCTCTGTCTCAAGCGGTGCTGAGTGAAAGACGGTATAAATGCAGTCCTCACTTATAAGAAGAGTAGAGCATACTACGCATGGTGGGGCTGATAGTCGGCTTGCTCGCAGGTTGGCCATGAAGGGCAAACCATGTGTTTAACAACTGCCTATACTACAATCTATAGTGTTGGCCCGTGTAGCAAAGGGGTGCTCGTTGTGTGTAAGATCCCTCGATCTTAACCAACCGTAACGAGGTGCAGTAGAGTCAAAGACGTGGAAACAGTGCTTCCAAAAACAAGCTGACCAGGTGACCTCCCCTCCCGCATCTTGGCCTCCTGGATACAGCAGGCCAATGGTTAGGGAGGACAAGCGAGCCTGTCATGTGCTTGTAACTCACCCTGCTGCAACAAGTGCTGCAAGGCAGCCCCGCATGCACGCACAGCCAATCTACCCTTTACTGCAAGCACCAACAATGCCGAATGTAGTAGACTAGAGACAGGAATAACTACATCTCGCAGCACATGTTACAGTGGCGGCTCCATCTGTTCCTCCTTATACATCTGCCATTTATCTTGCTGTTGCATCGATTACTGCTGCACTACTTGCCATTGAACCTCTACCTGCTTCACCTCCTGCCTTTTAATCTTTGGCCGTTGGAGTTCCCCGTTTCTCGTGCTGCAGGTTTTGCCACTGTACTATTCCACCTGCTGTCTGAGCGTCCCGAAGGCGTGCAGACGTAGCAATGGCAGCAGCTAAAAGGCAAACAAAATACGGGGAGAGTCCCCGGAATTTCTCAACGGCTGTAGTGCGAAGAAGATACCAGCTCACTGCTGCTGCGCTGCCGCTGCCGGCGTCGGTGCAGCTGCTGCAGGTCGCTGCAACTGTACGAACCCTACATCCTGAAACAGAACTTTCGTATACGCACGAATTGCAGGAGCGCAACAATAGTAATAGCAATAGCAATAGTAGTACTAGGGTAGTAGCACTACTCTTGAGTATTACCAATACTTCAGTAGTAGTTTAGTAGTAGTTTAGTAGTAGCTAGTTAGTAGTAGTACGTTTGTAGCATTTTTAAAGGAGAGACTTCAGTCTTAGCGGACGACAGTCGTGAGCCGCAGTGGGGTCAAAGACTAAAGGAAATAAAGAATTCGCGAAGCAGCCGGCCTGCCTCCCGCTTCCTAGCCTCCTGGGCACAGATGCGCAAGAGTATGAAGCTCCCGTGGGTACACGCCGGCCTGTAATGGGCTGCAACGTGTCTGTTGCAGCTAGTGCTGCAAGGCAACCCCGCATGCCTACACAGCCAGCCTACCTCTTGCTACATGCGCTAACACTGCAGACTCAAGTATAGATAGCCGTAAAAGGACATACTAGTAGGTTAGTGCAAAGTCAGCCTGCCAGTAAGTTGAGATACGAGCACAAAAATCACGCAGACCAGGCTATAGCAACCTACACAACACGTCTGCGTACAACTCCTGCTGCTCGGCAAAACCGCATGAAAGCAAACCCACACCCCCATGTTATGCAGCTATCAGCCATGTAAGCGTTTGTTAAGCATGCACTTGGCTCTCAGTAGGGAACGTGCAAGCAAATATAGCCATCTTCACCAAACTCTCATGTAGCCTGGTGCTACAAGGGTGGAAATATGGACCCACTGCGCTTCCGTTGCTTTACACCACCCCCTGGAAGCTATATACACGCCGGAATTCCGAATGTACTGCCAATATAGGTTGCCCTTTGTCAAAATATGTGATATGATCATGCTGCAGTGAGTAGGTAGCCAGGGTACTCAGTGGTAGTAGTAGCCCGGCGGGTGACGGGGCCCCCCAGCAAGTGTGGGGTTCCGTCCTAGGAACAAGCAATTTGGGAAATTTATTATTATTAGTGGTTCTAGATATTTTGTGTGGCTTTAAACTTGAACTGGACGGCCGCGAACAGTCGTGTGTTTCTAAAGTGTCCGCGTTGTCAATATTCTGGGCGAAAGGCGGGGCGAAGGGAAAAAGGTTAGACAAAACCTTATATTCATGGTGCTCGCATTTCTTGATCTAATTTATTTTTCCGAAAAATTCTCTCTCCCGATGTCAGGCCGTCAGTTGGGTGCTCTGCTAATGCTAGGCGTCTTTGGCAGCGCTTAAAGCTGCTACCTCCAACTTCTCTCTGCTTCAGAGTAAGTGATGCTCACTCCTGATGCACTCGGCAGTCTTTCCTCTTCACTTTCGGAGCTGTTGATTAAAGTCGTACGCGGGCGTCCACTTTTCCCCTTGAGACAAGTGGCTCACGCCTGTTCGCTGTGGAAGCTGCTATGGATTCATCTCTAAGGAGCTGGAATCTGGAGGCACAAACCACGTCTTCGTCGCCTTCTTCAACGACGACCACAGAATGCGGGGGCAAGGATACTGCCACTCCTTGTTTCCCTCTCCCATCAGCGCCACCACCCGAGGGCAACAAAAGATCTCAGATCATCGGCACCTTACCCCCAGAATCAGCCAGGACGACTCAAGACGGCCAACAGGAGCCAAAGATTGTAGGAGTTGCAGGATATCAGGCCTCACAGGATTCCGTGGGGACTCCCTGCGACGAACCTGGCCGTTCTTCTTGTGCTTCACGCAGTAGTATTAAGGAACGAAGGCCAGATGACTACGTGAAGGCCTTGCAAGAGGCAGGCAGGTATGATTTGTGGGCTCCATTGCTGCATGAAGCACTTTTTTTAGAGGCGCCCTCCCTATTGCTAGGACAGATTCGCTTTGACGTGACATCAGACGACCAGCGAGGATCTTGGTTATTGCCGGAAGAGCTGTTGACTCAGCAGACAAGGCCAGTCAGTGAGGTTGGTGAAGACAGGCAGCTGTTTACTAATACACCGATTACTGAAGAGGAACAGCAGGCAATAGACCAGGTCCTGTTGCAATTGCTGGAGGCGCAGGAGCAGGAGGATGCAGAAAATACAGCACAGCAGCGGCCTGACGCGCTGCTGGGTATACAACCCGTTTGGCTAGAGCAGCTGGTCCTGCGGTACCTGTACAGTTGCTCTTTTGAAAGACAGAAGACCTTCGATCTTTTGCAGTCCACTCTCACCTTTCGCACTCAGCAGCTGCCTGTGAGTTGCCTTCGTGTGCTGTAGTGGCTTTCCCTGTGCCCACAGACTGATTTCACTGTAGGGGAGGCGCCTTTTGCCGAACGCATTCCGGCTCATGCATGCTGTGGGTGTGGATTTGCTTTCTTGTGTGAATAACTTCGTGAATCGTAGGTACTGGAATCGGAGGTTTATCATGAGCTTCGCAACATGGGCGCGTGCTATTGGCATGGAAGAGACCATATGATGCGGCCGCTGCTTGTCGTTTCACTCCAGAGGCTGCAACAACTGCAGAGAGAGGCAGCAGTAGAGGAAAAGGTGACACGCCTTGTCGTTTTCTGCCTGGAATTCTTTCTAAGGTTAGCTGCTAAGCAGTAATGACTAGCCTTAATGGTGGGAAACTGTGTGGGCCAAGTCCTTTTCTCTTGCGTGAAGTGTTGAAGCTGTACAGAAATGTCAATGCAAATGGTGACCTAGTCGCTCTAAATGTGTATGGCTTGCCGGCGTACTGCCTTATGGCAAGTAACATTTTGCCGGCCGTATGTGCTGTCAATGGCCAATGCAGGTATCTGTGCGTCGCGGGCGTTGTGGAGAACTGGTGCATCCTCTGCGACCTAAACGGCACATCAATTTTTGACTTCCCATTTCCACTGCTTCTGAGATTAATGCAGTTGATCCAAGGTTCGTACAGAGGCCGCCTCTATCGCTTCTATATTCTTCATGCACCACGGCTCTTCCACTTCATAGCCAAGCCTTTAGTGTCGTCCCTACCCACAACTACGGCGAAGAAGCTTCGAGTTTTCACAAATATCGACGAGTGGCATCAGGAACGGCGAGCACAGTTTGCTGCCCACCAGCTTGAGAAGAAGTACGGAGGTACAGCTCCCGACATAACAGAGGTAATTACGACAATGCGGTCCAAATCCATCGCGAATGCTCTTCAAGCAGAGCCGTTGTAGGCCAGTTGGGAGACGATAGAGCCACAGCAACGACTTATGCTGGGTAAGCCGGGTGTCGTATAGTTACTCTGTTTAAGTATGCTTGTACGGCTTGTGCGCAGCATTGGTACCCTTTCCGCTTCTTCCCGGGGCCATTTGAACCTGAGGGCGAGGCAGGCCAAAGAGGCGACAGGAATGCTGCCGTCCGTTGGGAGAGCGAGCAGGCACTGCATGCTAAGGTGCATCCCCTTGTTCACACTGGAGCTTCCCTGCATACATCGTTGATATGGAGCCGCAGGGCTGAGAGGAGGAGCCCGCCCTTGCGATATGCGGCGTGGCTTCGGCATCTGCCGGACCTGCATTTGGCCCCAGCCACTGTAGACTGGGCTGGAGGCATACTTCGTAGCCGTCTACAAGGACATCATGATTTCCTGGCCCAGCGTCTCACAGATAGACAATCTGAGACTACAGCAGATATCTTGAATCTGCATGTTGGCAACGGGTCCGCAGAGGGAATCCCCCAAAGCTCATTTGTTCATGAAGCAAAACCGGAGAAGGAGAATAAAGAGGCTGATTCGCAGCGAACATCTGAGCTCCCGGCTCTTTCAGATCCAGTCGGCGAAACTCGCCAAATACCCAGCACTTGTTCTGCGCATTTTCCTCCTCAGCAGAATTCTTCAATTGATAACGTTGCTTCAGCGTCTCCTGTGTGCAGTTCGCCAGCATCGTTACGTAGGATCCCTACGACGCCTTGTTGTGGGGCAGCTGATTTCACAGGGAAGGGCTTGACTGCAGTTGATACACTGCCATCACTGCCAAACCCGGTGGAGCGCGAAGCGTTTGAGGAAACCAAGTCCCCAGCTGAGCTGTATGTTCTCTGCAGCTCAGGCGCACGCACGTCAGTTGAGCAGGTTCACCCGCCACTACCGCATGCCGTCACTACAGGGCGTTCGGCGACTGCTGCTGCTGAAGGACCGGGTGACGACTGCTCTAGCTCGGTCGTCGCTGCAGAGAAGTACTCCAACGCATGGCAGTCGCAATCAGTTCCCTTCAGCAGGACAGCGCCTGATGCCACAAGTGGCGAAGCATGCAGCGTAGTGGTACCCGAAACCCAAACACAGTTTCGCTATGACGACGCCAGGAGCGAAAGACTGGACCTTCTGGAAGGATTTAGTCAGAGCACGATTTCAAAGCAGATGTGTGGGCCACCAGCACCAGAAGTGCAGCCTCGACAGTGCAGCCCTTTGTCTATTGCTTCCTGCAATGAAAGAGAGGACGTACGAACAAACGAACAGAGGAAAGATGATACTTTAGGGACTGCGTTGACGTATCTGCACAGAAATAAACAGAACCATCGTGGGTTTGATCTCGAATCCGACTTGAGGATAGCTAGTCAAGGCTCATTAGATCCGTCATCAGAAGCTCTCACACAAAACCGACTTTCTCTACGCCGTCTTGGAGGACCAATCCAGCAGCAGCAATCCAGAACTGAATTGCCCTCGAGTTCTTATTTCAGCGATGGCAACGAATTTCTGAGCGGCGTAGGTACCGGTGAAGGTATCGGGGTACGGAAATGCTCAAGCTCGGAGAGACGCTTTAAAGAATCCTCGGAAGCTTACTTTCGAGAGTCCCCAACATCAAGGCCGTCCGCAGCAGATGGGGTGGCAACCATGAGAGCGGTGTCATCATCTTGTGGACACAGGACGCAGTGGCCCTCGTTATCGGTGGAAGGAAGAAGATCGCTCAAGGGGGCACAACGAAAAGCCACGGTGCCAGCCGTGCAAGCAGGGCAGCAGTTTGGCAAGAGCCGGCAGATACGATTGAGGGAGCCGAACCTGACAGCGCAGGTGCTTCCGCCTCAGCCTTGCTCTAAAGTGGAGCGCCACACTCAGGATCCCGAAGTCTCAGGCTTCTTGGAGGAACGGCACACCGCCTTGTCGCCTTCTTGTAAGGCACAAAATCCTCCCTCCGCCTCCCGAGGGCACGCTATTGCCACCCATTCAGCCCCGCCAGCAATTAGCAGGGCTGTATCTTTACACTCTAGGCGTGAACGCCTTCTTCCAGAAGAAGCAAGCAACAGAAGGAGCCCTGCGGTGCTTGGCCATATTGAGACTTACGGCGTTTCTCAAATGAGCACGCAGGCACAAAGTTGGGGTAAAGATGAGGGGTTATCTCGAGTGCAGGCGGTTGCGCTTCCCGTCCACAATGCAGATTCCGTAGAGGAGAAGATGCAAGGAGAAGGACGGCGGTCAAATCATAGAACAATGCAAAGTGAAGGAGGGATGGCCTGTAGCGGAAGTGGCAGGCCAAGGCGGGCCGCTGGGAGGCTTCTCCCACTTTTCTTTCTAGCAGCAACTGCATTCAACCTAACACTTTGTGCAGGATCCCGTGTTTCAGCAGAGTATGTGGGCTTGGAAGCGCAATTCCCGCAATGCTGGGCAGCTCCGCAAGCCACCCGGCTGTCTGGGCTTCGTCCAGTGGGCAGAAATGGCGGAGCTACGGTATCTGCCAGTGGCGGGAGTTTGACTGCATGCTGGTGTAGGAGGCTGCTCGGCTTTACATCTCAAAGGAGCGGATGGCAGAACCGGAATGCAGTAGGACTCACCATAGGGGCACAAGACTTCCGGCATTGCTGGGGGCTGCCAGAGCAGCATGTTGCGTGGCTGCAACGATTCTATTGCCCAACTTCACAAACTGCCCAAACTAACTGTCTTTCATGTAAGGGGAGGACGGCAAAGCCCTTCCATAGTGTTGCTAGTGATTTGTTATCTTGTGTGTCTCGCTCTGAGCATTCCCTTTCCTGTGACCAATCTGGCGCGCCTTTGTCAGCAGCCCCATACAGTATCTGCATGCGCCGTGCAGTTCGCGTTGCAGCAGTGAAGCCGAAGTCGCGAGGTTCCATTGATAAACGCTTTAAGGTTACAGCAACTGGGAAGTTCCTGTACAAGCGGCCTGGACTGCAGCACCACGCGCACACTAAGTCTTCAGCAAGACGGACAAGACTCCGGCGTGTGGCGGCATTGAAGCCAAGTCAGATTAAACGGCTTCTGGGGGCCATTCGAGTGCGTCGTTAAGGGCGCAGGGCCATACAAGCGTTCTATACCTAGCGCGGCATGTGTTGGTGCCGCGTTGCACGATTTGTCACCGCTTCTCTTGCGCGCTTGCACGGATCGATGGATTTATACTTGTCCAGCCGCATATGAGGGGTTGTTCAGCCTCCGGCTAGCTGCTGCAAGCGACACAGAAAGCCGTTCGAATATGTTTCTTGCAGAGGCGGTTTGCCCAGCTTGATGCTGGCAACTGCGTCCATGCACTTCAAAGATTTTTCTGTGCGAAGCACATAATGCTTCGTTTTATCATTTTTTGGCTCAAGGCCTATGCAATACATCTGGCGGGTGTGAAGTACATTTGTGTAGGCTTTTTACTTGGCTCGGTGCCAGAAGTGCAGGAATGCGGGACATTTTTGTCGACAAGCAGCGCTAGTCCCGATGATGAAGCCAGCATAGCTCCATTATCCGCACACTCGCTGCAAAGGTGCACTTCCGGTAGTCCTCAACTTGTGGAAGCGTCCTTTGTGGCTGCAAGCATTCATGCCGGCTGCGATCGTTCTGCAGGGGCAGCCCAGCTGCAGACTCGAATACACCGACCGTAGCTCGTTGGTTTGCGACAGGGGTGCAGTAGTAATATCGTTTATGGGTTAAAGAGGACGTAAACACTTTTATACCTGCACGAAAAGCATGGTGCTGCTGGCAACAGGCTTTTGCCCTGTACTTCTCCTGCGGGAAGCGAACAAAGAGTTCAATTACCGACCAAGGCGACGGCAGTTAGGGGGCAGCACGTTGATAAAGGAACGCTCGGCATGCATGCACGGGCCTTATACCTGCGAGCCACGAAATTCTCGTCCGCCATACGCACGCTCAGTTCACTGCCGGTTACAGTATTTCAAGCACTACTCGGTCAAATCTAGTTTCAAGATGGAGACACATATCCGATGCAATCAACGCTGGGAGCGCAGTGCACCAAAAGGTGCAACCTGCGCCACCTTGCGTTCACAAAATGCCCTAGCCTGTCCTCGCACGATCAAGCAAGCCATTGATAAACAGCGAGTGGGACCCTCGAGCGCCTAAAGCTAATAATGGCACCGAACGCCCCGCCACTGGATTGAGTCTGCGAAGATTGTCGCGACTGGCCTCTTAGGGCCCAGCTGAACAGGTTGCAGACAATCTCAATTTGAAGCCAATCTACGGCTTCGAGAGCACACGCCTGCAGTGGACTACACGAGCTGCAAGATGCGCTAGTCTCAAGGCTGCACGCTGTTGCTGCATCGACAGCCCGGCGGAAGTTAATGGGAGGCGCCGCTATATTGTCCCGCTACGCCGAGCTCTGCCCTGCATGCTGCGGGCGAGCACGAGCGTTCCACGCCGAACGCGATCAGAAAATGAAAGCGGGAGCCGAATAAGGCGCTTTGAAGTACCGCGCGCAGCCGAAAAACTCAAAGGTATTCTCGCTCTACTCGTTGTTTTGACGTATGCTTCGCAGTCACTTTCATTTGAACGCAACGTACTTCCGTGCAACGAAAACCGCGCGCCTGCAATTGCACCAGTGCCTCTGCGGTAGAGGCTAACTCGCCGGTGATAACGTCGCTTGCCTGCTGGCTTGGGAACGCCTCCTGCGCCAGGAGTGGCCGCTGTATGACAATTCTGTGGGAGCAGCCGACGGCTTAGCCGCCGCCGCAATCCAATGCGATGACGGTTTTCCGGCTCCACTCTATCTTGCTGGTGTATCTTTTCAGTCTTTTGCAATTTACTTCGAGCATGCCGCCTGCACAGTCGCCTCCTACGAGTTGCTTCCGGCGTTGCATCGTAGTGATCCAGGTGCTGCTTGTTATCAGAGCGCCGGTAAGTCCCTGAGACGGAACTGTACAGTGCTCGCATCACACGCTTTAATCTTCGAAGCTCCATAACACGGGATGCTTGTGGTTCTATAAGCACTCCCTCAGCTGCGCCAGGCTGCTCCTCTGCAATTTCAGCATGGGAACTCGGATGCGCCGGCGGAGTTGAGCAGTATGCAGGTGTACCCCTCTCCTTACGCATTTGCACCCCAAGCACTTGCAGCTGATTGCCCACCTCATCCATCCGCGAGGTCACTCCACCCTGGAAGTCGGAGAGATTCTCACAGACCAAACAGGTTTCTGAGCGAATGCTTCCTGTGAATGAGTATACTGACACGCTAGGAGAAGGCTCAGCAGCAACGGGAGAAAGAAAATGTGAGGATCCTTGCACGCGCATCCTCCTGGTAACTATCTGCGATACCGCCCTGGGGAATTTAGTGTAGTGCAATCCACCGTCGGCATGGTGCTTCATGCTTTCCTTCGAGTCTGCTGTTTTACTTGCTGCCCCCACTGTATGGGAACAGTGGACAGCTACTTGTGTCGTGCTCGGGCGAAGCAAGCTTGACGGCCTCTCTGCCTTGGAAGACCCCATCACTGCATCGCACGGAAAAGAAGGCAAGCTTCTGGAGGCAGATATGCTCCACTTTGGAGATCGTTCACATGAAGGAGCGTTTTGCCAGGCGGTGTTCGCAGGAGGCCCGGTCCGTTCAAGCGGGTCTGAAGCAGAAAGTGACACCGTACGACAGGTGCCACCCAGCGACGCTGGTGAGTACGGGTGCTGCAGAGGCGGTGGAGTGGTTGGCTGAGAAATCGCTCTCCCAGAATTAAGCTCTTGTTGACCTGGCGTTCTCATGGAACTGCTGCATGCCAAAGGACAAGCTGAAGCTTCAACTTTCTCCACCGTGTTTCCGTCCCATCGCTCACCAGCTGCTGCAAATACTCGCCGACGATCTCTCGGGCACGAGCTCTTCGGGGAGGATTCATGCGATTGTGTCACTGTGTTATTGTTACGAAACACGGATTTGCCTTCAGTGTGAGCGTCGGGTTGGACTGAAGAACCGTCAAGGGCCCAAGAAGTACGGGCGTGTGCTAAGGGCGAAGCCCTCCCTGTCGTGCCTTGCATTTCCGCTGAAGGGGAATATGGAGGAGATCGCTTATTTCGTGCCGGCTGTGGAGCACGAGGAGATGTGGTTTGCTGAGAGGAGTCTTCGGGTGGCCGTTCCTCGCGGGGAGGCGTCCCTGTTAACAGCGGTACCCTTTTGCCAGCATTGAAGAATGGCGACGGCGCAGGAGGAGCCTCATACGTGCCCTGGCCGGTTTCTTCAGAACAACCTTGAGCTGATCTCACGGGACTCGGAACCTGTAATCTCGAAGTAAAAGCCCTGGCTTGGCCCAAGGGACTTTCCCAACACCGTCCGTCTGCATCATTTGCTCCGTACGGGACACTCCCTCCTCCATTACGCTTAAAATCTTGCGCTGCTTTAACAGTTCGAGTACAACTCGTATCATCGGTTAGTGACACGCCTGAAGAAGATAAAGGCGGAATTCGCAGTCGATGCTGTCGGGGATGCGGATCTGCTCCCAGTTGTCCCAACTCAGGAACCAGAGGGACAACATGAGGAATTAACAAATCTGATGAAGCTGGCGTTGAGCAGGCGGAACCGTCTTCGGAAGGTATAATCAACGGAAGAGACGTTCCACACTCACAAGAAGAGCTGCTCAGAGAAAAAGACACAGTTACAGTATTGGGTGCACCTGACGTTCCATTCGAAGTTTCAATCGACGAATCTGGCGCTTTCGACACTTCCGACAATCCCCCTTGGTCCATAATCTGCTGGGCCAGAGAATCATGGCAACCTTGTAGACGGTTACTAAGCAAGCCTCTAGCCCAGTCTACAGTGGCTGGGGCCAAATGCAGGTCCGGCAGATGCCGAAGCCACGCCGCATATCGCAAGGGCGCGCTCCTCCTCTCAGCCCTGCGGCTCCATATCAACGATGTATGCAGGGAAGCTCCAGTGTGAACAAGGGGATGCACCTTAGCATGCAGTGCCTGCTCGCTCTCCCAACGGACGGCAGCATTCCTGTCGCCTCTTTGGCCTGCCTCGCCCTCAGGTTCAAATGGCCCCGGGAAGAAGCGGAAAGGGTACCAATGCTGCGCACAAGCCGTACAAGCATACTTAAACAGAGTAACTATACGACACCCGGCTTACCCAGCATAAGTCGTTGCTGTGGCTCTATCGTCTCCCAACTGGCCTACAACGGCTCTGCTTGAAGAGCATTCGCGATGGATTTGGACCGCATTGTCGTAATTACCTCTGTTATGTCGGGAGCTGTGCCTCCGTACTTCTTCTCAAGCTGGTGGGCAGCAAACTGTGCTCGCCGTTCCTGATCCCACTCATCAGCATTTGTGAAAACTCGAAGCTTCTTCGCCGTAGTTGTGGGTAAGGACGACACTAAAGGCTTGGCTATGAAGTGGAAGAGCCGTGGTGCATGAAGAATATAGAAGCGATAGAGGCGGCCTCTGTACGAACCTTGGATCAACTGCATTAATCTCAGAAGCAGTGGCAAGGGAAAACTTGATATGGATGTGCCGTTTAGGTCGCAGAGGATGCACCAGTTCTCCACAACGCCCGCGACGCACAGATACCTGCATTGGCCATTGACAGCACATAAGGCCGGCAAAATGTTACTTGCCATAAGGCAGTACGCCGGCAAGCCATACACATTTAGAGCGACTAGGTCACCATTTGCATTGACATTTCTGTACAGCTTCAACACTTCACGCAAGAGAAAAGGACTTGGCCCACACAGTTTCCCACCATTAAGGCTAGTCATTACTGCTTAGCAGCTAACCTTAGAAAGAATTCCAGGCAGAAAACGACAAGGCGTGTCACCTTTTCCTCTACTGCTGCCTCTCTCTGCAGTTGTTGCAGCCTCTGGAGTGAAACGACAAGCAGCGGCCGCATCATATGGTCTCTTCCATGCCAATAGCACGCGCCCATGTTGCGAAGCTCATGATAAACCTCCGATTCCAGTACCTACGATTCACGAAGTTATTCACACAAGAAAGCAAATCCACACCCACAGCATGCATGAGCCGGAATGCGTTCGGCAAAAGGCGCCTCCCCTACAGTGAAATCAGTCTGTGGGCACAGGGAAAGCCACTACAGCACACGAAGGCAACTCACAGGCAGCTGCTGAGTGCGAAAGGTGAGAGTGGACTGCAAAAGATCGAAGGTCTTCTGTCTTTCAAAAGAGCAACTGTACAGGTACCGCAGGACCAGCTGCTCTAGCCAAACGGGTTGTATACCCAGCAGCGCGTCAGGCCGCTGCTGTGCTGTATTTTCTGCATCCTCCTGCTCCTGCGCCTCCAGCAATTGCAACAGGACCTGGTCTATTGCCTGCTGTTCCTCTTCAGTAATCGGTGTATTAGTAAACAGCTGCCTGTCTTCACCATCCTCACTGACTGGCCTTGTCTGCTGAGTCAACAGCTCTTCCGGCAATAACCAAGATCCTCGCTGGTCGTCTGATGTCACGTCAAAACGAATCTGTCCTAGCAATAGGGAGGGCGCCTCTAAAAAACGTGCTTCATGCAGCAATGGAGCCCACAAATCATACCTGCCTGCCTCTTGCAAGGCCTTCACGTAGTCATCTGGCCTTCCTTCCTTAATACTACTGCGTGAAGCACAAGAAGAACGGCCAGGTTCGTCGCAGGGAGTTCCCACGGAATTTTGTGAGGCCTGGTACCCTGCAGCACGTAGCATCTTTGGCTCCTGTTGGCCGTGCTGTGTCTTACTTGTCGAGCTTTGTGTACACTCGGCACTTAAGGCACAGCTGATCTGATCTCTCTCATTGGACCTGGTTGATGACGCCGAGGCGAGGACACGAGCAGCGGCAGCGCCACTGCCGCCGCATTCTGTGATGTGCGTTGAAGGTGACGACGAATGCGTGGATTTCACCTCCAGATTCCAGCTTCCTGCAGTTGAATCCATAGCAGCTTTGACAGCCAAGCAGCCTGCGCTACTTGACTGAAAGGAACGAGCAGAGGCCGATGTAGGAGCCTAAACGTGGGCTCCAAGACCGAATGGATCTAGCTGATGGGCACATCAGCTACTGAGCACCACTTTTGGTAGCTTTTAGTATGTTGGCGGGAACAGCTGCGTTAAGTCCTGACAAGGATGGCGAGCTCTAATAAAGCAATGCAGTTAACACCCCGACGTTAGGGAATAAAACTGCCAAGAAACAAGTATGTGCTATAAATGCATGATCCACAAACTTGTCAAATTTTTAAAGTCCTCCCGAGGACACAATTATTTGTACCTTTTAGTTCTTTGGCTGGCTCTATGGCCAGAACAGTGACAACTTCGGAGTCCTGCAAAAACATAGGACGGAATGCGCCAGCCCAATGCAGGTTCAAAACCACACGGAATAAGCGTAAAGTATAATTATTAGAGATAGTGGAATTCTTAGGCTCTATGTCCCCTATTTGCAACCCCACACGAGTTGATGGGCCCAGTACCCTCTCAGACTGCGTGTACTGCCCTGAAAGTAGCAGCTGCAGGCCCATGCTCGCTTTTAGTTCTTCTCGAGAACGATGATCTCTATCAGCAGGATTTTATTACTGCATCTTTTGTATATAAAAGGACACATAATTTCTTCAGTTTTTATTGGCTGATTTTCCGCGAGGCCACTAGCACACCGTCCTGCCCAGACTTGGACGGTTTACCACCATCTCCTATAGACGGATACTGCCCCGAAACCATTTTTTCACAGATTTTAAGGTGTCTTCCAATCACTGAGTACAAATGATGAGCTTTTATATAGTTTGTGTGCAAATGTTACTGCAGCAGGGCGTAGGGTGGTGTGGTAGAGGTTGATACAAGTATTTTTACTTGGGTGCAGGCTGGCTACTGAGGGCCAAACAAGTGGGCCACAACTGTCCATAGTTCTGGTGCATGCATAAAAATGGGGTTAGTAGGAGCTCCAGCATGATGTGCTGCACCCCCTGAAAGGCTATCTACCTACTCTCTGCTATATATATGAGTAAACAAGGTATATATATACCTTGTTAACATTTACCCAGGATGCCTGGAGCGTGTAGGGTTGGGCACCCGCATTTAAAGAAGTCTCAAGAGTTTCGACTCTTTTGTGGTCCACGACGATCCTCTGCTAACCTGGGAAACTCTACACTAGTAGAGACGTATGGTTAAGGGGGGTGGGCGCGAGGTGTGAACTCCATCCTCAGAGCTGGGGTGCCTGCTAGATAGCACTGGCTAATTCCGACGGCTCTTCTGCTTAAAAAAGTCCATACGGTACTCCCCATAAAATATTGGTCGTGGATTTAGGCTTTTTCTCCTCTTGCAAGGCCAGGCCAACTGTTGGGCGTCTCGTCTCAACAGGAAACGCGTAGCCTCGGCAGACCATTCACCCGAAATGCTCCTAACCGCGGCAGAATCGAAGAATGCCTCAGCCATTGGAGACCCTCCAAATACGAAAAGCGCGGCGATGGAGTGCGGAGAAACTAAGGAATTCCTTTCTTTCTAGAGAGGAAATTCCGTTCTTAAAATGTATCCGAAGAGTTACAGTGAATACTGGCATCACCTTGATAAAAAGGGGGGGCACGACAATTGTGGTCATATATGAGCAAGTGTACCAATTTTCTACCATTATAGATGCATTCCCATACGCCCTGCGATGAAGGCTTAATATAGCATGCTCTGCGTGATGCTGGCCGTACCCCTGCTTGGCCCCAGGCTGACTACGGAGGATCATGCAAGTGTTCAAAGGAAGTCTTGACTGCATTGTACAATGCACGCGCATGCAGAAAAGGGGCACTGGCTGTGCGTGCATGCGGGGCCGCCCTGCAGCACTAGCTACAGAGGTGCATCGCAGCCCGTGACCACCCAGTCCGTGCTTTCACTAGCCCAGGCACTCGGGCAGCTGCGCCAAGGAGGTTTGGAGGCTGGGGAGGAGGCAGGCTGCTTCTTCCGAACTATCTCTCTGAGTATTTTACTGTATTTGACTCTACTGCAGCCCATGAAGGTCCACAGCTAAGAGCGAGGACTACATGCGCTTGGTAGCACTGCATGGTCCACCTGGGCAAGTGCGAGCAACAAACTCCAGCCCCGCTGCCAAGAAGCTTAGCGCGTAGCAGTAACCGGTGGGAAAAGAAAAAAAGCAATTCAAAAAGATCTCAAAGCTTTTGGGAAAGATCTCTATCAAAATCTCAGCCTTTTCCTGTTGCAAACTGGAGATTGATTATGCTCTGTCCTCGGGTGGGGATGGGACCCACGGTCGGTAGCCTCACCGAGCAGACGCAAGTTCGATTTCTACTTCCCATCTGGTGGAGTGTGAATTCTCACCAAGAACAATTCATGGGAAATGCTTTGGCATCTGCCGAGATTCCAAGCATGCCGGGAGCCGCGATGCGGAGGCAGTAGAGGAGTTCGTTGGTTCCTTCAACTTATATCTCCGTCGTCAGAGTGCACCGAAAGATCTGCAATCGGTATTGGCACCTCCCTAATGGAAAAGAACTCACGACGATGGTGGCTACATCTATGGAAAGGCTCCGCATTCCTGGAGGGCATCAAGGCCATTCAAGCCGTCCACGAGGCAGTGCGATGCAGGTTTATGCCCAGAGTTCCAAGGGAGCAGCCTACAGCAAAACTGAGAAACCTTGGGCAAGGGAATCTGCCTGTACAATGCAGAGAAAATATGTATCAGTCAGTCGTGGAGGTAAGCCCAGTAGTGAACCGGCAGCTTCTATATTATTGGCTCTGAGAAGGGTTATCCCCCGGTGGTGGTCAATCGGTAAACCGCTTCGCAGGCGAGAGGGTAATGAAGAACGAACCAGGCAGCCTCGCCAAGATGATGGAGTATCTCCGCATAGGAGAAAGGGAAAGGCCACTTTCAACGTAATAGCGGACAAAGAAGAAAGTGGGCTAGGAAGCAATCCAGATTTTGAGCCTGAGAATGGAGCTGCGAATCCAAGCTAGCCCAGAAAGGGATTAGAAGCGGCAACCGGGAGCAGCCAGAGAACCCGGAAGAAAGCCGAGTGGACGTAATGAGCGGCGTATCTGCTGTATAAACAAGGTCACATAGTACCAGATTGCAGATGCACGAGTGCGGCAAAGGAAGTGGAGGAGCAGGCCTTTGAGCAGCCCATCCAGAGGAGCACACCAAGCGAGAAGGCAACCGACCGGCCCCCCACTCAACGGCTGGCTCAGTGATCGGGCCGAAATGGGTAACCGCGCTGACAGAACCTCCTCGACTTAAGTCAGTCTTCATCCAAGTTCGTATTAATGCTCAGGGGTGAACCACCGCTACTTGACACTGCATGTAAAGTGCATCCGATGTGTGAGGCTGCGGGGAGGAGATGCTGCTCACCAGTTCATTCGTTGGAGCAGCGACCGCGGCTAAATTTGGCGAAAGGCAAGCAGGACGCGCAGATCGGCAAATGGATAGGAGCTCTATTCAGAAATGGGCCATATTACTATGACAAAGGACTTCTGTATTGAGCCAGTTCACCACGAGGTAATGTTGGACATGCTATGGCCTAAAATATAGGCTATATCATCATCCCAAGGAGAAAGGAGCATGGAGGCGCCTACGCAGCGCAAAGGCACTGCAGGAAATGACGGAGTAATGCACACACTCCGGCATGATAGTTTCATGAGGATCGTAGTGTTGGGAAATCCCTTCCAGTTAACACCCCAGGAACAGCAGATGCGGGCAGCACTAACATTTGAAGGAAGAATTCTCAGTTGTACTCAATAGCAAGGAGCCTGCACCGAGCGGGTCAGCTGCTGGACGCTCAATGCACAGCGTCGAACTCATCCCCGGAGCAGCCTCAAGTTTGTTCCAAAATACCGGAGACCCGTACATCTCGAAGAGAAAAATGAACTGCAACCAGAAGAATTGCTAAAACGAAGCAGACCCCAACTGCCAACTAGAACCACTGGGCATAATCCGATGTTGGTGAATTAAAAGGACGGGAAATGGCGCTCCCGTCCTTTTTCTTCGTCATAGCCTCAACAAAACCACAGGAAAGTTTCCGATGTTCCTGATCGTCGAACTGCTTGACTGCTTGAAGGTTTCAGCATTCTGTTGGTCATTTGACTTCGCTTAGGTGTCTTTACATATCTCTTCGTAGGCACCAGACTCCACCCCATACCCTCACGGGCAAAGTACAGTACACCTGCATGCCCTTTGGGTTCGCTAATGCATCCGCCAAACGGCAGCGGCAGGTCACTTGTGGCTTCTTGGGGCCAATCAACGAGGGATAAGTGGTAATATAGCATCATACTACTATAAGTTCATTCCTGGATTCTCCCGCATCGCCGCCTCTCTGGACCTCCTACTAAAGAAAGACAAACAACTTGCTTAGACGGAGGGAGAAGATGAAGCCGTTAGATGCTTCATCGGACACTTGGAATCGCCTTCAGTACTCGCGCTCCCTGATTTTAACATCAGGAGAGGAATTCTGCAGTGGTCCAGTGCACCATATGCATATATCATACCATCGGTAACTCTGTGGAGGATGTTTACGCGGCCTCCAAACGGTAGCATTGAGGCTCATTTGCAGGAACCAAAAGTCAGAGGTATGTGCCTCTCAGCTCTCCGCGCAGCAGCTTACGGTAGGAGGAAAGGAATCATCGTTCTTAGGAGAAAGGAGGGAGAAGGCTCCTACGCAGTGTATGAGCGCTGCAGGAAGCGACCGAGAAATGCAAGCAGTTCATCGTGATGGCGCTGGGAAGGCTGCTGTTTGGGGGCATTCGTTTCATTTAAGACCTGAAAAATCACAGAAGTGGGTGCAATTGAAAGAAGCATTCTCAGGTGCATTCTGTGACGAAGCGCTAGCAGAGGGCCGGCCAGGTGGTGGATGCCGAATGCATCTCCTCAACCTCAAACTTGAAGCAGCCCCATGCACTGTTCCGAAAAGCGTTGGATCCCTCATCGTGAAGAGGAAATCGGACGGCAACCAGCTGAACAGCTAAGAAAAGGCAATGCTTGCGCTGTCTTATCGTGGAGGATGCGAACGCCGTTGAGAGCGCTGATAGGCGCACAGTCTCACCGATCGCTGACCCGTATACCTCAATATTATTGTCTGGACGTATTTCACCGATTCATCCACGGCATGCCTAAAATTATTCCGCGGCGCCTGAAACACCTGCCTATATTCAGTATCCTGCGCTCTGAGCAGCTCCATGGCGACACTACAAAACTTTCCCCAACAACTCATGTTGCAGCGTTGTAGGATTACGTACAGCCTTCATCCAGCCTCCTGCAGCGAAATCTGTTGCATGGACAGTCTGGTATTCATCTTACAGCGCCACTTCACCAGCATTTCGGAGTGGTCTGGTCACCGGCAAATGTAGCTCATCCATCATAGGCCACCTCAAAAGTGATGTATCTGAAAGGAGCATCTGCGTAGAGCAGCCTTCTTTACCAAGTGTACTTGTAGCGTTCTTCTGGGAGCCCTTAGTCTTCTTTGCTATAACAGCAGTAGAACTAACCACCCTTAAATGGACGTCTTACAAATCCACCTGCAATGGCCTTTGGCCCCTATGCCTAATTCTCCCTGATCATACATGATGACCTTCCAAAATTGTCTCTTGAAGGCAGGTAGTAGCTGTCGGTGAAGGATCATAAGAGGCACCAACTCCGCTAGTTGGTCTTTGCAGTGGAGAATCCCCAGTGCTCCGAACACTGGAAGTTGTGTGCCAGTCTCTGTGCTGCTCGCGCAGAATGCTCCACCAAGCAACTCCCTCGCCGCAAGTGGGTTCCGGAACAGCACGCTGTTGCCTCCTAGTCGACGAGTTGCACAGCCTCAGTCCCCCGAAGCCCTCCAGGTTTAGCTCGATGGCCGGTTAGATTTAGCTAGCAAAATAAAAGTCTCGTATCATGGCAGGATGGCTGTTTTCTGATATGAGCTCGCATTTTACCGCCACAGTTTCGCCTACCCTTCCATCTTCCCTGCCATCAGAGAACCGTAGATCTAGAGACTGCAACAACGAGTAGGCTGGGAAGCTGCAAGCTGCACCTCCTCCCCGCAGCCTCATGGATCAGAGCGATTTTGCAGCCTGTTTCATGTAGCAATAGCAACCCCTGACTATTACTGCAAACCTAAATAAATAGAGAGGTGACTGGAGGAGGATCTACAGTGCGGCTTTCACCACATTTGTCCCAGTCACTGCGCCGCACGTTCCCTGTGGGGCCAGGCATTTTCTTGGTCGCTTCGTTCGTTTCCCTGGCGGCATGTCCCGTTATCTTGTTTCCCCAGTTCCTTAGATTTTTTTCCGCATCTGCAATCTCGAACCATGCGAACTTTTTGCTGATTGCAGAATCAGCAAAAAGCTCGCCTTCACCAATTTGTAAGCCCCCCGCCCGCTCTCTGGGTGCTGGTTTCTCCGGCTGGCCTGTAGTCTCGCTTCTTATCTTTTTTTGAGCGGTGCTTGAATTCACAGCCCCAATCCCTATAGGCTTCATGCCTGGTCCATTTCCAAACCCTTTTTCTCTGTTCTAAGGAACTGGAAGTGGCTCTTTTTTCTTTGATGCGAAAGTACACCAGCACGTTGTCGAGCTGCACCCTTGCCCCCCTTTGCTCCCTTTCCGCTGCTGAGCAAGCGGCCAATTGCCTACCTGCGGGGGACAGGCCTGCTATGCGCTGCCCTAGCCCTCATATGAACCACTGAAACAGGAGCTCATAGAAAACCGTTGTAATACCGTTTACTAAGGACTGATATTTCTCGATGCAGCGCCCTGCCAAACAATTTCCCTTCTTTAAACTTGGTAAGTCCTGCCTTAGCCTTTTCTCTTGCTGGTATGGGAATAAACACCCACTGCAACGCATGCCGGAAGGCTTCCGTACTCCAGACGTGTCCCAGGAAAATTGTACACTTGCTTGGGTGTAAGCACCATTGTCGTGCATGCCTTTCCAATAAGGAAGACGCCAATGGCAACTTTAGCCCGTCACGTACATTTTCAAGACGGGGGTAAATGCCAAGCGACAGCGCAGAAAGGGCTTCTGCGCTGCCTCGCTCATATCTGAATATTCGACAAAGGCGAAGACGTTCTTCATGAATTGGTTTTGCTTTGAAGGCACTTTTCGCTGGACTGGATGCAGCTACTGCGCTCGTTTATAAGAGAGCGAGAACCCCAGCCGTTGGTCGTTGGTCATTTGCTCACCGAGAGGCAGACCCTGATCACTATCCATTATGAGAGTGGAACGCACGGCTGAAGTTCTGGCAAATGCCTTCGCGTAGACTATATAAAGGAGCTTTTGCAAGGGCGGCCGCTTGCATAATAGTAGTCAGTAGCGCCTTCGCTACTAAGCGCTGCTACACACCAGGCCTTTCTGGTGCTGGCAGAGGTTCCTACGCGCACGATTAGCCATGCTATGTTATCGCGTGTAGCTGGGGACATCTATAGTAGCGGAGAATCGCCGCGAGATGCCATAGAGTCACAGATTTTAGAGAAGGCACAACCAAAAGAAGCTCGCCTCTCCCATGCTGGGGAACCTACTATTGTGTGGGAACCAAGCTCTGCGACAGTGCGGCTCCTTGTTGCTGATGCCCCACTGATGAGAATCTAGGAACCCGGTGTTAAGAAGCGTGACTCAAAAGATCTCTAACTGCAACCAGATTCACCACGTGGGGGGAATCGCCTGGGTTTCTGGCACACGGAGCTAGTGGACTGTTCAATGTCTGGCAGGTAGCTAGGGGTGACGTCGAGCACTGGCTGCCGATCTATGCAAGCATTTGCATCTGCAAACAGCTCTGATTGCTATAAACAACGGCTGTTCTTACAGCGGAGTGGTGAAAAAAATCCTCCGTTGTCTCTTGCGCCACCTTCGACTGCTACCGGTACTACCCGCCTGCACCAAAAGCATCTAGAAAAGTGGGAAAACACATCTTAGACATTACAGATTCAAGACGCCCGAAGGCCATCCCACTGGAGCCGGTGAGCAAGTCGGAAGTACCAGGCACAAGACAAATGAACAACGCATCTGCCGGTGGCAGCCAAGCTAGGAAATCCTCATTTATCATCAAATGCATCATCGCGCATGCTATTCGTCAGTTGCTCTGCGGTCCTTTGCCTGCAAAGGCAGCGGCCAAGCGCCGCTGCAGATGCAGATACCCACCTGGGGGTTGCTGTATAGCAGATGCGGCGTGGTATTCAGCGCTGGAGGCGAATAGCCTTGGGGATCTTTCGACGGACGCGGCGCCGGTGTCGGGCTGCCCGAGGATCCGTGGCAGTGTACCTGCAAAGATAGATAATGACGCACCAAGCAGCTTGTTCCTTTTGTTTACTGCTTTAACCCTCTTCCGCTCTCCTCTACTTGCTCATAGCTCTGTGCTTGTCCCTCCGACTCTTCGTGCTCTCTGCCCGTCTCTGTCCGTTCGTCTTGCTGACTGAGTCGGCACTGCTGGGCAGGGAAGCAATTTCCATGTTTCGTTTGGCATATCTTTCAGGGGAGCCTTACGGCCGCACGCTGGGAGTAAGAGACGTAGCCCCAAATTTCAGCCTCTCAGCCACTCCTTCATCAAGCCCACTGAGGGCAGCTGCCGAGGCGGCTACAGAGTCTGGTCCTTCCTGATACTCAAATAGCACCGCAACAAACTACCAATGCCTGCTGCACTTTACATGCGCACACACTGAGGAGGAGTACAAATGCCTATGCATTCTCGCTTTAGCGCGCATGCCGAAGGCTTACTTTGCTGGGGAGGCCGTCTGTTTTGAAAATGCCCCAAGTATCTCCACCCCATAGCGGGGAGTGCTGCACCCTTTGCCCTCCTTTGCAATGTCGTAGGAGCGGCAGCAACTGCAGCAGAACAGGGCCTACTACAAGGTAGTCCCCAATGTTGGCAGCGTAGTCCGTGAATGTTCGCTGCATACAAATCCGCAACATTGCTGATCAGTACATGACCGCCCCACAGCACCTACACGCACTGGCACGCAGCCGCATGCCTCGAGTTGCCGGCATCATCCCTACCTCTATTATGCCAAGTGCAGTTAGCTGCCTGTATAGCCGGAGCTTAGCTGCTTCACTGTTGAACTTCACTGGTTCAGTTAGCAAGGAGACTAGAGGCCCTTTCAGCTCGAAGCACCGCCGCCCTCCTGAGCAGCAACACATGGTTGCGCGCTCCTGTGGAACTACGTTTAGTGGCAGCTTTGGGTGTGACTGCCGCAAAGAAGACGAATGTTGCAGCCGTTGCCGCTTCACACATTGGCATTGAATATAGTGCGGAGGAATCCTTCATCGCTGCAATTGCACCTGCTGCAGCAGCAGCAGCAGGCGCTGCTACTAACAGTTCTCTAGTGGCCAGCGCGGCCGCTGCTGAATACGCACTGATGCTGTCTTCACTTGCGAAGCTTGGAGAGGCATGCAATACATCTCGCGTTTGCAGCAAGCGTCGCAGCGCCCCTTCATCCCGCAGTTCCACAATTATCCACTCGTACGGGTCTTCTAGACAGGGGAAAGAAGGGTACGGATGCTTCTTGCTGCTGCTGCTGGAAATACGTAGGGGTGGAGCTGCTGCTGGGCGACGCATCAAATTAGCACCAGGTTGCTGCTGCTGCTGTTGCAGCTCGTGAACAGTGCACAATAGCAGACTGTGACGCCCTGATGCTGCGGCTGCAGCGTACGCGGCCAAAAATGCTAGAGTATACGCCCCTGGACCAAGCTGTTTTTGCTGTTGCTC
Organism: Eimeria praecox; assembly: GCA_963920595.1. Lineage (NCBI taxonomy): Eukaryota > Apicomplexa > Conoidasida > Eucoccidiorida > Eimeriidae > Eimeria > Eimeria praecox. Next base: position 1,368,849 of record OY986953.1, read on the forward strand.
ATGCTGCTGCTGCTGCTCAAGGCGAGATAGCACCAGATGTTGCTGTTCGGCGCTAAGCTCTGCGACGCCTGCAGCCTTCCGAAGGGCTCTGAGCAGGTCTCCGCAACCGTCGCCGCGAAGAGCTAAAGCACACAAGGGACGCATGGGGAGCTATCATTGCGGCAAAGAATATCCTGGTGAGCGTAAATTGTACAACGCGGGAAGACCCACACGCATAAGCAACGGCAATAGGACGTACAGCAACTGCACAGGGAACAGATGCGTCACTTACCTGAGACTGGGTACACGTCTTCAATCCCAGTTCGGGTTCTTACACTTTCCGCCAGGCTTGATACTTTCCGCTTGTCTCCTTGCTGTTGCCGCTGATGCTCTTGCAGCAGATCTATCTTGTTGAGGGCCACGATGAACGGTAGGTCCGCAAGCTGGGGACTTACTTGCAGCAGCTGCTGCCGTAACGCGAGGCACTCCTGTGCAGGATCCTGAGGAGACAGTTCCCACCCCATTCCATCGCAGGGCCACTGCAGTGTGAGCTTTCGGGACAGGACCGAAGGTAGTAGGGATGCAGAGCTGCAGTTCAAGATGCAGTGCTGTTGCTAAGCTGCTTCCATGCAGAGGTGTGACGGATCCTCACAGGAAGGGAACCGTCTATGACAAGCAAGACGGCGGTGGCAGCGCTGAGACCCTGAAGGGGTTCCTCCTGCTGCTGTCCTGCTGGCAGCAGCATGCTCCCTGCAGTTTCTGCTCCTCCGATTGCTCCCCTTGCTGCTGCTATTGGGGGAGTTGCTGGAGATACCAGCCCTGGAGTATCGATGGCGACAATCGGCGCTGTTGAGGCGAGTGTGATGCCCTGGTACAGCATATCGACCAGGCCTTTTTTCTGCTCCTGCTTCTGGTCCGCAGAACGCCACTGCTCAGTAGCTGGACTGTGGGGTGTTGCTCTCTGCGGTGTGGGGGCGGGGATCACGCAGACAGTCGGCTCAGTAGTTGGAAGCCATACGTCCTCTGGAACTGCAGCAGACAGCCACTGTTGTTGCTGCCCCTGTTGTTGTTGCTGCTGCTGCTCTCCGGCCTGAAGTGCTGCTGCCTCTGGAGAGTGCACTTCACGCAAGTGAACAGTGGCAGCAACGCCGCCGCCATTTGCATGCTCAGTAGTACCGCCGGGATTCGATGGTCCAGCACTGGCTGTAGCAGCCGCAGAAAGTGCCCGCAGCAGCATGGACTTGCCGCTCTGCATGCGGCCCACAGCAACGAAGTCAGTAAAGTTGTGGAGCACCAGTAGTTTCCTCCGCTCTCCAGGAGACCCCGTCTCGCCCAGGAGGGGATGCCTATTCCTGCAGCGACACGGAAGAGCGCACACTGCAGCAGCACCTTAGAAGCCGCAGTAGCACAAATGCAAATTAAGATCCACATCACCGGCCTCACAAAGACACCGTTTCTGCGCCAGTGTACATTCCAGCCTTCAGGTGTTAGGCTTAATGTTGCTCCGAGGCAAGCAACAGCTAAGGGAGCAGGAAACAAAGGGTTTACTGATTTGACACGAAGGCCAAGTTCCCTCGCCCCCCCGTCCCCCCGCGAGCGGCCACCAGGGTGTCTCCTGGGGCTGCGAAGTAAATGCCGCAGAGAGGAGGCTTATGTTTCCCTTCCTGCGGACGCCGCCGTTGTTGCTGCTCCTCCACCTCCGCTTCAACGGCTTCCTCATCATCCTGCTGCCGCTGTTGCAGCAGGCGCCGCACCGCGCCTGCCGCATGCGCCTGCACAAGGGACACGTCCACGACCAGAGTATTGGGGGGAAGCCCTAGGAGAAGATCAGCGCCGTGGGCCTGAAGCGAAAAGGACAAAGCATCTGCAGCAGCAAACCCTACCCAGCGACAGCAAAAGTCCTTGTGCATGCGCTGCAACAGCAGCATTTGGTGTCAGCCGCAAAGCTGCCGTCCATTAGCCGTACAACGCCAGCCGCATGACATAGTCCAAGGAGAAGCAGCCGCAACAGTTGGGTTGCGAGCACTGGCAGCGGTGAGTAGGCCAACTTACCCCCGTTTTCCCCTGTCCTCCCCCTATCCCCCCTGAAGCCGCTTTCCAGCAACCGCTTTCTTTTAGCGCAGAGAGACGTCGGGGCGCACCGGCAGCCTCTTCGGAGGCCCCCACTGCCCTCAGCAGCACACACCCTCCCCGACCTCCGCTCCCTCCTGCAGCGCCACTACGCGGTGCAGCTCTGAGGCGAAGAAAGGCGACTGACCCGTCCCCTCCATTGCCGCCTTCAACCGTTACTGGCGTGCAAATAGCATCAGAAGCGGCAGCAGCAAAAGAAGCAGCACCTGTTGGTGCTTCTGGGACTTTGCCGGGCTGGCACAGCTGCTGCAGTTCCCGCTGCAGCAGACGGCGGGCTGCAAGAGCAAAAATCAGGGAGGGATTGAGCGAGAGACCTCCCCCCAGCAGGTGCAATGGACGCTCCTGTGGCCGGTTTACTAAAGGCTGTACTGTTGCGTCACCCGCCGAGGTTGAACACATGCAGCAGCACCGGCTGCTGCTCTTGCGCGCAGATGAAGTGCTGCGTTGAGGCGCGCATACCCGGAAGGGTAGCTGCTGTAGCCACCCGGCTGTTGTTATGGCTGTCTTAGCTCTTTCATGGCTGACAGTCCCCAGTGCTCGGGATACCCAGATGCTTCGAGGAGCCTTTAAGCCTCTGTAACTGCTTGTCTGCTTTCCCCTGCTGCTTGGAGGCAGCAGCAGCAACAGAAACAACAAAAACGGCAGCCTCAGCGGGGGATTAATCCCACGGGACGGTTCCCCGTTCATTTCGCATTATGTTCCACCGTCTGCTGACCGCGCATGAAGCTCAAAACATCCAGCTATGACTGGCATAGCCGCTGCCCTAGAGGCGCGAGTTGGCCACAAGTTGCCTACTTCTTGGGAGCATGTGCTGTTGAATAAATAACATTGATGCCTGCCTTTTTTGGCATTGGAAAGCCAGGCAAACATGTGTGTAGGTACCTCGCATCTTGCCGCCGATGTTAGGGGGCCCTTGCACTCTCGAAGGCTCCTTGTGCTCCCCTCGTGGGGCTCCGTGAACTGAACTGAGCTAAAAGAATTGGTTTTGCTCCTTATGTCGCGGTATTTATTTCTTTTTGTTCAATGCCAGTGGATGAGACACAAGATCCTGTGATTTACAGGGACTCCTAATCCTCTAAGTGGTGCCCTGACCATATGCGCTAGAGCTGTGTTGTGTCTCGGGAGTGAACACTTCATTCGCTGGCTAAGACTGAGTAGGTTGAGTTTTCGAACAATAAATATAGGCTCAGAAGGACGGAAACAGAAGAATCTTCGCCTCGGGACACTCCCGTAAGGCTTGGGGCCCCGTGGACCTGCGTATTTAAATGCATTCCTCTTCGCAAGATAAGTTCCCCAGGGGCCAACTGGGCTGCTCCCAGGGGTCTGGAGAAGGCGTCAAAGGAACTGAAGGAGCTGCCGAAGAACCGAAGGTTGGCCACCCTGGGTCCGGGGGGGGCCTCCCAACGCCAACCTCAAAGCCTGCGGAGGAGGGCGAGGCCGTCTCTGCAGCTCGTAAGAATCCACATTATGGAGAAGATGTGGATGATAAGATCGAGGGGACGGGATGTTCTGAGGAGTATTCGAAGCTGCAGGACTGTTTGGATGACACTGACAAGTATGGGCTCGGCGGGCATAATATAATAGTCAAGGCAGATTGAGAAGGGATCCAGTAGCCTTCTGCCCCTGTGTCGCACGTTCCCTGTCCACTTCTGCCCAGTCCCAGTTGCTTGTTGCTTCCACTGGTTGATGAAATCACCCGTGCGCCCGCCGCACCAGGCAGAGCCCCATGCGTACGAGCCCCATGAGTACGTACAGCATTCAGGGTCAGCACTGTTGCCGAAAAGGGAAGAGACGACAAGAGATGGAACCGAAAATGGTAAATTGCTGGTTCAGGGAGACAGGGAAGCAGTCGTACAAATGAAAATGGCATCCGGCGCTGCTTGTCTGTTTGTTCAGGGACTGGAGAAAGTGCCAAAAACAACTTCATCTCTTTCAGCAGTGCTGCCAGCGCAATTCTGTCGCGGGCGCCGAAATCCCTAGCCTTCGACGTTAAACCGTTTCTGCAGCAACTGCCATCTGGTGCGACTCGCTAGGTTGGCGTGCTTGGCACTCCTTTGTCCTGTATATTCCATTAGTATACTCTTATTAGCGGCAAGAAGGAAAAAGTTGCACACTGTTCCCCCCTGTAAGCCCCTGGGCAATAAAACGTACTTCCCGCTACGGTAAGCACTGCTGCTACTACTGCTCTAGGTGCAGCTATTTACAGTCAGTCGCTGACAACAACAACAACGGTTTCCCTTAAGTGCTGTCCCTGCCTCCCGTCATGTCTCTGGCTCTTTTCCTGCTCATTTCGGTTATGCTGCCTTCGTTTGCTTGGCCTTTTTAAGAGTTCCAGCAGTTTCGGCTGCTTCCTTCCTTTCTGGCGCTTTTGCTGCATCAGTTGCTCGTGAATTGGGGGGGAAGGGGAACGACGCCGCTGCTGCTGCTTGTGTTGTGGGACGACTTTCAAAAGCATTCCCCCAATCTCCTGTCTCTGGGTGCTGCTGCTGTTGTTTTCCGTGCTGGCACTCCTGCTCATTTGATGGCATTGAGCAGCCCCTTGGGCTGGGGCACTCTTATGCTCCAGGGCTCCTTCCGCAGCAGCAGCGCCGGGTGATATGGAAGCACCTATTTCTGCTGCTGCTGTTTCTGCTGCCGTTGCGGTCCCCTTTTGAGGGGCACCTTCCGCTCGCCATGTAGGCGCTACGACAGGTGCTGCGTTGTCTGGTAACTCTGTTGCTGGGGGGATTACTCCTGCGGCGGATCGCGCAGCTACTGGGGATACTGCATCCTGCTCTGTGGGCGGTGCGGGCCTTGCTTCTGCCGTTCCTTGCTGATGCTGAGAGAGCGCAGCCAGCAGGTCGTCGAGCTCTTCCGTGTCGCCAACCCAGGCTTCTTTGACCAGCGGCCCCGCAAAACCTGCAGTTGCTCCTGCTAGCTTCTGCTTCTGCGGGTGCTGTTGCTGCGAAAAGAACTCCTCCAGACGGCGCAGCCCGGCGCTGCGCGCCTTCGCCTGTCTGAAGCCCGAGCACCGCACGCCTAGCAGCCTCACCCACGTTGGTGTGCCCTTGAGGTTATTGCTGCTGTTGCTGCTGCCGTTCTTGTTGCTGCTGTTTGCTTGCTTCTTGAGCTGCTGCTCCCACATGACGGACTGCAGCAAGCCTTGGGCTGCCGTTGAGATGGTTGCACCGTCGTCCGTGTGCTGCACAAGTCGGTGTGAGATTGTTCTTAGCGAGAAGTCTGCGAACTTCACCTTCAGGGTTATATGGTCGCCTTCTTGTCTCAGCTCCTTCAGCTGCTTAGCTACTGCAAATGCCAGCTGCTCCACCACCCGGCGCAGCACTGGCAGCTCGTTGGTCGCTGGAAACGTTTCTTCCGAGCTCACGCTTTGCTGATGCTGCTGTGGCTGCTGCTGCTGCAGCTCAGGGGGCAACCCGTCGATTCCTAGAGCCATGCGTATAAGATGAACAGCTGTGATCCGCGGTAGCAGGTGCAGCAGCAGCGGTGCTTGCTGTAGCAGTTCCCCGCAAGTGTGTATATCGAATGCATTCAACATCTTTTCTCTGTGCTTACCGATCCCAGGTATCTTACGCACATTGAGGGATGCTAAAAAAGCTGCTGTGGCTGCTACGGCTGCGTCAGGAGATGCCCCTGTCGCCTCTACTATCTTCTGTCCATTCGGTTTGTTCATATCTGATGCGATCTTTGCCACTAAACGACTCGATGCGGCGCCGGCGCTACAACTGAGGCCCGTCGCCGCTGTAACTGCGGCGCGAATCTCAGACACAAGCGCTGCTACCCGGTGGGTTGGTTCTATCGCTGCCGGTGCTGCTGCGGCTGCTTCTGGCGCCTTCTCTTCTGCCTCCCCTTGCGTGCTTGAAGTGGTTACGGGGAAGGCAGCAGCGTCTGAAGGAGGGAGCCACTTGCTGCAGCAGAATCACCAGCACGAACGGAGACGCGCAGAGTCAACAAAAAAAAGCACTGTAGCGCTGAGATGAATACAGTGAGGATCAGCAAGGATAAGCCCGAAGAGGAGCCGAGATGGACAGAAAGAAAGCAAGCGGGCGAGGAAGAGATTCAAAGTAAAGCAAAAGAGTCGGGGGATCCCTGAGCCTTTCTCCCGTTGATAAGAACAGAAATGCACGGCAGAGAATAGAAAAGCCAAAGCCAATACACCAATGTAGCAGCGAAGCACGAATGAAGATAAAAGCCGCAGCAGTAGCACGCCACGGGCTGCAGCAGCAGCAAACTGAAGCGACAAAGAAGCGAACAGGAGTAGGAGGGGGGATCCTGCAGTAGTAGCAGCAACACCAGGAAACGGAACAACCAACAGAGACAGAAAGCGACAGAGGAACATACGCCACGCTTACGAAAGCCAAAAGCTACTGACAAGAGGTAGCAGCAAAGATAGGACCAGTGCACAAGCTCTAGCACTATAAAAGCCATAAGCACGGACAGGGCTCCGTCAGGCGTTGAGACATGCTGGAGACCAACAAAACGGCGAAGCACTTCAAAACGCCGCAGCCGCTGCTACCCAGACAACGACACTGCTGGCAGCACGCAGGGCAGCATTTGAACTCAGAACACCCCAAAACCAGCGCAACGCCTCGCAACAGATCGAGGCCGAGGGCACGCAAGATAAAGTCACGATGACGAAAGAGATGGTTGGGAAGGCATGAAAAAAGGGCAAATGACCAAGCAACAAACAAAAAGACAACCAGAACAACGAAAGGAAACAAACGAGACCAATCTCTGGAGAGAAAGGCTGTGTGCTGCACACCTAAGGTAGTCTGTCACGTCCAGGGAGGCTTCATCGAGGGAATGGGACGAAAGGGAAGGGTCGTAGGCCTGAAGCACAGTGCGAATGGTCTCTCCCGCGGCCCTATATTTTTGAAAGTTGGGGCGGACGATTGCAAGAGAAGGACAGAGCTGTTTTGCAATGAATCCCGGCATGCCTGAGCGAACCCCAAAACGCCTCGCTGCATAGTTGGCCGTAGACAGCATGGACAGGCTCCCCACTGCCATCGGCACCGACCCCAAAGAAGGATCGTCCCTCACTTCCACTGCGCAAAAGAACATGTCCATGTCCAGGTGGACGTACACACGGCCTGACTCCCGCTGCTGCTGCTGTTGGAGCAGCTGAAGCACACGACGTGCTGCAGCCGACGCAGCAGCGCAGCCCCCACTGGACGCAAAAAGCTGAACTCGCCGACGCAACACCACCAGCTGTTCCTCCATTTGTTTCTTTTTCCTGTCAGCGGCAAGCAGTCACAGAGAGCACACATCCACAGGGGCGCAGGGGATACACAAATGCACGTAATATGCAAATCGTAAAGACTATATTATGCTGGAGGCACCGACCTAAGAAACTATATTTCTTATCTCTGTCTACGTTCTTCGCCTGCCCTGCATCCCTCCGTCGCTGCTTGTCGTTCGTTCCTCCTTCCCTGTCTGCTGGCTACCCCTCCTGTGTGTGCTGCCTGTCCATATATTTTGCGTTTCCTGCGCACCGCATCTCGTTGGCGAAGAAGGGGGAGTTCTTCGAGAGCTCGAATATCTTTGCCGCTATCTTCGCCTTCTCCTCCTCGGTCATATCCATTCCAGCTTTGGCGTTTGCAAACAAAAATGTTTCACGGCAGGCAGTTTCAATGTCAGTCTCTGCACCGCAAGACAGGCCTTCAGGTGTACGAACACTTCCCACGCCCTCCATCTCCACCACACAGTCCTCATCACGTTCAACTCCATTGTTCCCACACGGCCCGCATATGCTCGGCTTCTCAGCACTAAGGCCCTCAATAACGTGGCGCTCCTGCGGGATTTCAGCATCCTCAACTGGCCCCTTAGGTATCTGATGGCCATCAAGATCATGCGAACCTTCCGTAGAACAGGGTATTCCACCAAAGGTTGGGCGTACCGATTCTTCAGGGGTGGTTACGGAGGGGCTGCTGGGGCTTACGCCTGCAGTACGATCAGCAAGTGAAAGGGCTTTGGCTCCAGCAGCCCCTGTTGAAATCACCGCATATGGAGCCATTGTGAGGTCTTCGAACTCAGCTTCGTCCTTCATTGGGTTTGTAGCGGCCGCCTCTGCTGTCGCTTTTGCCCGGGCGGGTGAACATATGCGGAGTACTCATGTTGTCGCTGCTGCTAGCTGCAGCCTAAAGACTCTTCTTGTGGCCAGTGCAGGCCTGCAGGATACCAGCTACTGGAGACGCTTTCCAGTCCATCTTTTTCTGACCTTCGTTTGTAGGCTCCGTCAATGGCAGAGTACAAGCTCGGGTGTTTGTGCAAGGGAGAAGGGTGAGACGAAGCTGATAAACACAGCAAGCACCACGATCCCTAAATCCGCACTGATCATTTTAAATATTGGATGAAATGGAGCCCGGTTTATTCTTTGCTAAAGACTCCAACAGCCCCGTCCCAGCTGCATGCTAAAGGCGTCCTTGGGTCTTAACATGCGAGTTTCCACGAATGATGCTCAACTGGTGTAGCATACGGTCAGAGCAAAGGTACCATCGCTTTTTTCACATTATTCTGGGGTTCCATGGGCAGCAGGCATCATGGGCGTTACAAGACACTTAGGGTCCCCCAAGGGTTCTCGACAGGGTGACCTGAATCCATGCTTCGCCACTGTTGTTACTGGCCATCCTTACTTTTAGTTTTTACTCTTTTTAGTTTGTTCTTCTATGGTAGTGATGTTTTGTTAGGGGTGTTCCTGATTGTTGTTCATCCCCTACGACCGACTCCCCGAAGTTGCTGCCTTGGAAGAAAATGCCTCAGAGAGCTTGCTGCAGGTTCGCATATAGGGTGAAAAGAAAACCCGGAAACTTCTTGGAACCCCCTTGCTGTTCTGCTTGTGTAAGCTATTGGGGTGTAGAGCTCGAAACGAAGGCGGCAACCGAACCTCGCAGCAGCGGTTGGTAGAAACGACTCAGCACTTCAAACTTTGGGCGGAAAACCATTGTGGAACTAGGACAAGAAACAAAAACTAAGGCGCGGGTATGTGCCCTCACATGGCCAGAACTCCTCTTAGCCGCTTCGTTATGCCTGGCCTGCAGCTCCCCTCGCGAAGGCTGAAGTAGCGCTAGTGCCCGGTTTCGGCATGCTCATACTCAGAGCTGTGGAAATATCCAGCTCCATGCGCCCACATCGGTCCCCAGCCATGACTCAGCCCGACAGACGGTGTAAACAGACAACCACCAGCAAAGCCACAAACCCCTCCGGGGACGGTCACCTCCCAGGGAGGGTTCGCACAAAACCTGGCACCTTACGCAGTCCCGCGAGCATGCTTAGCTGTTAGCAGTGACTGTGAAACGTACTAGTAGGGCTATGCGCAATGAGGGCTTGATTGTGTGTAGGCGGTTCTAAACAGGCCCTAGGTTTTCCAGCGTACAGTGTGCGTGCGTGAGGCCATAAGTACGCCAGTGATATTTCGTGCTCTACAAGGCGACCCTTCGTGTCTGCGTATTTGTGTTTAGCATCAAGTTTTGCTGGTGTCTACCCTTGCAGTGGAGCCTCTTCAGTGCATCGCATCGAACAGATGTCGAAAGGCCGGCTGCGGCAAGAGAGCCACTCAGGCCTCGACGATGAAAGTTGCCCTACACGGCACTCTTCCAGCTGCGTTTTCGCCCCGCTGGATGGCCCTTGCTGTGCTAAGAGCGCTCCCTTGCCGGCCTGGAGTGCTGGGAAGAGCTTCGCAGCGGCTCAGCCCTCCCCTTCTCCCCCTCCGCTTCGCCGCTCAAAGCGGCGCTGTCTTTTTCATCTGCATCTGCGACAGACTCGACTTCCTCCTCTTCCTCTTCGACACCGTACCTCTGGAGAATCTGCTGTCGGCGACGCAGCTTCTCTTCCTGCATGTGTGTCTGCATAATGTCTCGGGCTTGCTGCACCAGCTGGTTTAGCAGAAAGCCTAGCACCAACAGGAGCAGCCAGACCTCCGGTCGGCTCAATACCTCATATACCGCAAACCCTATCCCCCTTAGCCACCCCTCCCAGTCATCTTGAGTGTCGCGGCTGCGCCTGTAACGCTGGTCGCTATCCGATCGCTTCGGGGCTGAACCAAATGAAGCCGTGGGGATGCCTGCAGGTAAGGCAGGCCTTAAGCCACTGTCCCTGAACCCTAAACCCCCAATGGCCCCATCGGAAGCAACGAGCAAAGCTCTATGCCCGCCTCGCGCCCACGAGGCGCGCAGTACACAAGCGCAAGAGGCAATCATCGTCCCAAATCTTGCACCAAAGGCAGCGAGCAGCAGGTCCGTCCCTTAGCCCTTACCGTTAAAGCAGCTCCGTCTCCCCTGGACAGCACCTTCTGGTAAGCCTTCGTCATCGTCCTCCGGGACATGAAAGCCCATCTGACGGCAGAAGGAGAGACTATCTTCCAGCGCTGCACAGGGAGAAGGGGACAGAGAGGCTCGACACCCACAAAGCTCAACCAACCCGATGACCGTACGTATGTAGATGCATGCACGCATGCCCACATGCGCAATTGTGGAAAGGTCTGTCAAGCCCCGAAAAGCCAGCTCCCAAAGAAGACTTGTTTTGACAGGTTGTACAGCAATAAAACAGCTGGCTGCAGCACTAGTTGGACCGCAACTACCAACGCTCACTAGCAGAAAGACGAGAGCAGATGAGGGAGCTTTCTTCACAGAAAGTCAATGCGCTGCCGCTTCCCGAAGGCGACGCAGATACAAACTCCTCCTTGCATGCATTGAACCTAAGGAAGCCCGGAACACGCAGACTTCAGGCTTTACGCCAGTCAGTGCAACTCTTTAAATAGCAGCCATAAGTGGCCTGAAACCCGACTGCATGAAACCCTCAATCACCTTGAACTGCAAAGCCTAGGCCCTTACCACTTTTCACAAAGCTGCGGGCACAAGATGGGCTTGCCTTTACTCTCGAGTTCCCCCGTGCCGAAACGCGGCTCACACATCACGCACAAAACTTCCTCCGACACCTTCTGCAGCAGCAGCCACAGGCAGTAGCATCAAGTTGCCGAACTGAACAGAGCTTGCCAGCAACAAGCTGGAACGAAACAGCCTGAGAAACGCCAGCGGCAGCAGTAGAGGCATGCTCGCCGGCGCGTACAGAGCAGGCATTCTAGAACTATTGCAGCAGATGTGGAAGATGAACCGAATCCCGACCAGCAGGTGCAGCCCACGCGGATGGACCAGCAACTGAAGCAGCATCAGCTGCCCCAGCAAACCCTGAGCCAGTAGCAGCATCAGCGACCACCCACTTGGCAGTTCCCCCTGTCTTCCAGGGAACCGAGGCGCCTCTTTATAAGCTCCGTATGCTGAGGGTAGCAGCACGCTGCAGCAAAAACAAGAGCAAGCACCGAAAACTCGCTAGAACGACAAAGAAAACGGAGCGCTGACAGCCAAAGCGGCTTCGGAGCACCCCCTCACCCCCCCCCCCCCCCCCTCCCCCTCCAAACGCACCAACAACCCGAGCGGCAGCCAAGTCAACTTACTGTTCGCCGCATGGTTTTTGCAAGCTTGAAACGCGTATGCTCTCTGGTCTTGAGGGGGCTGTCCATCGAAGGTCAGACGGCGAAGACACACGGCTCGCTCTACTCACGCAAACAGCCAAACCCTACACTAACACTAAATCGCTGGCACTTGAACATAGAGCTAATACAGTGTCATGTGAAGAAGCATTATTCTCCTAGACAGTTTGATCCCTAAAGAAGCCGCAGCTAAAGGTGTGCCATTAGAAGTTAGCTAACCTGCTGAAACAGTGCTGCCCGAGGAGAGGGCCCAGGCCAACGGAAGCAGGAGCAGCACCGGCATCGTCTGGCCACTCCTGCCGCCAGTTCTGCAGCTGTCTTGCAGGGAACTTGTTTTGCTGCCGTTTCTGATGGAGTATACCTGGATATTCTCCACTTGCGCCCTAGCCTTTCGGTGGGCTAAAAGGGATTCGATGATAAGCCCGCAGAGAGGCCTGCTGCTGTTGCTGTTGCTTTGGTTGCCACAGCGTCCCAAGCAGCCAGTTGGAACCCCGTTGCAAAACCTGCTACAGTCAGTTGATGCCACAGCAGCAGATGTTGCTGCAGCAGGGGGCCCTTTCTGTGTGTTGTTGCTGTCTTCGGCACAGCAGGCATCCACGCCCACAGGAGCGCAGGCAGAGGGTGGTTCTCTGCTCCCCCCCCAGTGCAGACTTGCGGAATACCAGTTTATGATTTGAGAGTCTGAGCTCGAATTCCTTGTGTTTGTCCTACCTGGCTCGCAGTCTATAGCAGCAGCACTCGCTGCCGCGGCAACGCAACAGGTAGTTCGCCAAAGCTTTGCCTCGGAAGGTCTATATATAAAATTCAGTCTTACACCATAAATTCTAGAAATGAAGAAGAGGCTTGCTAAGGCTATCACAAGGGGATGTGCATAATGACAGTGGGGGGCCCCGGCATAGGGGGCCCCGACGGGCCCCCAAGCATTGCGCCCTCGCTTGATGGCGCTCCTCACATAGCACGCAAATATCCTTCCAATCAAAGTGAACGCCATGCTTGTCTCGGGGATTGATAAATTGGTAGTGTTTCTAGAGGGAGGGGTTCAAGGTACATATACCACAGCTGTAGCCCGCCCCCATAGGGGCGGGCGAGTGAGCGTCTCCCACTTGTTTTACAGCAAGGTCTTTCAGAGATACGTGGATTTATCCACAGTTGGGTGTGCGTTGACGAAGGAAGCGTCAAGCAATAGTCTACGGCACTAGGGCGTAAATTGGGGATTTCCCCATGCCTGTGCGCAGATTTGCCACTGTGAGTGGGACGGGAGTACTCGATCATGGCCAAAAGTCCTCGTTAACAGAGCCCCTCTGCATATTTCAGATGTACTGGGCAAAGGGGAGTAAAGGTTGCGTGTAACTAGTGGTTGTTGGCAGAGGACTGCCGTGAGCTGCAATAGTCTACCATGGGCTGTGTAGCGTGAGTCGTCGATCGTGGCTGAGAACTCTTCCAGGCTGGCTGGCCTCCATATTCAGCCTTGCGAGTTAATAGAAATGTCAGTACCAACATCGCACAGGCCATGCTACAGTCTGCATTAAGCTGCGTGAATGCTCGCTACTGGCAGGTAACTAGAGGTAACTAGGTGTATAACAATCGCGTACCTCCCAGTCAATCCAAGAGGGGGTTGGATACGCTTGCGTGTGGAGTTTCCTTGCGGGAGGAGCTGCAGCGACGTGCGTTGCAAATCAAGGTAGGCGCCGTCCTCTCCACTCAGTCCCAGGATCTCCCGCCTTTGCGAGCAAAGCGAGGGTAGCTCAGTTCCCTTTCGGAAACAGCTACCTTAACTCCTTGAATTTACTGCAACACACGACGGTCGTCATCTAAGATCGAAAACGCTAATTACACACGGTTGTACCACATCATTTGGAGGGGCAGGGTACAGCTGCCAACCCCAGCCCCCCAAGCAATCCGGCCAGATGCATCACCTCGATTAGTCGTGAAGGCGCTATCTCCGAGAAGGAGATAATTACCATATATTCCTCAAAAGTCCTCAAAGTTTCGGTCTTTTTCTATATATCATAATAGGGATTGACCTGTATCTGAGCTGGCTGCAGTGTGCACAGCCCAGGAAGCCCAAAATATTCCTATATATATCATATCAAAGCAATTCACTGAGGATAATTGCGCCCTTGACAAACTTTGAAATATTGTGGGTGTCAAGATGCGCCAGCAGTGGCGGAAGTGCTTGCCTTTCTAACAGCATACATTCGTCCTCGAAATGCGCCCAAAGTGCTGCAGTTGCCACCCTTGTGTGATTGGCAGGGGAGCAACGACAGTGGTGGCTTAAGCTTGGCAAATATACCATTGCACGCTAGCAACTCCGATCAAAGGAAGCCTTCTAACGTGTGCTGCGAAGTACATTCACTCCCCGCTAGGCAAAGAAACTGTGATATAATGAAGAAGATATAAAGTGGTGAAACTATCGAGAAAGCTCTTCATCAGGAAGTATCAGCTCGTGGCGAAGAGAAGCCCAGCAATGCGCTGTATTCTGGAAAGAGGCATTTGGTAAGTGAAAGGGTAGAACTCGCTAAGGGTGTGCATGAAGCACTCGCGCAACAAGGACAGAGAAAACTCCCCTTCAACCGCCTTAGGTGGCATAGGAAGAAGGTGGTTTACAGGATTATGCAACCTCTTAATACTGGAACTGTGAATACAAGCCCCACCCAAGAAGATAAAAAGCGAGAACAGATGGCAGCTGGGGAATCTGGTTCTTAAAAAATCTGGAGTGCGTATGGGTAGGTGCATCTGGCCCTTATGAAATACGTTACCCTGCACAATTCGATATTGCAGGCAACAAGCAGCAAAAGCCCAGAGATGCAAAACTTTGAGTAGCGCTACCAGGGAAGCCAGCAACACGGCAAAGGAAAAACGCACTAGGCCCCACGCTACAGCGCAGCGATGGGGTCACAGGAGTGCCTTGGTATGCGTAATGCTTCCCTTCTTGCAAGCGTTCTGCGTATCTATGTTTGTTATATTGGTCAGAAGCTGCCACCAGTACTTTATGAAGGCAGCGAAGTGGGCCCATCATCTGAAGATGCAGCAAACAGGTGCCGGCTCCCTTGCCCCAGTCTTTGCGACTACGCTTTGTTGACAGTAGACACGAGATGAGGAACTGTCAAGCTCTACTGAGTAAAGCACAGACTCACAAGCTTCTCACAAACTTCTCATATTGCCATGATAGGGGGCTTCTGTGTTAGACCAGTTTATCACAGCTTGGCCTGCTGCTGGCAAGTCAGTGGACCGTGAGCACGCCGCTTCCAGAATACAGGCTTGGAAACTGCGTTTCCAGAAAGAGAAAAGGAGTGTTCATCTCAGTATCCCAACAACGTCCGCACCTACTATAGTAAGAGGAGTGAAATCAGTATCCCAAGGAGTGAATTGTGAATCTCACGGGCAGTGCAGCGGCACTGCTGGGAATGACAGAGACGCATGCACACAGCCGAGATCGCCATACGCTGGCTGCAGTTTCTGGGAATTCGATTCAGTGAGCACATACGCAAAAGCAGAGGTGAGCGCAGTAGAAGCACGATTCTACCTGTTCCTTAAATGAAATGGAGCTACGGGGGGCCAGCCACCTTGTTACCGCCCAGTGCACTGCATCGGGCTCATTAGAACCACAACACCAAGGCTTGTTCAGAGGTGCAGTAATATTGAAGGGGGAAGTGAGAGGCAGTCATTTAAACAGATACGAAAAGGCAGAAACAAACTGGCGCATGTTTGTGGGGAAAAGGACGGAAGGTAGCCCAAGTGGGACAATTTCGCGCCCCTCAACAAAGCCACCGCGAGGTAAAAGCTTTCGATGCCGTGTACAAAGGGAATGCTTTACGCCTTCCACGCTCCAGCAGTGCATTGACCATACGATTTCACCGGCGCACTTTCGGACATCGCAAAGCATTTCGACGGCAGGCACAAGACGTAGCTACACAGCGAGACTTGGAAACTACAATATTTGTATATGATATTTTAGTTCGTGAGTGTACCTGCTGAACTGCAGCGATAGGCCTACTATTGCAAATGGCTGGAAGATGGCTGCTCAGTTGGACGACACGCTTGTATTCAGCAGAAATGCCCGAAAGCGCCCAAATCACTTGCAGGTTGCCCTGCAAACGCTGTGTCGGAAACATTGGTTCGTAACGCATTAAAAATTCGCTTTTTGGTATGCGTTTAGCTGCAAAAGGCTTCCTGTATCCACAGCAGGAGTCGAGCTAGATAAACATCTAGCATCGCTCTACCACAATTTTTCCCGTGGATTCTTTTGTGCCACCACTCGTCTAACTAAGCCTCTCAAGCAATAAACAAAGCCTAACTGGATAGAGGCCGAAGAATAATCCACCAGAACCCTCACCAGGCACTGGGCATCGTGAACAGGACTCGCGCACCCTAATCGCGGCACCCGTTTCTTCTGAACAACTGGTGCCCTTGAAGCAGGCATTGCCGTGATGCCCTCACCACAAGATGCCTGCCGGGAAGTTCATCAATTAACTACCTCATGCATATACCATTAAAATGAAGGATATCGACAGTGTCCGATACGTGCGAAGGATCTCTATGCGGTCTGACAGGAAATAAAGAAAAATGCCGGCATTGGTAAAAAGGCAGAGGCTTTGCAGTTCAAACAGATAATTACACTCTGATGTACCTGAAAAGCCACTCTCGAGACCTCGACAGCGAAACAGTTATTTGGCGGCTTATGCGGCTCTCGGAGGACGACTTCCAGCGAAGTAAACGGGAGTATCACTGGCATAGTTGCTTAAGCGCTCTCCCGATGCCATACATATAGCATTAAGACACTGTACTATTCAGTAGCGCTTGTGTCTTCTGACTTCAACTTTTCGTTTAAGCTGTGATCTCGTTATCGTTTCCATACTCATGTGCTTGTCATTCTTCCGAAGTGGTACATCAGAAGTTGTTTAGACACTACTTCATGCACGATGATGCCTAGTGATGCCAGACTGAGAAAAGATTAGGCTGTTCGGTTACTTCTAAAAGGATGCACAGTGGTCATGTCTGGGTTAATATAACAGCAGTGTTGATACGCAGCGCTGTTCAGTGGCCCAGGATTCATCGGTGATCAAGGATGCAGCAGCCTGCCCTCCCGGGTTCGGCGTATCATTAGCCGGCTGCGGAGAGCAATCAAACTTGGAAAAGTGCAGAACTGTCAAACTTACAAATGGACGTGGAAGGATATCTCAGTTTGTTTTATGGTGTCTTTTCCCTTATACGTGACCTGCGACAACAATTACACTATTGTGAATGAACCCAGCACATATGCCCACTTTATTCTGTCTTCGAATTCACTTGTACAGGAACCAAACTACTCATTAGTCCTCAATAGTCATCTGGAATATCTATGCATGCCCTAGAAGCATCACTTCTGAAAGGACCCCAAATTCTATTGGCAATTTCTGGAGCGGTAGCATGACGTAGCTTAGCATCGACCACAATATGGCCACAATGAATCACTCGTAGACTGAAAGTCGAACAGAGAGGAGAGAGAGAGAGAGAGAGAGAGAGAGAGAGAGAGATACATATGGATATTGATCTATGCTAGAGAGTTGAACATTGTTAAACTGTTGCTTTGCCCTGAGTAGACGGCGATCACCGAAGTACCTCTATGTAGAAGTGTTTGCACCAACGTCGGATAAATCATGTTGCAAGCAAGTTGCACTATTTCAGGGCGCATGAAGAAGTCACAGGAGTGGAAGGGAAGTAGATACGGTAAACGACGCTCGCTGGCAGCCGGTTCCCTTCAACCAAGTGATTTCCCCGGAATGGATTCTCATGTGCTGCAATAGGCACAAGGAAGAGCAGTTCAAAAGGCTTGCCAGGCACTGTATAGGGCCCTTCGCTGTTGGATTACGCTTGAAACGCTATGGGCTGCCTTGGTTTGCATTGTTGGTTAACCCCCAACGCGGTGATCTCACCATACCGTTGGTGCCAGGGAACCACCGAAAGTTTCACGGAGTCGTCACACGAAAGGGCAGCAACTTCGTTATCACTAGAAGTAGCTGCGGGGGAGAGCGCGATCCTGGACACATGTAATGAAGAATATATATCGCCGAAAACGCGAAGCGTAATTTAAATGGGTAGGATTCCGGGAACCCATGCAGGGCTTTTAGGGTCGTTTCCGAGAATGGATTCCTCAGATGCATCTACGTGCCATCGTCGGCTCCACCGCGGCGACAACAAACATGAGCATGAAAAGCATAGCATAAATTGGGGCTAGGTACAACTTTTGCAGAGCGTCGTCCTTTCACGGGCGTAAAGGGACTTGCTTTTATTCCCATGTGGCCTTCAGCGCAAATTATTTTCCCGCGTTATCTAGGCTTCTCACTCTAGCCATGACAGAGTCTGCGCCGCAGCAGACTGTTTGGGGGCTGGGGTTGCACAGACCTCCCGCGTAACGTGAACTTTGACGCAGTGTGTCGGTGATAGCTTATGCCAACCCATAGACACCGCGAAGATAAATTCAGTGGCCGGTGGCTATTGTATAGCCCTGATATTAGTCACATGCTGTCGGAAGCAGAAGCAAGCATCCGCAACATTTGCAGAAGGCTCATATCTCATTTTACTGCTTATTCCACGGTGTTGGAGATATCCCCTCTTGGACCGCTCCTTCGTGAGACTCGCCTTTTGTTTCGTTGCTCAGTTTCTTGCACTAGGACGGGTGCTTTGGGGAGCGACTCGTGCAGATATGGGAGGGCTTCTCACAGGTTGGTGCATGCATCGGTATTTTCATGCACGCTAGCTACTGAGACCCCAGTAAGCGTTTTAAAAACTGTTTATGACGTTGGTGTGTGCAAATAAATTAGGCGAGCGCATGAATGAACTTGCTACAGCTCAGTACACAGCTCATGACGACCTCCTCTGTCCCCAATAACTTCGGCTCTTGTGTTTAGAATGCCTGGAGACAGGTCACCTGCTTTTGATAACTGTTGTTCTAAGTGTTCTGGATCCACGGCAGTTCGCTGCATCCCTAGGGTAACCCCGAAGGATTTTGTTACACCGGGCTTCGCAGATGGTAGGGAGGGAATGGTTATCTGAGAGCGGCATTTTCGTTGTTTAGGGAACCCAGGAAATAAAAAGAAAAGCCTCACTTGTGTACAGCACTATGTTGCGAAAGGAAATGCTCTAATGCTTCAAGCAAGCGCAAGCCTTGGCTCAGGCCCCTGGTTGCAGGCCAACCCATTGGCAAACATTTGGGGCAAGTGGGGGGTGCAATGTGATACGTTATATTCTGGCTCATACTTGTTGAGCTGGTAGTTGACTTAATGTGGCTTCTTGCGTGGTGTGTAATAGCCTGCCATTACAACCATCCGTGATTGAAAGCGGCAGCGGAGCTGCAAACCGTCAAAAGAACACGCGTGGCGAATCTGAACGAAATTTCCTTATTTCTAATTAAGTGCTCCGTTAAGGTTGCTAGAGAGGCAGAAACTGATTATTCAGGCGCAAGGGAAGCCACGGGCGCTTACACATGTTCCAGCGATCTCGGGAGATGGTAGAGAAGTGTGACGGTCCTGTCCAGGTGGAGTGGTCACGCCACAGCTCAGTGTTCTTTTAGCGTGATAGACTTCATTATTTATATATTGAAACAACCTGAAGAGAAAGAAATCATCGGCAGCCCGCAGATCGCTCAGCTCAGTCGATCGGAAGCGCCGAGCTGTTCGGCCGGGATGACTCGTGGGGCTGCTGGCGCAAGAAGTCGTCACTTCCCAGTGCATCAGCGTTTTTTCTCTAATGGCAGATAAATAATGAATCATTTAAATTGCTTTTGGAGCTGAATGACCTCGATGCGGCTCTTGCATCGCTCCTGGCTCGTCTGCCACTGCCGACAGGCCGCCGCCTCCCAACCAGCAGGCAGTGACGACTGCGAAGGAGCCGAAGTCTTTTAATCCTTTAAAAAGCCATTCTCTGATATTTTACTGCTTAAAACCTCGTGCTTGTCTGTCTTGCTCAGCAGTTATGCTGCAAGCGACTGTCGGCCTCACAAGCGTCGCAGCCGCCAGACATTGAAAGTTCCATCGCCCATGCCCTCAGAAAACCCTGCTGATTCCTCCTGAGAGCAACTGTAACTGCGATGAGTGTTTGAGCTTTGAAAGCATCAGGAACACTTTAAACTGGGCAAGAGGAGTGGCTTTTGCAGTTCACGAGTCTAGCTCTGCCGACAGGCGACGCTGTGGAAGCTGTGTCTGGCATTCAAGGGCAGTCGTAGGGTCGTTTCCGAACTCTACGAGAAGCCTTTAAGGACCCAAATCTTGGTAGAGGCTCTTTAGTGCAAGACAGGCCTGTACTTGAAATTACAGGGGGCATATATGACTTCGCAGGAGTCGCTCACTCCGCTTTGTCCATTCCGCCTTGAACACCTACTCCACTTTTTGCCCTATTGCTCATACCTTTCCCTCATCGCTACAGGGAGCACCAGATTTACAAACGTGACTGCAGGATTCGCCCACAGAAAACCCCACTCTAGCAGCTCACGGAAAGACTCAATTTGGATGCACTTCGTGAAGCAGGGCCTCTGCGTCGTAGCCATTGGGTTATCGTAAGAGCATCTGGTATATGCATCTAAGCAAATTATCCAGGGATATTCGTCAGCCTCAACACCACTGCCAACCACGAGCAGCTGACCAGCTGCCCTTCCCTTGGCCATACCAGGGGGTCGGCTTCCACCTCCACCACAGCGCATAATGAACGGACCCGACGGGCTTCTTGCCGCTTCTGCGGCTGCAGTAGCTCGAGAAAACGCCTCCTGGTTGTTGCGCAGTACCCGTGGTCATCCTACCAACGGAATTAACCTGCATCCTCCGTGTCAGCTGCAGCTTCCCGCCGGCAATAAGACGGAATGTTCGAAGGGACAAGGAGATGCCGGCGACGCTCATAGACACGTTCATGTCAACCGCCAGGCCCCAGCAGTCCTGCATGCAGCAGATAAGGGTGCACTTTTGCAGGACCTTAGCATCGCCCTTTTTTCAAAGTTGGCGGAGTCGTTGCCGAAGGACAAGGGGCCCCTTAGCTTTTTGAGTTGGGAAGACGGAAGCTGGTATTGCGGGCATGTGAGAGAGGGCAGCCTCGACGGCTTGGGTGTGTACAGATACACTGACAACTCGGTCTACTGCGGGCAGTGGGCTCGCGACCGTCTTCACGGTCTGGGCGTCTTCATAACGCCCAGCGGCTTTGTCTATAGAGGCGGCTTTGAGGACGACAAGCAAAACGGCCCCGGTGAGTCTTCCCACTTCGCTTTTCTGATGTACAGGTGACGTGCCTGTCAGTTATGTCTATTGGGTTGTATGCGAGGTTATGAGGTTCACACGCAGTGTGGTTAGGCTGAGGCACAGAGCTTGTGGCAACCGACACTCCGTGCTGTGGAAGGCTTTGCTTGCGTGCAGGTATTTTTGTGGTACCGCAAGGCCCAACCTTCTTTGGGCACTTCCGCGACGGTCGGCTGCACGGCTTTTCGTGCTGTGTATCCCCGGCTGGAGCCGCACGGCCACTCCTGGGGGAGTGGCGAGAGGGAGAGTTTGTAAGGGCGTTGCCCGTGCAAGCCCGTATAGCAGACTTTTACTCTCGGGCCTCAGAGTCCCTAGACCTCCTGCACTGCCCCTGGGCTCCTGTGCCAGTGCCCCTGCCGGACGCCTTCGTCTTTGGCTTGTCCAAAGAAGACATACCACAGGCTCACGCCACTCCTCAAAGAGAACAAAGTTTGTGTGCTGCTTCCATGCTCGAAGCACTCCGCGTAGAGCTCCCAAGGAGTTTGTTGCAGCTCGCTGCAGCGGACGGTGGCTGTCATACAACTCACCCCCAGCAAACGAAGCTCTCCAATGGGCGGCTTTCAGGATGTGCGAAGCCCATTGTAAGGAAGCGGAAAACCAGCATGTTGAAGGCTCAAGGCAAAGAGGCAGCCCCAGCAAGCTCCCGGAATAAGGGATCTTGCGGCGATGCCTGCGGCAACAACGGAGGAGCATCGGCTCCCCCACGAGCCACAACGACAAAGGCACAGCTCCTGCGGTGGGAAAGCGAAGCTCGAAAGCTGCCTCGTATTCCACACCTTAACTACAACCGAGTGCTCGGCAGGTGGTACGCGCGGGTTCGAGATCCGGCCAGTGGGCGCCGTATCTGGAAAGGATATACTTGCGCAGTCCACGGATTCTTCCAGGCCCGAGACATGGCGATTGACCGGCTGAGGCAATTCAGCCAGCTTGTCTCTCCCCTGCCCAGCTCAACTCCAGAAGACCCTGTAGCAGCGGAAGAGGCCCAGCATCCCTCTGAGGTAGCCGCTTCTCCTGATCATCAGCCCCAGCAAGACCAAGAGCACGAAGAATCCTATTGTGGAACTCAGCTGCCCAACGCAGATGTAGATATATGTGCTGTGTCAGGTGAAACTGTTGTAGAAGCAAGGCGGCTGTCCGAACAGACTCCCACACAAGTTTCGGCCCCGCCTGCTCCTGCGGCATCAGCAGCTGTTTCTGCTTCTTGCGGCTCTGTAAAAGTTGGGACATGCGAAGTGGTCACACCTTCCACAACAGGAACCCAGGCAGAGGGAGGCAGTTCAGTAGAGGAAAAGGATACGCCAGGAGACGGGAAAGAAGGAAGCCTAGACATTGGACTTTTCACTGGCAACGCCATTGCACCCGTTGCACTTGAGGCCCCATGCAGTGCCACAGCAGAGCCGCTGGAATGTGTTTCGAACCTTTGCAATAGTGCAAAGGAACGGCCTTCTGTCTTCCAGTCTTCTGAACTGCCTTGTGGGGTAGAGGTGCCAGACGGTTCCTGCATACACCAGGAAAAGAATTTCGTGCAGGACGAAGAGAGCATTTCGTGCAGCAGGTTGACTACAGCGGATTGTAGTGATTCTGCACTTAGCCGCTGCACCCCCACATATTATGAAAGCGCCTGAAGATATTTGGCACTCCTGCCTCTCTCGGTCTCTGGCTTCCTTCGTAGCTTTGGGATCGCTATGGTTGGATGAGGCTAAGCTTGTCAGGTAGAGACGCCTGGCTGCTTGTGCTTCGTCCGCCTAAAAGTTTACCCTCTTCCCTGTACACTTCGTATTTGCTGCTTTTTATGTATTTTACTGCAGTAGCTTGTTGCTGGGTGTAGCACCTCATCTGGTTTTGAATCTATTTCCGTCCTTCGACTCATTTGAAACGCGCTTAATGACTTTGAAGGGAAGATGCTCCCACTTTTTGCAACCCATGTCCTCCGGTTTATTGGAGTGGATCTTTCTCTTAATGCCATTTGTGCGTCTCCAAGCATGTTAGTGTGGCAATCGCCTTGTACGAGTAGCCGGCTTCTTTGGTTCAAGGAGAAACAGCTGTTTTCCATCTGCAGTCTTGATAGGGTGACTGCTGGATGCAGGAGCCATGCTCAAGCAGGCATTTGTGCGTTAGTGTGACAGAAAGTGAAGCAGCTGTTGTGGTTGCAGCTCGCTGGGAAATGAACGTACCATCCTCTTTCCGTTGTGAATGGTCTCCCCGGAAAACCCGGCATTACGCAGCACTTGCATGCTCAGATACCCCCATCTAGAACAAGGGTTTGCATGACCTCGCCAAGAGCCTATGTGAAGAACACATTGGTCCTTTTCAGTGCCTCTCTTTGACCAAGTAGCTTTTACCTATTCAGTTGTGCCTTACTGTAGAGAGATGTTATTCCCAGAGATAAAACAACGCGTACGGTTTGACGGAACGGCACTATGGCGATTAGAGTCACTAAAAGCAAAGCCACTAAGGAGCCCCGCAGAGCTGCACAAAGTCCATGCACTGTCTCGGCTAGCCCCAAATGGGTTCTAGATACGCTGCCATAAGCGACGAGGATGAGCATTATGCCGGGGGGAAAGAAATGCGCACACAACAGGAAGGAAATGGAGAGGGCGGGCGAAGTGCCACTTGTATTACTTCCTATTTCCTACAATAAATCCACCCAGTTCTATATTTCTTTCCGCCAAACAGTTTAATACAATTACCATGAAACGCATTGGGTGAAGAAGCAGCGGCCGCCGGCAACGGCAGCCGGCAAGGACAGCCGGAAACGGCAGCTGGCAGCAGACGCTGTACTTGCTTCTGCGCGTGGCTTGCTTTCGCCCGACCCCTCTGTCACGGGATCCGGACAATGCACAGCCGCCAGTTATGAGGCTTCAGGGTGCTAAGAAGTCTCCCTTATCTATTCTTACTTTTGGAACGCCTCTCCTCTTTGAATTCCCCCCAAGCTTCCTCCATTAATGAAGCCTTTAAAACAAAACGATGACTGCCGCCTGCCCTTGGTCCTCGATCGAGGATAGTGCACGTGGTGTTGCACCCGGTCGACAAATCGACAACCCGTAGAGCTGATAGGCGCTCCTCAGTCTTGACTGCTTGTGCCGCTGCTGCCTGCTCAGGTGCACGGGCAGCGGAAGGGTTGGTTAGCCCCGCTGCAAAACTCCTCCTCCACTGTTATGCAACATGAGCGCCTGCCTCTTCTTGAGGTCTCTTTCGTGCTGTTCGTGTGGCAACACTTCAGTCATGCCGCACAAAACAAGCACCTTGGGCAGCAGCTGCTGAAGCAAAAAGCATTGGCTCCCTTCCTTAGTGAACTCTCCTTCAGACGTACACACTGAGGCCAACACGCCGCCCTGCTGCTGTTGGTAAGATGGATGAGAAAGCTTTCATCTTCACTCCCCAGCTTTTTGGCGGTCATGCTTGCTCGCTGTCTGTCTGCTTGCCCCTTTGCTGCTCTGGCTGCTGTTCTCGTGCCAGCTGCGTATCGAGGCCTAGGAAGTTTTGCGGCGTCTGGTGAGTCATTCGTTCTTGCGCCACATGCAGAAGGGGGTCTGATTCATTCGTGGATGCGGATGCAGATTCTGTTGCCTTGATAGGTTCTATTACAGGTCCTTGAGGGTGCCCACTGACCGTTGGTGGCGGTACGATCATCCAAGGGTTTCTCTTTATCAGCACCATGTGTGCAAAAAAAATATCTAAAACGCAAAAGGAGCACAGGAACAGGATTTAGGGTAAGCGCTGCCCTTCAAGATGCGATATCTCGTGAATGGCTTCTATCATTTAAACGAACCCCCAAAGAACTGTCGGCGTGCACTCGTCACTGCTGATTTGGCCCACCTTCAATCCACTCAGCCAAGCTGGTTCCTAAGAGGGGGGTAAAAAGCACCAGCGCCAGAAGCAACAGCGCAGCGGCGCTCTTCCTGCCGTGTTGACGATGAGCTTCGTCCCTTTGTGCGCCATCAAGGAGCCGGATATGCAAAAAGGAGTTGCCCGGTGTTGCTTCTGCGTAGGGATCATTCACAGAGGGATTGCGGAAAGGGTCACTAAGGAAGTCTTCAGTAAGCGGTGTTCGCGCTTGAAGGACCGTAGAAAAACGCTTATTTCGCTGCTCCCACCGATGGCGCAGATCTTCTGGGAGCAACACGTCTGCCCGGAGTTGCTGCTGGCGTTGCAGGAAGTTCCGTGTCAACGATGCGCCTCTTTCAGCTGGCGGGTCCTGATGTTGCACAGCTGCAAAGGAGGCCTCAATTTGGTGCATGGGTTGCTTCTCCATTGGCAGCAGTAATCGAGAAATACTATCAAACACAGCGGGGCCCCGAATACCATGGGATGCTGCAGCAGAATCAGAAGCCACTGCATAGAGTCCCACGGACCCTGCAATACAGAGAGCACCAAAGCTTGCTAAGAAGAAGGGGCCCCTCAGCCATAAAGCAACTAGCCACGCTCCTTCAGAGGAAGGCTTCTTCTGATGTGGTGGGTTGCCACTGAGTTTACGCTCTGCGACTACAGCTTCCTGGCCAGTTGCTGCTGGCCCTGAAGCAGCAGAGACAGGACTTCCCACAGTCCTTCGCTGCTGCGCCATGGCTGGACCCTGCACGCGAGGGGACAGTTTCTCTCGAAACAGTTGAGCAAAGGCTGCAACAGAAGGCGGACTCCGCGGCTTGCTGAGGGACAGAGACAAAGGCCTCCCCTGCACTGCGTCACCCGCCAAGTCATCCAAACTGAACAAGTGGGGGTTCGGTGGGCAGAAGATGTGGTACCCTCCCCGGGAAACAGCCAGGAACAGTTCGAGGTAATGGCATAGTAGCAAGATGGCAGCAAGAACTGCTGCTGCAATGAGAGGCGACAGCCACCAAAGACAACTGAAACCAACAAAAGCAAAAAAACCTTTCGGTAGAACGCCTTCCGCAAGGGCAGCGAGCAGCTGCTCGGAACCTACAATAAACAACAGAAACGTTGCAACGCAGACAGCCCAGAAACCGCCTAAAGGTATGGGCTGCAACAGCAACTGTAGCATTATCAGGCAGGCGCAAGCAATGACAGCACCAAAATTCATGGGAGCTGTTTGAAGACCGATGCACTTCAGAAGTGCCGCAGAGATGGCGCAAAGGCAAGACGAATACACAAGCGACTTGATGTGGAAACCCGCAAAAAGTAAGGCATTGCCCACGTGGGCCTTCACGCTCGTCTGCGATGCGCACAAATACACAGCTCGTCTGCAATGTGCACGCATACACAGGCTTTCACTGTTTGAAGTGGGTCTGTTATGTTCACACAGGCGCCACTCCACTGCGAATGACGTATCTGTACACTGTATATTAAGTACGTTACACACAGAGTACATGTATGTATGTAAGCACAGTATGGATGCGCACAGATGAACGCACGTGAGCGTATGCACAAGTAGACACAGGGACGTGTTGTGCATAAGAAAAAGTGCTCCTGGCTAGCTTTATCTGTACCATATTGGTTTGTGTTTTGCCTGTGGGTGCGTCAACCGAGTGTAGTGTATGCCTGTGCGTCTGCCTGGGGATGGGGGGATGGGCTAGGGGCTCTGCGCCATAGGGTTCTTTGGCTCACAACCCACGCGACGAAGACTGCAACAAGTGATAAGAAAAGGCAGCTTCCCGAGAACGTCGAGAGCAGTACACATCCAGCGATCCTAAGATTTCGGTTTTTTTCTGCAGAATCCGCCCAAGGTGCTGCTATGAAACAGAAGACAGCAGCAACCAGCTGGCCTGTGAGCCCTACACAGCCCGTATACCTCACGGTCTTCCTTAACGTTTTAATGGACCAATACATGAGTTCGAGCTGATACAGATTGTCGTATTCTGTGGAAGCTGCGACGTAGGGTTTGCCCGCTTTGCCCTTAAGAAGGGCAGTGGGGTCTTCCATCTTCGCTGACGAAGCGCCAGCCGCTTTCTACCACTTCGACAGGCATGCCACCTCAATCAGCCTAAAGTTTCTGCAAATAGAGTTCGTTCAGGCTGAAGCCGAACAAAGTCGTCTTTGCCGGCGTGTAGTTAAGGCACGGACCACTGATGAAGAGGTGGAGCCACAGGCCTCAGACGAATCCTGCAGCCGACTCGCCTCTAGCTCCTGCTCCTTCTCTACCCCCCACACAGAGGATGGGCAGACGCTTTAGAAGAATGTAAGACACACCACAAAGGGCGGAACAATTAGATCCTGCATGAGCAGGAGGATGTGCACTGCAGGCTTCACCGCATCGGCTGTGGCAGGTAATTGCTCAGCTGGTCCTGTCTTTTGGCTTTTACTAGTCACTTGCATCTACACCCTAATTGTATTGCTTAAGAAGAAGCCAAGCTAAACTCCGAAAAGGCGCGCCAGATCGCCAGTAGGCAGGGCAGCAGAGGGCCTCATTCGCCGTGGTTGGGTGGCTGGAAGGGTCCGAGGACGCGATGCTTGCTCACGATGTTCGGAACGAAAGAATAGCATGCTTTAATCAGTTCTGGTGAAATAATTTAAGTATGGATGCCTTAGCTCCCCTTGCAAGCCCGCTTCCTCCCCTTTCCGAGGACCGCCTACTGGTCCACAGTTGCCCGATGCTCTTGGCTGGCTCCGTCGGCGGCAGCCTACGTCTCCTTTCGAGTGTCTAGACATTGGGCTTAGGCTTTTTTTCTTACTACCAATTAATTTATAAGGTAGGCTTCACGTTTCCAACGTAACTGGAAACCCTATACCCGCGCCACCCACATATCGTAATCAGGCACTTCCCTAGCGCATAGCGTTGCGCCTGGTAGAGACGTCTATAAAAACGTGCGGCCCCTGCTGCCTGCTCCTATGGGTCATACTAGCACTTGCTGGATTATATTCCCTTCTACCTCAGAGTCACCCACTGCATTCTGCTCAAAAGCGTCGGGTCACAGCCACGCGGCGCTCCCGGAAACCGCTCTGCCCGCTCCCTGTGTAAATATGCCCCTTTCAGTTAGAATATATAAGGGTAAAGCAAGGAGCTAGTCCCAGTTCAATCGTTTGTGTGTCTGGACAAGCAGGCCCTTGTGGGCGAGGGGTAGAGTCCCTCCTCTGCAGTGCATGCTCCCTGTTGCTCACAAAAGGTATTGAAAGTATTAGTGGACTTCACGCAGGCATTTTACAAACGCCTAAAAGCAATTGAAAGGTTATTCCACTTCTGGAGTCGACCTGTTCCAGCGACCAGCAAAGTCAAGCCTTAAGAGCTGAAAGCAGCAAACACCAGATTAGCTGCCCCGCTTCGTCTCCCCATGCCCTCTCTCGAGTCCTAGCTGCCCCGGTCTGGCCACTGCAACTTCATGCATTTACCGTTCTCGCCACTACTTTCTAGGAAAGAGGCCCATAGGCAACAACAGTACTCTTGACAACAATTAGGATCTTAGGGCGAGGATCGTATCCAGAACCAGAGAGGTGACTCGGAGGCTAATGGGAAAGGGGCTTACCATTTGCTTCCTGAAGTACAGAGCATCTCCTTCCGAGGCCGATGGGGAGCAGCCCTCAGCCAGTTGAGTAGCCACCATGCAGCAAAGAACACCCGAGTCCCTTCCATCGTTATTTTTCGTGATGGTTGGCTGAAAGTTTCGCACAGATCGGTACAACAAACCTTTGATCATAGGACAAGCCTTCAATGCGTTTGGTGCTGTTGAGCTGCATTAACGTGGGCTTATCCGTAAAAACGAACACTGCAAGGGGGTGACGCACCTCCGACGCAAAGTTGGTTCTGTAAAGACTGGAGAATCTCAAGCCTGAACGACAGAAGCACCTTGCCCGCAAACTGAGTACATCCTGATCTTTTACGAGCGCTGGATCACTAGAGCAATGAGCAGCAGCAAGTATTTGAGCCTGAACTTAGCCCCCGGGGCTCAAGTTCAGGGGGCTCAGGAGCCCCTTCTCACCGTGCATCGCAGCAAGCCGCTTTAACAGGGTCAGAATGTTCTGCATTGGTATCATCCCCGACTCTCCAAATGGGTCGAACCAACGCAGCAGAAACAGCACTGCGCTAGGGCCCTTACTGCAGCACAGCATTCCTCCGCGAGGCACGTAGAGTTCGAGTCGTCGCAAAAGCTGAATTAAGATAATTACGAGATACCTTAACAACGTTTCATGTTTACGTCACATAGAACACTGCCCTCGTTGTGTGTTCTCACATTGTGTCAAGGACGAGAGCTGAGTAATGCATGGGGCTTTTCATGACTGGGAGCACGGTTATGTGGACCTCGAGCACCCGTTGAGCCTCCATGGCTGCCTGATCAGAGAAGTAGGCAAACGAAAACCACGCAAGACACTAGTGAAGCACAGTCCCTTCGCTGCTTTGCAGAGTGCAGATGGCCGCAGCAGCGCCACGCTAGACACTCGCTAGGGAGAACAGGTACAGGCATTCTCCCAAACTCTCGTGCAACGCTGACTCTGCTCACCAGCAGTTGCTCACTGTCCTCCGCGGAGAGGGAAGGACTCAGCAGTTTCGAAGCCACTTCGACAGGGAGGCTCGTCTGTTTTGGCCGCCTTCTCCTATGGTACAAATAGCCCGCATATAGCTAACTGCTCAGGAGGCAGGCCCCTCTATGCCGCAGGCGACCCTGAAGCCGAAATGTAGAATCAGCTTCACAACTGCAGGGCGTCCTTACTTTCTGGTGGTTAGCGGTATCTTGTTGACCTGCAAAGCCGCATGCTCAACAAGAGCACCTTATAGGCAACAGTATGGCTCCTCTTATCCCCTGCTATCTGTCTGCTGATATTAGAAGGCCTAGAGAACTCTCAAACGTCGGCCTCTGTAGCTCTTAAGCTGCACTGGCGGCGACTAAGCACTGCCCTCCGGTGGAAAAACAGAGGAAGGGACAATCTAAGCCTATTTGGAAACGGGCTCACCTCGAGAGCCCGCAGGTATATGTTTATGAGGTTGGGGGTCAATGCCTCGTTGTGCAGAATGATCGACTGTTCCTCCCTGACCACGCAGATGCAGATCTACAACGGGTAATATGTGTTACCTAGTAGCAGAGCGTCTGCGCTATCTAGGAGAATGCTTTGCCTCCCTTCTTGCTTTATCTACAGCTGCAAGATGCAAAACTTGGGGCCACAGACTGCTGTGTTGTCCATACGAGTCAACTGTCATTCCCTCTATCTCGAAAGGTTGAAAGCCCGAACCTTCCCACCGCTTTATGACACTGTCAATCAGTTCTTCCTCTGCAGATACAACATGGATGCCCGAACCGCGTTGCTTTTACTGCGGCTGCTGATGATGCTGGAGAATCAGTTGCTGCTGCAGTTGCTGCTACTCAGGGGAGGGATCTTCAGTGGTGGGGTCCTAGGCCAGCCCACCTGCGGAGGTCATCTCCCTGGCAGTGTCTCCGCACTGTTCATAGCGCTTGTTGATCTTAGCGATCTGTGGGAGAAAACGCAAAAACAATGGGAGCTGGTTGAGCCTCCCGCTGAGCTAGCACAGCTTCCGGTGCCCCTTGATCGCAGTATCCGTCCTCATAGGTATTACTATAAGCTTGCTTACCGCTCTGTTGACAACAGAGGCCGGCAGTGACGAGCCTTCAAGGTTTTGGGGTAAAATTTGTCCCTTGAAATGTGTGGTGGCCTTTGCTGCAGCGTCTGCCTGTCCCTCGTCCTCACTGCGATCTCCGTCGCTCCAGTCGCTCTCGCTGAGTTCTCCATCTTCGTGTAAGTCCCCTGGATGCACTCCTACCGTTTCCCGAAGCTGCCGCTTTCCAGACGCCAGCGCCTCTGGCGGTAAAGGCTGCTCTTTTTGCAGTTCTTCGTCGGAGTCCTCTGGTATGGCTTGCGGTCCTGGTTTCCACGAGTTTCGCTGTAGTTGCAAATGTGCCGAGTTCCTGTGGCGGTGTCTTCGCTGCCTTTCCTGCTGCGCCTGTTGCTGCCCCTGATCCTCCTCATCCGAGCTGTCTGAGCCAGAACTCTCGTTCGACGCAGCGGGTTTTCGATGCAGCTGCAAATCCAATGAGGTCCGGTGGTGCCGCCGGTGCTGCCGCTGCTGTAACTGCTGCTGCTGCTGCCGTTCGATCGTTTCGTCGTCAGACTCTTCTGTGGAAGAACCTTCTTCCCCTGTATCTCGCCCCCGTTGTAGCTGCATCTTCAGCGAGCTCCCGTATTGCAGCTGTTGCTGCTCATCTTGCGGAAGTTCCCTTGGCCCGCGTTCTTTGTAGTCAGCCGCTCTCCTACTGGGCGTTTTCCTTGTCAGCTGTTCCCCGTGAGTACTGGTCCTCAAGGAAGTCTCTCTAGCCTGGGCTTCCTCGTATCGGACCCACCAGAAGGTGCGAGGTCCCTCCTCTTCTCTGCAGAGCAAACATAAAGACAGGCAATGCTTTGTGAAGCCGAATGCGGCTACACCTTCAGGTGCAAAACAATGTGCAGCATAAGCACCATATCAATGGTTCCACGGGCCCTCAGAACTCTGTAACGCTTCTCTTTCTGCCCAGGGAGTCCTCAACAATAACAAGCACCCTCGAGAGGCCTTGGGTGGCCGTTTTTGTCTGACTGAGCCTTTGTGAAGACGCACGGCATTGGGAATTCCGACATGGAAAGGGGTCGCTGATAGCGAGGGGAAGGAAAGCGACAGCCAGTTACCCCGGGGTGCCCTAGCACAGCCGGTATGCCGTCCCTCCCCTTCATGTCGCCTGCTTCACAGCAACGCAAGTGGCTATCCCCTACATGCCTCCCATTTAGACACCCTCAGTCATGGCCACAATCACACACAGAGGAGGCTAAGAGGACTATTACAGAGGACAGTCGGTTCACAAAGCACCAAAAAATATGTACGGACAAATGCACGCAGGGCTGTCGATGACGAGGCTCAGGTACAGAAACAAAAAGCTACCAGCGAAAGAGTGAAGAGGAGGAAGCTGAGAAGTAAAGAGCGGTAGGAAAGGTAAAAGAGGCAAAATCAGGGAATAATACACACGGCTTTAGGTGCTGTGCCAACCTGCAGAATGTGCCGGGTAGGGCAGGAACCCCAGCAGGGCTACCAATCCCAGACCGTGCTTAAGCATGCTGGCGGTATGTCGGATGTCTGTCTTTCTGTTTATTGGATGTTTGAGCAAGCGAAGCACTCCGGATTGCCGAGGGCTGCTCGTGGCCTTAGGTCTTCCGCGACCCCTGGAGGGCTTGGGGCACCGAAGACTTTAAATGCGCTGCCTACTAATACTAATTTCGAGTTCCTGAAGAAGTGTACAGGCACTGTTGCTGGAAAGAGGGTGACAGCAGCAGGGTTGCCGCTGCAGCCCATTGGGTCGCTGCCGACAGGGAGGGCCTAGGGATACTATGCACACATCATATGCTTGTCTTCGTCCTTTTTTGAGGGTTTTGCAATTCCGTTCAAACTCCAAATTCAGCATACAAGCCAAAGCTCGCACAGAAGAAACAGAAACAACCAGACAGGCCTTATGCCTCAAACACCGGGTCCATTGAGGCCGGGGCGGTAGCTTGCATGTGTGGGCAGCAGCGGAAGGAGGTCAGTTTCTGTTGTCTAATGAGTAGAAAAGGAGAAATATCTTTTTTGTTATTTTGCTTAATTCCTTTTATATCTACAAGCACTGAGACAATGGGCCAAATCACATTAGGTCGTGGCAGTTCCTCACAGCGCCGCGCCGCACCGACCGCACATTATGGGAGTAGCATTAAGGCTTCAGAACGCTGTTTTGCCTGGATTTAACTTTGAAACAGATTTTGGATCTCGAGTATTGACTAGGGAAAGTTCCCGCTGCCCATCCTGCATTCAGTGCGGTCAAGCGAGTCGCCTGCGGCTCCGCACTGGTTTTCTGTCTCGAGCCAGTTCACAGAAAAATGCACGAGAGCGAGCCACAAATAAATTCTGTGCCTTGAGTATGATCAATAAAGACGAAGGCAGCTAGTGGTATTCTCCTCAACAGCGAATAATGCCCGCGCTTGCTGAGGAGGGCAACACCCACGGGCTGCGTAGTAGCACAGCCTCACACGGCAAAACCCCACACGCTTAAGAGCAACAGATGCAACAAGCACACTCAAATATAGCAATTCAGCTGAGTCTTATTTGGTTCTTTGGGCCATGGTGCCCCAGGAGGTTTAGCCATAAAGCTTTCTTTAGGCGCAGGGTTCGTCAACAACGCCGCAGGCTGAGGTTTCTCCTGTGTCGGGTTTAGGGGAGCAAAAGATACTTCCAAAGGGTCCCCAAAGGCCCCCACGTGCCACCTCAGGAGCCACTGCTAGGGCCCGTGCAACGGCGGCTTCGAGGGCTGCTTTCCCATTCTGCCATGGCGTAGGCTCAGGCGAATGGCAAGAGGCTCATGCTGGTTTTCAGGCTGATCGCATGCATAGGCCACTGATAACTGTCTTTGTAGGTCCCAGCTTGTTTATGCAGGCAATAGCTCTATTTGAAGATTACAGAGGCCTCTGTATTACTGCCTTAGGCTCAGCTGGTAAGCGCAAACCAGCCAGTCCTTGCACCCTGTCTTTTTTCTCGAATCTCTAGTCTAATGGTAAACCGTAAGCCCGAGAAGGCGAATTCTAGCTGTCCTAAGGAATGAGGGAATCCTTGCCTTGTTAATGAACTCCCTTTCTAACTCTAGGGGCAGCCGCTGGTGGGCTCAGCCTCGGCCTACACACATATGCTTCGGTCTGTCTTTCGTTGGCCGCATATGTGCCTAAAGATGGCTAATAGGGAACAGGATGCAATCGTCCTGAGGAGTCTCACCTCTGGCTACAGGTAACAGGTTACAGGCTACAGGTAACAGGTAACAAAGTCCGGCGCAAACACGCCGGTGGTGTCCCGCTGCAGGACAGCCTAAGGAAAGACCGCGTGTGGGGGAGGTGGCACGAGAATTTTTTGGGGCTGTAAGGAAGGAGGAGACAAGGGATGTGGGAGGGGGTGAGGGACAGGAGGGAGGGAGGCATCTAACACGGGTTCGGTGTATGTTTCTACAATGGCCTGGGGGTGACCGTGTGCGGCGGCCTCTTGGATGGCATCGCATATTTCTTTGTCTCGTTTTTTCTGGCGCCTCTTTCTTCTGCAGGCGTCCAGTTTATGTCCGAAGGCGCGGCCGAACATGAGGGCAGCGGCGAATAGACATAACACAGTCTGGGCAGCAGCTAGCTGCACGAGGCTAGCCACACCTATCTTGTGGCCCAAGGCCCGAGCCCACTGTTTGATGCTCACCAGCTTCTTCAGCTGCGCCAGCAAAGGCGTCACCGTGTGAGGCCGGTTGCTGTAGTTGATGGTATACGTCTCCTGGGCTGCAGACCAGGCTAAAAGCGCGACGAAGGCCGAAGCCCCAAACAGCCCCATAAGCACTGCCAACCGCCAACGCCCCAAACACCCAAAGTTCAGACTCAGCAAACAAGCGAAAGACAAAAAGCCGGAGGGAACCCCAAAAACGGGTGGGGCCATTCCCCCGACCGCACCTTGCAGGAGCAAGAAGCTCACCGCCCAAGATACAAGCAAAGCAAAGCATGTCCTGAAACGCACACACAGGCCTTGTACCCCAGATTGTGAACCCAAGCCCCTCGCAATGAGATAGCAACTAGCGAGACACCAAGATTCGACACTAGAGTCACTACTGGCTCAGCAGCTGTATCGGTCGGTAGGGCGTTAAAGTTATGAAGAATGACAGAAGGTGGAGGCTTTCTTTGTAGGAAAACTTGAGGCGAGGGTTTCTAGTGGCTCTTGAATAGTGGATGGTGCATGTTCGAGTGTCGTACAGCGTTGCTCCGACCGCAGTGTCGTGGCAAGTGGCTCTGGATGCGCGAGCACTCGCGCCCGTAGCTGCAGCCAGCATTGTGCCTGCTGCCCGGATCATGACCTCGTGGGTCTTAACAAAAAGAAGGGTCCCGTAGTTGAAAGGGGCAAGGAAGGCATTGACACTTGTGCCCTGCCATCCAGACTGAGCCACTGAGTATCCAGCCAGCCACGTAGCGCAGGTGGCTGCTGCTGCAAGACAGATGAAGGCCTGCACAATGCTCAGACCCCGCATCACGCGGGCCCATTTGCAGCAGCCCAGAAAGACGGCTAATGCTGTTGCACCAGTTGTAAGAAAACAGAATATTAGCAGCAAAGCCACAAACACGTAAGCCAGGCACCATGCATAAGTTTTCGGGTCTCTCTGCATCCAGTACGTGTAAATGGCTGGCAGCTCCGGGTCCACCAAGCTCGGCTGCAGACCGTGTAGGCGCTTGCCGTTGCTAGCAGCAGCCAGAAGTAGCAAGGCAGCTCCCAGCTGTAGGCCCAAAGATGCTGATACCAGCCCCAGAGGAGGGAGACAGGGCAACAGGCGGCAAGACCACTGCCTATTGGAGCTCTCGGTCGAGAGCTCCGAATCCACAGAGTACAAGGGATACGCTACAGAGTAGGCGCAGGGGTCAAGAACCTCGTCGGGGTCTGCATAGGCGACCCCAACGTCACCCCGCCAGGTCACATCAGGGGGAGCTATCATGGGGCTCTATAAGGGTTCAAGGCGTTGCATACTCTTGTTGCTGCTCCCCCTACGCCTCCTCCAGCCGCAGCTCCTGCCTAGAAGGCTCTCAGCTGGTAAGGAAGGAAACAGCTGCAGCCCCCTCATGCCGCCCGACGCTGGGAAACACTCACTGCTGCCCTCACTGGCTCATCCTGCTTCTTCTACAATCGTTTACATATTCCCATTCCACCAGGTAGGAAACAGTTTACCTCGTTGTATATTTTAAAGGTGGTAGGGTGACCTGGGCAACTGGATGCTGGCACAGAACAGCAACTACAGTTCCTTCCAGGACAAACAATTTTTAAACCCCGTCCAGCGAGCCAAAGACTACGGCTGGCTCCATGCACACTACGTGCCTCTGCAGGAGATCTCTCTACTCCCAGTTTTTTTTGCGTCGTCTAGCTTAGTGGATATATGCGCTTCCTGTTTTATTTGTCTGATTCCTCGTTGCGTGTGGGTGTCCGGGGTGGACCGGGCACCGCCTAAGCGGGAGGCAGAGCTTGCTAGTCTAACAGCAGCCACCACGTTTGATAACACCTCAAGCAGGAGTTATATTTTATCTCCGCGCTTAAATCATTCCCACTTTTCGTCGCGGAGACTTACAAAGTAGTCACCCCTTCTATGGTGTCAATCGTAGGCTGGGTTTGGGCTGCATGCGCGGCGGCAGCAGGTGGCGGTGAGTTTGAAATGGAGGCGTTAGCAGCTGCGAATAATTAATCTAAATTAAAATGAAAGTCTTTAATTGGAACCTCCTCGCATACTCGTTTAGAAGAATCCAGCTGTAGGGTGTAGGCGGGATCTAAGGTCCCGCGGCGCCCGCAGCAGCTCATGCAGTAGCAGTCCAGGCAGAGCTGTCTCGTTGTGTTCCTGTCTCTCAGGCCCTGCTTGTGTGGCATGTGTAGCGCGTCTTCTAATGGTATATATATGGATATACGGTTAAGGGTCTAGGGACGAAAAACAGTGCGTGGTGGCCTGTGAGTTGCCATTCGAGGGTTTAAGGCTTAGCGATACATCGGAGTGTAACTATCCTGCGACCTGCGTGATGGCGGCTCGCCCAGGAGATGGAGCCGTGCTGCTCCTTTTCCCTGAAATACTTCGGCAGAAGAAGGTAGTCAAATATGCGCTTCTATTGCACACACATCCGAAAGCATGCGCACAATACACGGAAAACAGAAGAAAAACACAAAGCTTCCAGCTAACGCATCCAACGCTAAGTGACTGAACCCCTTTCATTGGAGGCATAATGATATAAAGCAGTCAGAACAGTTTATGCGCTTCCACCGGACTCGGGGAAGCGGGGCGGCGTACTACAGATGTGTGCATCTGTGCATGAACTGTCTATTATTCCGTATATATATATATATATATATATATATATATATATATATATATATATTTCCGTATATATATATCTATACGGAATATATATAAAGTAGCTTTATAGGTAGATGGATAGGCAGATGGATAGATAGGTAAATAGTTAGGCATATGCGCATGCGCTGAACATCTGCGAAAGCGCGTAAAGGGAGAGTGGAATGTGAAAAGAGAATGAGGTTGACGGGCACCGTGGACCTGCCGCGTAGCGGCAGAAGGACTGATTCCTAAGCCTTACACCTGAATAGCAGAGAGTGTGGGCGCGTTATTAGGGACCGGAAGTGGAAGAGCTGTTGCTTGACACGTGCTACGACATCATAAAGACGAAGACCTTTGCCTTCACGGAGGTACTGGGGACCCGTTAGAATCGCCCCTATCCTTCTCCACTCGTGCAGACGAGTTCTACGGGGAGGAGTTTAGTGCTTAGGGTTGAGGGTTCGGGGCTGAGAGTGCTACAGGAAGAAGCAAATGAGGCCCTGCCAGAGACACCTGACGGGTGGAGCCGCGCAGACTTCATCAAAGAGCTCACCTGCGGCCTTTCTACGGTCATTCTGCTCCAGCATCCCCTAGGCAAGACCCGCAAACGATTGGCCGAGTCCCTT
Source organism: Eimeria praecox (assembly GCA_963920595.1). Taxonomy (NCBI): domain Eukaryota; phylum Apicomplexa; class Conoidasida; order Eucoccidiorida; family Eimeriidae; genus Eimeria; species Eimeria praecox. Next base: position 1,406,089 of record OY986953.1, read on the forward strand.
GCCGCAGCTGCTGCGGCTCCAACAACTGCTGCAGAAACGCCTGCAGCACCAACTGAAGCAGTAACTGAAGTAGCGAGTGAAGCAGGCGATGAAGGGGCTTTTGATGCGCCAGATGAGGCAGCAAATGAAGCAACCGATTCAGCATCAGCTGAAGCTTCCGCTGCTGGCTCTCAGGAAGAAGATGAGACAGGCCTGGCTGAAGCGTGAGGCTCACCTCCAACCCGCTTCTATATGGGGTTGGGAAGGGCGGCTTCGAATTGTGCACAGAGACGAATGAGAATGCAGACGTAGAACGAAGAGATAGAGCAGGGACAGACGAACATGGCAAGATAGAATGAGGCAGACAGAAGCAGGAAGGCCAGGACACAGAAAAGCAGTGAAAAGAAAACAAATAAGGGCAGAGACTAGGAGACACACAGGAGAGATACAAGCAGAGTCACTGCATAAAGAAGACAAAGGCGGGCTTAAACCCAGAGACAACGTAGAAAGATGCAGATGCAGCCCGGTTGATGCTGCAGCACTAGGAGGAAGGAATAGACAGGAGACTCTCGGCCCAAATGAGCCCAGGACAGGTAACAGGGGGAGAAAAGTTGTTACAATGCCCGCTGTTCTTCGTGCTTTCGTAGGTTTCGCAAGGCCTTTTGCATTGGGGCCTCCACGCGGCAACAGTTTTACCTCAGCGACTGCGGCTGGACCTTCGAGAGAGACGTCCTTTTCTTTTACCCTTCTGGTCGGGCTTCCAGCTTCATATTGCTAGTGCTACATGCTGTGCTGCAGCCGCTGCTGCAGTAGCAGGGGTTGCTGCTACTGCGCCCCCCATAGGGCATGCGGCCTCTTGAGAGTGCTGTGAGGCATCAGGGCCATCTTTGCGTTTTTGTTGCTGCTGTTTCTGCTGCTGCGTCTGGTGCAGTGAAATCATCTGAGGTTGAGCGTTCAGTGCTGCTTCTGAAGCCTGACGTAACTGCTGCTGCTGCGGCAGCAGAAGCTCGAGGAGAGTCATGTCCGGAACGAGCTGTGGAAGTCCTGCTGCTGGAGGAGGGCCTCACAATCTTGGCTTCCGTTGAGTTCCAGCTTCACAAACAAGACGTTGAAAAGCTGTTCCCTAGCCGTATCGGGAAGGTATCTATCCCCTGTACCCAGCAGCAGCAAAACCACTCCTCTAAGGGCCCTTATAGCTCATAAAGTGAATGTGCGGGGTCCCTTGGGGCTCGGAAGGAGCCCTCTGGATCCTTCTAGAGGGAGCTCAGGGACACTGAAGGCCGCTTATTGGGGGGCACCAACTCAGCAAGATCACAATACCGACACACCAGGCATCTGTCGAGCCCTTTGGCCCCAACCAGGTGTACAGGGGCCTGTGTGCTGTGTGCGATGGCTTGAGGGTGCTTGGGGCGTCAGTACCCGAGTTGGTGAACGGCTCCACCAAATCGCACCCTCGGCTTCTGCTACCGCTGCTGCCACGCTGCTTCTAATGCCGATGATCGTGAATGCCCATGGATGCTGATCCTGTAACAGTGTTAGATGAATTTTCTTAACTTGCGGACGCCTGCGCTTGCAGCCAGACTACCCCGAGATGGAGGCCTTCTTATGCGAAGCATCGGGCTGCAGTGAGTCGAATACCGCCCAAAGCCAGCGATCAACAGGAGCAACAACAGCAAAGCAAGCAGCAACAGCTGCTATTGGTGCTGCTGCGGCATAGCGTTAGCGAATTGCAGGCTGCTACGGTCTACCTCGCTCTTTCTGCATTCAGTTCTTTGGTTTTTGCATTCCCGCTAAATCATTTGAGGTTCTAGCTAGCAGCAACAGCAACAGCGGCAGCGGTGACTGTTGTGTGTGGGCTTTGTTAGAGGCCATTGCGGTTGAAGGCTACGATGCCCTCCGCCGCCTGCGACAGTTGTGCGGCCCCCCAGACCCCGCTAGGGCTGCCGTGCTGCGGCCGAATAGCCTGCGGGCTCTTTGTGGGACGTCTCTCCTACGAAACGGTTTCGTAAGCAGCAGAAGCAGCAGCAGCAACAGCAGCAACACCCGCTGCAGCAGATATCCTGCAACAGAGCAGCCATCGGCACGCGCGCCCCTTAATGATCCTTCATCGAGTTGCTCGTGACATCCCTGCTACCCCCGTAGCGTTGCTGCTGCTATTGGTACTACTCCTACTCCGGCTTGACCGCTGCTTTTTCCGATGCTGCAGCATGCCCCTAAGACTAGAGGGGAGGCCACGCGCTTCTTAGAGCTGCTGTTTGGCAGTCCGCCCCATCCACAACCTCTTATCCGCGCGCAACGCACATTCGCCGTTTTTTTGATGAAAGATCTGCTGTTCCTGCAGCTGCAGAAGCAGCCGCATCAGGGACAACAGCAGCGACAGCTGCATCAACAACCGGAACACAAGCAACAGGAAATTCGCACGCTGCTAAAAAAGAGGGGCTTTTACATCCTCTGGGAGAAGGAAGTGCACCTAGACAAAGAGACAGTCGGCCTCCTTTGCCAGGTGAGGCATCCCAACACCTCCTGCTGATGCTGCTGCAGCCAATCTTGCATCAGCAGCAGGATCTGCAAATGACAATGTGTGCCGCTGCCTTCTGCTCTTCAGGAATGGCAGGACAGGCCAGACTACGAGTCTCTTGCCGCTTCCCTTGAGGGCCAGGAGGCCTGGGCGCTCCTGCTGGCGCGCACTGGAGCTCCTCGGGTGCTTGCTGACCTTCTGGGGCCCCACTGTCCCAAGCCGTTCGGCGCTGCTGCCGCCGCTGCAACAGCAACAGCAGCTGCAACAGCTGCTGCTGCAGCAGCAGCAGCCAAGAGCTTGAGTTCTAGACGTGATTGCTCCAGTAACAGCGAAGACATCGTGGCAGCTCGCCTGCGTGCCGAACGGGCAGCGGCAACATCAGCAGCTGCAGCAGCAATTGTGGGGATGCCGCGACCAGGAAGCCTTTGCGGGATGGCCCGCCGCTGTGTTGGCTTCGCAGCAGCAGGCGAGCAAGAAGCAGCAGCGCTTGCAACTGCTTGTTCTGCGCGGCAGCTACCGCTGCTTCTGTTGCCTTCTTCAGCAGACACAGCAGCTTCATATCTCTTGGAGGCCGGGACCACAGTTCAAGGCCCCTTAGCGTACGCGCCACCTAAGCGTTCCTCTATGACGGCGCTGGTGTACCTTGTGATGCTGCTGATTATTCTCCCTACGCTGCTCCTTCTAGTTGTACTACTGTTTCTGATGCTGCTCCTGTTGCTCGCGCTGCGGCGGCAGTTGTTGATTGTTCAGGGTACAGATACTGCTGTCTCCGCTGCTGCTTTCGACATGCAGTCTGGAAGATTTGCGCGATTGCCGGGAAGGGTCCCACACCCTCGAGTCGCTGCTTCTCAAGTGCGTTTGCTCCGCAGTTGTTGGCTTGAAGCTGGTGTGCCTGCTGGCTCAACGATCATGCAGCAGCTCTTGTTACGTTTGCTGGTGGTGTAGCTTCCCTCCTCCAGCCGTATGCCTATCCTGTCGCTTTTCTTGCTGCCCCTATTTTTTGTTGCAGATGTTTGAAAGAATTATGCAAGCAGGACCCACGTCCGCAAGGTTTGGAGGCGATCGCGTGGATAGGGAGGTGGCTGGCCAGTGAAGTTGGAAGGGAGAAGCAGTCCAAGCAGGCGGTTGCTGCCTCAGCTGAGCTAGTCAGCAGTGAGCTCCTAGGCCAAGGACAAATGGTTTGGCGCTAATGGCAGCCGTTTAGGGTTTGAGTTTGAACGAATTGGTTGGCAGCAAGGATTTAGGCTCACGACGTCGCTCTCCAGATCCCTTGGGAAAACAACCTGCAGCCCATTTTTAGGCTGTTGCCTCTGCTCCTGCTGCTGTTGTCGGCTGGATTGTTAGGAGTCCGCCCTGGGGAGGATGGGAAGGCTGCAGCAACTTTGGAACAGTTGCAACGGCAGGACTTAAACATGCAAGCGAAGCAGCAGACATGTCCGCGTCGGCGAAGGATCCGCTTGGAGGCCACCAGTAGGGGATTCCGCGTGGTCTTGTTCGTGGGTAATGAGCAGCAGCTGCATCAGCAACAGCAAGAGCAGCAGCAGCAGCAGCCAGGGACCGCTGTAATCCCCATCCTATCCGCAGGTATGTCTTTACTGGGTGGGCTTCTTTAGGGAGTGACAAAGGGATGGAGCAGGGACGTTTCCGGGAGTTTGCGTTGGCCATTCACCTGGCATTCCTTATGCCTTTCATATGGCCTAAGGCAAGTGAATTGCCTGTGCATATGCTTGGGTTGGTGGGGTGTGCGTACAGCTGAGTTGCTACGGGAGGCTGCAACCGGCGAGGAACCAGCGAAGGCTCTGCGGTCTCTGCTGCTATCGAAGCTGTCCCAGCACAAGAGCATTAGTAGTAGCTGCGCCAGCAGCAGCAGCAGCACCATTCTGCTTTCAGTAGAACAGGAGCTGGGGAGCCCAGATTGGCAGCTTTTGGCTGCGGCATTGACCGAAGTCCAGCCCCTAACAGTGATCCCCGAAGGTGCGATTCTTTATGCTCTGAACAGCAACAGCAGCAGCAGCAGAAGCGACAGCGCCAACAGAACCACGCGTTTATTCAAGTTGATGCTGTGGTCTGCAGGGGTCCCTGTCTCTGGCGCAGCGGCGGCTGCAGCCCTTGCAGGCGCGAAGACCACAGGCCGAGTAGGGATTTGTTGCAGCTCAGCACCTGGCACCCTAACCCCTAAGCAGCAATGCTGTTTGCTCAATTCAGACTTAGTTAGCCCCCATATAACAGCTGAGCGGACCCCCGGAAGTTCTCTTTCTGTAGACTCTACGGCCAAGACTTCAGGGTTTAGGGTGTGGGTTTTAGGGTTTTTTTTGGTTGCTGCACAGCTAATAAACCCTTGCAACGACGCAAACACTTATTCTGCGATTACGTCGGCTCTGCGGCCTTCCGTGGTGTTCGTTTTTGCTGACCCTGGGTTGCCCTTGGACCTGCTGCTGCAGCGTCTGTGCTGTTGCTTCGGCTTGGCGCACATTGACATGGACAAACTCCCAGCAGTAGCAGCCGCTGCTGCACCTGCAAGGGGTGGCACTGCTAAGACTATGAACGCGCACGCTCCCATCCCTGCTGCTGTGACATGCCCTGCCTTGCTGGACAAAATAACGGCACTCCAGGAAGAAGGCACGGGCTCAAACCCTAAGCCATAAGCCCTAACCCCTAAATATTAAACCTCAAATGCGTGGTTGGCATCTGATTTGAAGGTCTGTCCCGTTCAAAGTGAAAATGGGAAGATGCTGGCCAGCATTTGTCGTCAGATCGCGCAACGACTAGAACTTTTGGATGAGGATTTAGGTTTTGGGATTCAGGGCTTGTATTTTGGTCTTCAACGTTTAGCATTTGATATCTTGGGCTCTGATTTTGTTCCCTCAGGGTACTTGGGCTTTATGGTGTCTAACTTCCCACGCAGCACTTTACAAGTCGAATTCGTGGAAGAGATGGTAAGTTCACCAGAAGTGCCCCAAGAGCTGTATGAGGGCACATGACCTGCCCCTGATGCGCCTTCCCAAGGTCTTCCTGAAAGCCTCGACGCCTTTGAATAGGCTCGAGGAATTTTCTTGCGGGACCACGCAAACCCTCTTTAACGGTTCCTGGTGGCCCCTGGGCCACCAGGAACCGTTAAAGATGCTTTGGGGGCCGCTACTCTCTCTTGAGTGGCCCTTTGGGGACAATTGAAGGCTGAGGTTTCCGGCATGCATTTGGGGGTTGATGCTAGAGCGTTTGGAGGTGTCAATCTCACCTATTGAATGTGGAGAATGGGGGGGAGGGAAGGCAATGGCGCGGCGTTTCTTCGGATTGTTATGTAGGCTGTTTGAGGTCTGTTGGGAGCACACTAGCTGCTGCTGCTGCAAGTGTTGTTGTTGCTGCTGCTGGGGTTGCGCTTGTATGCTTTCAGCTTCAGTGCCGAGTCTCTGCACTGGTTTTGTCCTGCTCGGCCGGCTTCTCCAAACTTCTGCCTCTGGGTTGTTCTGAGGTGAACAGTATCTCAGGGCTCGAGCGCCGCCGCGCGGCGGCCCGCGGGGCGGAGGCAGTGGAGGCGCTGGAAACTCTTGAGGCAAGAGGGAACCCTAGCAATCCCAGTTGTAACAGCCCCACCCAATAAACACCCCACTACCCCCGAAAACACCTCGACACTTACAATAAATACCAGATGTTCTGAAAGGGAAGATGAGTTCAATTGTTCACTTTTGCCGCCCTCTGAACAAACAACAAACAATTGTAGATGCGCCTACACTTTTAAAAGTATCAATACATATAAGCATGTGTATGCCTTAGTATATTCACATATATACCAACTTAATACATTTGCATCTAACGCATTCCGAGGGGGGAAATGCCTGTCAGGTAAAAGTAGTGAGGCAGCAGCGCCTGCGCGAGCCACAACGTTCGCAGCAGCAGCAGAAGCAGCAACCGTGTGCTACCCTCCGATGCTGCAGAATCGAGGCCTTCTACACACAGCAGATTTGTCTGCCGTGAAACGGGAGGGCCTTGCCGCTGCACCTAAACTACTGCAACAGATGCTGCAGCAAGCAGCGGCGAAGCCGTTACAGGCCCGCGTGTTGCTGCTGCATGGGCCGCCTCAAGCGACTGCTGCAGCCGCCGCAGCAGCAAAAGATGTGCTACCGGCAGCCGTTGTTGCAGATGCAGAAGCGCTTCTCTCCCTCGAGCAGCAGCAACAGCATCACCAGCAGGAGGAGCAGCAGGAAGGCAGTAACTGTCGCTACTGTGGAGATGCTGATGCATGCTGCGAGTGTCTCAACGACGTGAGGATCACGTACAGCAGCTTCTCAGCTAGTAGCAGCAGCAGCAGCAAGAGGTTCTGTTCGTGGTTCACAGCGTTAGCTCTGGCTGTTGTTGTAGCAAGAGAACCGCCCCAGCAGCTACTACAGCAGCCTTGACGGATGTATTGGCTTGGGGTTTCCTTTTTGCTGCTGCGAGTACACCTTCGCTGCAGCAGAGTCTGCCTTCTTGATGGTCGCGTGCTGTGTCTCTGCATGCATTGCTGCTGCACCTCCCCAGGCCGGGATACTACTTTCTCGTGCACTCAACAAACTCGCTTGGCTGAGGGGCGCCCCCGTGCTGGCGCTGCGGCTCCCACCCTCCCTTTTGGGAGAAGCTGAGGCCCAGAAGCTGGCCAGGAACTGCAGCGTCTGCAGCCTTCTGCATCTTCTACCCGTAACAGGCAATCCCCAAACCCTAAACGTTCCCCGTCAATTTGCGCTTCACTGTGGTACCCACCATTCAACACGTTACAGACTTGAGCGGGGAGAGCAGATGGCTTAGGGTCGCCGCTTCAGTATCAAACTTCAACGGGTTAAGACTGAGGCTGCGGGACTCCGGGACTGGAGATCAGGACGTAGAGCTTAGGGTTTAGGGGCAGCGTTTGCGCCTGCAGCGACCGACCAAGCCCCCGAAGACGAAGAAGGCCTTGCAGTATTGGATGCAGAGCCTCCTAGTGCAGCTCTACTGCATTTCGCCGCAGAGGTAACTCCAGAAGACAACTACATGCAGGCAAATTCCTCGATAGCTATAAGCTGGCTTCTGTCTAGCTGCTAATTGGGTGCTGGCTACCCACTAGTTAGCTGGGCGATGCGCTGACTGCTACTGAGCTATTAGCTATCTCCCTGGTAGCTGGCTGGTAGCAACCGGGTAGCCGTCTGCTACATTGGTGTCAATAGCTGTCTCTTGGCAGTTCGGTAGTTTCTGCGTAGCTTCCACATAGTTGAAGGCTGCCCCGTACTGAGACAACTCGCCGCGTGCTACGTAACTTGGCGGCCGCTGCCGGCAGACACGGAACGGGTACCCGGCTATGTATTCTGAGCTGTCTAGCTGGTGGCATATATTAACTGCCTCTTTTTATGTTGCAGGGCAAGGCTAAACGCATTCTGCTTGTGGGGGACGACGATTCTATGCGACTGCGGGAGGAGTTGTCCAGGTGAACAACCTTGACTCTATCTTTCCTCTTAGGATGCGTGCCGCTGTGATGGCTGCTGCTTCTTTTGCTGCTAGTGCAGGTGCTGTTGATGCTGCTTCAGCTGCACATCGGGTGCCATTTGTCTGGGATCTGTGCTTGCTAGTGACATGCTTCACCTCGTGGTTGCTTCGCGAAGAAGGCGCTGCCGTTTTGCCTCTTTTACGGGTGCCCATATTGCATACGCTGCATGCGCGGAATGCAGCAGCAAGATATCTGTGCGTATGCATGCTTTGCTGGATTTGCGGCAGTGTCTTGCGGTGTGAGGTGGCGGCGCTGGTGGCCCCGAAAGGCCTCGCCACAGCGGCCCTTGGGAAGGCAGTGGCTACCACGCTGGGCTTGAGACTCATTCCAGACTTTGGTATGCAGGGCAGTTGCACGTGGTACCACCAGCAGCAAAAGAACATGCCAAATAAGCAAAAGCCAGCTGCAGTCGCCGCTGCTGCAGATTGCTCTTGCCTGGGGATCCTGCAACAGCAGTTGGCTTGGTGCCTCCTGCCTGCCAGCTGCACGTAAATATCATTAAAATTAATTCCGTGTGTTAAATTCGTATGCAGAGCAATATGTTAAGCAGCAACGGCAGCGGCAGCACGAACTTGGGCCCGCGTCAGGAGGACTGTCCAAGGCAATACAGCAGGCCAAAGGGAGACTAAGGGCTCCCGCAGTTGTTGCAGAGGCCCTCAGGGCCCTAAGGAAACCTCAAGTGGAAAGCGTTGGTAATGGGGTGCTGCTGCTCGACATGCTTGACAGCGTTGAGCTGGTAAGCAAGAGCAGCAGCAAGCAAAGCAGCAGCTGCCCTTGCAGCAGCCTCCCGGAAACTCTGACGATGCATCTCGGGGAAGTTTGGGTTGTTCTGTCGGCTTGAGCAACGCAAAGAACTTTTCGGGCTTTCGAGCCCAAAGCTTTGGAGTTAGGCTGCGGGGCTTATTGCGTGCGTTGCAGGCCGAGGAGCTTGAGAGCCGGCAGCTTCCTCTGACGCGCGTCATTATCATAGAGGCTCCTCAAGAGGTAAAAAAGGGCTTATCATTGTGTAGGATAACTACCTGTTGAGTTACAGCCACGGCAGCTGTGCACACTTCACCACGCCTAGCCACAGCTAGCCACAGTTCTCCACAACCGGCCCGGGGCCTCAGACGGATGCAAGCAGGCAGAGGCAGATAACCCAGACAATGACAAATACCACCGGGCGGAGTACAAGCAGTCTTGCCGTAGGTTAGGTTTAAGAATGCAGGCTTTCGGGTTGACGGTTTTGGTGGATGCAGACACTTGAGGCAGCAGCGGGGGAGAACGAAGGAATGGAGGCTGATGATGCCAATGACGAGGAGGGAGACTCAAGGCTCGTGCGGGAGAAGAAGATAAGGGGTTAGGACCTATAAAATAGGGTTTACGGCTTAGGATGTGGGGCTGCATGCTGGGAATTCTGTAGATAAAAGCCCTGGCGGCTCTTAGGGCAAGATGTTTAGAGTTTGAGGCTCGACGGTTCAAGGCTGAGGGCCTAGGGTTAGCGCTTAGGGCTGAGGGTTTAGCTTGCGTTGGTTGCTCCTGTGTTGCATCTATCCAGACCAAATAGCAAGCATTTACAAGGACCGCTGCGTGCACATACACCTGAGTGCTGCTGCTGCTGCTGCTGCGCTGGCGCCCACACCTACGAGCAGCAGCGACGGAGATGATGAAGGCCCAAGTCCTGCCGAAGTAGCAGCAGCAGAAGCCAAAGCTGCTGCAGCAGCAGCAAAAGAAATCACTGCTGCTCTCATGAAACCCGCGGCATTCATCCTAGCGGACGGCTTGCTGCAGGCTCAGGCAGCGGCGGCAGTGCGGCAGGGCCTTGCCCTAGGCTTCCACAACAAACTTTTAGTGGTTGGCAAGGAACACTTAGGTCAGCATACGCCTTAAAGATTCACCCTACACCTTAAACGCTAACCGCCGCAGAACCCTAGTCCCAAGGCTTTTCAGCCGAGCTGCCCCTCCCTCGTCTGTAGTACGAAAGCCCCACGGTAAAACATTTATGCACCAGGGTTTATAATATGGGTTTTGATGGTGTCCTCTGTTGTGCGCGTTGAGCCACAGAGCTGGTGGGAAACTCGCTCTTCTCCCTTTTGCTTCTTTCGCTTCCTGCCTGCAGCAGTGATAATAGCAGGGGCAATATATACCTGAATCCCAAACCCTAACCCCGATACCCTAAGCTGCACGCAAAAGGGCATCCTCGCTGCATCCCAGGGTTTACAACTAGTGGCTGCTTAGGGATTATGGTTTGCGTGTCCCTTGAGCCCGGTGGGGCCATCTGCGATGTGCATGCAGGGTGTCTCTCTGCCGCTTCCACTCTCCGCGGCTTCTTTCGCCGGCCGGCGTGTGGTGGTCGCTGGCTTTCCAGCTCCAGTTAGTCCTTTCTAATCACTCGTGAACCTAGACTTCAAGTGCCGTATTAAAGGGAAGGCCTAGGGCACTAAAGCCCTAGGCCCTCCCTTTAATGAGCCGAGAACCCTAGTACTTAGCAGCAAAGCCTCCCTTTCCTCGCTCTGTCGTTTGTATTCTCAGTGGCCTGAAGACAGACAGGCGGAACTCAACGCTCAAATTCGGCGGCTTCACCAGCTCTGTGATATCAAAGGTGGGGCCTGTACAGGCAGACCAGTGTTTTCGGTTTATGCAAAGCCCAGAGACACCCTTTGTAGGGGGCCTCGCACACACCACTCATGCCATTAAGGGGCCCTTTAAGGTTCGGACAGCCACCTCTGGGGCCACCGGGGACACTCTTTCACTGCAGCTCTGCGGTAAAGTTTGAAGGAAATGCAACTGCATTGGCTACTCGTGCTGCTGTTGCCACTGCTGCTGCTGCTCAGGCATATTGATAGTGCGGCCGTCGACAGCGCGCACCGGCCCATCAGCGGTAGGCCTTGCAGCTGTTTTGGAAGCACTTAAGCCCTCACTGATGGGGCAAACTATCTACATGCATGCAAAGCAAGGCCCAAATGCATTCGAAAGGGCAAATGGCACCCCAGCTTTCATTTTTTTGCTATGTGCTGCGCATCGATCGCTGGGCAACAGATCGCCGCCGCCGAAGTCGCCGCCGCCGCAAAAATATGGAAAATAAAAACTGCTGAACTCCAGATCGAGGTAGACCGCAAAGTCTTTGTTGCTGCTGCAGTTCGTGCTGATGCTGGACCTACCTTGTTGCTTCTGAATTTGGAATTAGCAGACTTTTTCGCCTCTCGTTCGGTTCAGTCGCGTTTGCCCGATTTTAGCAGAGAAAGGTTAAGATGGTTGGTTATACACCCAGAAGGCCGTATACATAGTGTTTGCCTTCCGTGACTCCTGTGTCTTAGGAGGGCTGCACAGCCACGGAACTGTCCCCAAAGATCGACCTGTTGCTACAGCAGCTGCAGCAGCCTCGCGAACTGTCACCTCTCGAGGAGCTGCAGCTTAACCCGCCTGCCCCTGAGCCTGAGGAGAAGGAGGGTTCAGAGAGTGAAGAGGAAGAAGAGGAAGCATAAATGCGTGCATGCGCCGAGGCTCCCCCTTGATAGCAACCTGAATGCTTGCATTCTTCTAAAACTCGAAAGTATCTTAAAATGCTGTAGCTGTGGGGCCGCCGCAAGGCGCTGTGTGCGTAGCTGCGCGCACACATCCAAAGCCCAAAGGCCCAGTTCTTTTTCTGCAGGTGCCTGTACGAATGCTTATGCATTCGTCTTTTCCTGGCTTCAATTCAACGTAGCAGTGTGAATGCACACGTGCATGCCGGGAGAACTTCAGTAGACGTCTATGCATGCCGGCGGTAGCCCTCCTATCCTTGGGGCGCTCTGACGCGTATGTATCTGCGGTATGCCCCACGGCACGAAGTGGGGAAAGGATACGCTGGCGCTGAACCTGTATGTGACGAGCAGGCGAAGCATGCAGCCTTGCACTGCCACGGAGCAGCAATCACCACCACCCAGACTTAGCTAGCGACGGATGGAGAAATGACTAGCTACAGAAATACTGATGGATAGCTAGCAAGTAAGCGCAAAACATCTCACACCAAAGATAGCAGGAGACAGCTCCTTAAGCTATTTGTAATGTGCTGACTACATGCAAAAAGTCCAGCGGTGCTGAGGTGACGATGAAGCTTGTTGGGGCTTCGGGTTCATTGTTAAGGACCAGTAAAGTTTGTACATATACAAAACATTAATAATGGACTAAGTGCTTGCCAAATATTATAACGGTGTGTATCTACGTAGACAGCCGCCCGATGAGCGAAGGTGAGGTTTGGCAGCACTAGCTGGCTGCCAGCATCGACATGAGACAACAAGTTTTGAATAACAATAATACCAATAAAGCGATAAGGGAGTAGGTGTGCAAGCATACAAAGACACACAATAAGCGATCCAAGCCTTAGCCCGTTGGGGCCTTGGGGGCCCTCCAGACACAACCAGGTTGCATGCGTGCACGGAGACTCGATAACTGTAGTGCTCAGGCACTACAATGGATCTCTAGTGTGGCCTCTGTTGGCCTAATATCATAATTAACACTATAGAGGATTTCAGGGATTAGGACACTTTTAGATAGAAAACCAGCTTAATAGGATCAGAGTGCTCGAGAGCCGGCACCCGCTTGGGGCTGGGTGTGAGGCTGTTGCTGTGACTCTGGCTCTGACCGTCGGCGAGGGTCGGCAACCACCTCTATTATTCTGGGTTTTTCTTGGGCATAATAATAGGAACTCTATCGCATATTTGGTTGTTAGTGGTGTTTTTTAGTGGTTTCAGCGAGAATCATAGAATCTGGAGCGAGGTATAGGGTGTGTACGTATTCTGTTTAACTTAGGGATCTCTCGTAGTATCAGTGTAGGCCAGCTGTTCACTACAGCAACGATAGTAGCAGCTACTTGTTCACACTACAAATTATCAGCGGAAATTTTGCAGTATGCGTAATAAAAGCAGGAGCGGCTGCAGCCAGACAACAACAACAACAACAACAACGAGGCAGTGACAGCAGCCGCAGGTCTGCAGCAGCGGGCAGATACGGCCGCTGTAACAGGGAGTGGACAGCGGCAGGACAGCTACAGCTGGAGCAATACAGTACCAGAAGCGGCCGAAGCAGAGATTTAGAAGCAGCAGAGTTGAGAGAGACAGCAGCAGCCTCAGAACGCTAGAAGTTGCTGCAGGGGAAGACAGAGGCTGGGCGGCAGCAACAGGGCACCGGTAGTAGCCGCAGGCGGAGCACTCACAGGAGAGCTGCAGCAGCATTGGTGGCGCGATGGAGAAGTACCGAACCTTCGCAGATGAGCAGACAGGCGCCCAGCCATTCGTGCCTACTTACTACAGCCTGCAGCAGCTGCGGGCCCCCCCCACCAATTCACGTATTCTGTCCTTTTTGATCTGGTGCTGTCGTCTGCCGCTGTATCCTTTATTGCTGGTGCTAGCGCTGATTCGGGTGCTGCTTTTGGGGTTGTCCCTATTGGCAGCAGGTCTCTTGCTGCTGCTGCTGCTGCCACTACGCCTACTGCCGTATGTGCACTGGAGGGCAAAGCTAGCACTGCTGGAGTTGCCTCTGCGTCTTGCGCTTTTCGCTTTTGGATATCTGTGGATAGCCGAGGAGAGTGCAGGTGGGTTAAGTCTGTTCACTTCACTGAAGCTCGCAACGGGCTGTCTTTTCGTCTCTCTGTGCCCGGCAATTTCTGCCTTCGCCCGCCTCATTCTGACTTATTTGCGTCCTTCTGTCTTTTTGCTTGCTGCGCTTCGGCCTTTTTCTTTCTTCTCATTCTGCTCCCTTCCTTCTCTGCCTAGCTCTTCCGTTTACGCCTGTTTCTTTTGCCTCTGTTTGTCCCTTTATTTCTCTGTTCGTGCGCGTCTCTCCCGTGTTTACCTTGTTCTGCTTTTGTCTTTTTGTGTTTGGGCCCCCTCCCATATCTGAGTTACTTGCACACCTGGCTGCTTGTTCTGCAGATTACCGGCGTCTACGGCTTTCTTCTTCACAGTTGAAGACGAGGAGCCCCTTTTCTTCTTTCCTATCTCTGTCATCGCGTTCTGCAGTTCCATCTAAGGGGACTCGGGCTCAGGGGGCTCCAGGTGCCCCAGTATGCCTCTCAAGGGGCCCATCGAGGGCAACAATTTGCCTTTCAAACTTCACATGCTTCGTCGAGCCGCTGTATTTGCAAATGCGGCTCTGTCCCATCTTTTTGGGGCTGCATACGGACGGCTCCCTCTCCATTCTGTCCTTCTGGAGTGCTATCAAGTACTCGCTCTCCTTCGAGGTGCGTATATGCAGATGCTGCTGCAGCTCTGTGGTCCTGTTGCAGCCAACATTTGGCTGCTGTCTTGCTTGTGCTTTATGGCGGCGTTTCTTGTGTAGGGAACGAACATAGGAAGCTGCTGCTAGCGCTCGCGGCTGCTGTGGCTGCTGCAGGAAATGCTATTGCTGTTGCAGCCGCTGCAGAGGCTGCTGCTACCGGTGCTTTTGTTGTTGTAGCTGCTGCTGTGGCTGGTTCACATGCTGCTGCCATTTGTGTGCGTGCGAGTGCTGCTTCAGCTTCTGCCGGGTCGGGGCCAGTTCCATTCTTTGTCTGCCCTTCTCGTGTCTCTTGAGGGCAGCAGAAGCTTCATCCCCCCCCTCGTGCTCTTCCCAGAGGGGCAGAAGAGCAACGGCTGCTGTTTGCTGCAATGGGACGCCAAGAGTTTAGATCCTGCAGCTTTTGCCAGACTGAAGGGCAGAGTGGCGTTGCTGGGGTGTATGCACACCCCGGATATAGGTAACGGCCAGGCGGCAGCAGCAGCGCGGAAGGGATGGAGAGGACCGACGTACACTGCACCTCATACGGTATAAAGTGCATTCGCCGTTACTGCTGCTCCTACTGCTGCCACTACTGCTGCCGTTGTTACTCCTAGTGTTGCTGCTGCTGTTGCTGCTGCTCTTGTTGCTCTTATTATTGGCCGCTGGTGCATCACAAAACGGTTAGCTGCTGCAGTCTAGATGCAGCTTTTCGGTCGTTAAAATAAACGCCTTCTTGGCTGCATGAGGGCTTAGGATTTAGGCTTTGCGGTTTGGGGTTTGCGGCGGCAGGTTAACAGTCCACTACGGCACTTGCTGCTGCTGCTGCTGCAGCCTAGTCAGAATCTCCGCTGCATTTGGGTTCCGCCTGAGGACGTGCTGACCTCACAAGACCAGCAGCAGCGGCAGCAGCAGCTGCTGCTGCAGAAACAGCAACAGCAGCTTCTGCTTCCGCAACAGTCACTTATGTTGCAGCAGCAGCAGCAGCAGCAGGGAGAGCTGGGTTGTATGCGCACCACCTTGTTGCGGGCTGTACCTGGCCTTGTGTCTGTGAAGAAAAGCGGCAAAGACCTGAAATCCTTCAATGACTACTGGAATCGGCAGCACAGAGGACGCAGTACAAAGAAAGCATGACCCCCTCTTGGTGCTCAAGCGGCACTGGCAACAGCCGCATGGCGGCGGCAAGTGCGACGCCACAGGAGCAGCTCTACGAACAACAGCAGTTACGACTGCTGTTTGCAGCGCATCAGGGAGGACGGCCTCAACACAAAAACCGCGTTACCGCCCGGCTAAAAGGGCCCTTCCGTTTTTGTTCGGAGCCGGAGCCCGGCGGCTCTCAATGGACGCAGCAAACTGTTGTTGCCGCGGCTGCAACAAACTGGAGCTGCTGCAGTGGCTGCACTGCGCATGCTGCAGCAGACGGCAACTGCTAGCTATACAGCAGCAACAAACTGCCGCTGCAGCGGCTCTCTCGTGGCCTGAGGCCCTTTTCAGTCCTCGCGTGGGGAGGCGCCGCATGTGGGGCCCTCCCCTTTAAAAGATCTGAAGGTCTGCAAGGCAATATTAAAGAAATGCTCATCACTTTTTGAGGACTAGGGTGCAATTTAATGCCTTTTGAGGGCTTGGAGTCTACAGCTTCACTCCCCCTTCTTTGGCGCTCCCGCTTCGCACGCTTCAAACGCTTCCTTGAGCTTGTCGTAGGTCTCTGCAGGAAACACAGGACAGGCAATTGCAGCTGCAAAGCCTAAACCCTGGGCAGGGCGACAAACAAGGACGTACACGCAATGCAGCCACATGCATGCAGCCCCATGTCTGCGGGCACAGCAGAAGCATGAGCTGCATACAGGTTCTGCTGTGCAGCTCTCCGCTAGGCCATGCACGACTAGCTAGCTAGCCAGATAACCTGGCAGTCAGCCGCCACTTACTCCTCGACACGACAGTGCCCTGCTTGTATATCGACTCCTTGAAAGATATTCGGTTCTTGTTTTGCAACTGACTCCTGTAGGGCTCTTTGACGCACCTGCAGGAAAACGCGCAATCGCATCCCGACCCAAATCCTCGACCAAGTCTTAGGCCACATCGAATACCCGAAAGCTGGGCTTCCGGGTTCAACCCTGCACTGATACGAATAAAGGCAGACTGCTGCAGCTGCCTTTGCTGCTGCTGCTGCTTTTGCTGCCGCAGCTGCTTCTGCGGCAGCTGCCTCTGCAATTTGCCATGCTAGCCCGGCAGTAGCACCGCCGTGTGGGCTGTCCCTCGAGTCCCGAAATTACAGACTTATAGAGCGGGCCGCGTATGAACTGCAGAGAGCCCAGGCTGCCTCAAGGACCCCGGGGAGCCCCAAATGCTCAAGTGTGCCCCCCAAGCCCAGGTGTGCCTCAACAGCACATTCAAATCCCCTCAGAAAACAAAGGAAATCGATCAGGTGTGTCTGGAGCTCACTTGCGCAGTAGCTCCGCCATTTCCGCGGCGTATCGGACGTAGCTGATGCCACAGGCCCTCCAGGGCATCTTGGGTGTGCGTAGAGGTAAGATGAGGTGTACTGAAACGTCAACGAGAGCCGTTTGGCAACTGAATGGAGAAAATACCAACACAACTCCACAGGGTGTGGCGACAGCATGTCTTTGAGCGCCCTTCTGCTGGGGCTGAGCCACGAGGCCCGGCAGGAGCATGCATACCACCAGCGGGGCTGGCTTTGAGGAATGATTTTTTGCATGCATTCTGGCTTTCCATTCTTTTTCAACTCAAGTGCTTGGTAGCAAAAGAACATATATATTGACCCAACCACAGGGCATTCTCCAAAGCTC
This sequence comes from Eimeria praecox, assembly GCA_963920595.1. Classification (NCBI taxonomy): domain Eukaryota; phylum Apicomplexa; class Conoidasida; order Eucoccidiorida; family Eimeriidae; genus Eimeria; species Eimeria praecox. The sequence goes on from OY986953.1 coordinate 1,423,097, forward strand.
TCGGGGGGCCTCAAGCCCTGATCTTCCCGGGGCCCAGCGCTGCGGCGCCAAGGCTCGATCTGTCTCCCTTTATTTTCTTGGTTTATCTCAGGTTTAGTTTTTGCGCTTGCACGCAGCCCTATGCTTGCTTGTGTGCTGGAGCGGTGACTGCAGCAGCAACACACGCGCCAGCCGTGATAGCACCAGCAGCGCCAGCAGCACGCAACACCAGCAGCGGCATCGGGGGCCATAACAAAAAGCACTTGCTGAGCGCCTTGATTACTTTTGTACTGTATCTCTGGGCAGCAAAAACAAGGGGGAGTGGGGATCTGTATGTCCGCCAGCCTCAGCGCCGTGCTTCGTCCTGAGGACTAATGGCCCTTAACAACAGCAGGAGGAGCCATAACAGTAGCAGGAGGCAAGATGTCGGACCGTAGGGGAGGGCGCCGAGGGGTAGGCAAGGATTTCGTCTTAATCTATTCGCACAGCTTATTCGATTTGGTCTGGCCGGGGCAAAGTCCTTGTAGTTCGGTGGCTGCTTTTTGCCTTGCAGGGGGCCGCGGAGCCCGAAACGGCTCGGGTGTATCAGGAGTTCCTCAAGACATTCCAGCCAGAAGATCCTTCTGCGGACAAGACCTTCATCAGAGGTGACCTTTTCACCTGGGTTCATGCTGTTGGGTTGGGCTTGATGGTGTTCGCGTAGGGTCTCGAGCTCAGGGTGTACGCGTTGCGGGTTAGGGTTTAGTAGTTAGGATTTTGCAGTTTAGGGCCTTTAGTTCCTATGATGGGGTATATGATTTGCTAGATCTAAGCGCTGGTTGTGTGTAGGGGGCGTGATGAACGCGGGATCGGGCCAGATTGCCGTCGACAATAAAAAGGTAGGCTGTAGGGTTCATGGCTTGTGGCTTAGGGTGTAGGACAGCATCGTCTTGGGCTGCATCTCGATGCTTTGGGGGGCTTCTCACCTTGGGGAATCACTGCTCCAATGGGGCCCCCTGACGCAGTTTTGTCCTAAAGCGAAGGCTGTCTCCTGGTCCTGCTCCTTCTCTGGAATTAGGGTTCTTTGTGGGTGCCGAACAACGCCCCTAAGTCGGCTGAGGCAGCAGCAGCAGCAGCTGCTGCTGCTGCAGCAGCTGCTGCTGCAGCAGGCAGCGGCAACAGCACCTCCCAATCCCCAGCCCCCAAGCGCATGCCAGGACGCCCCGGACAGAAGCGGGAGATAGATTCTTTTCTTGAAGGTGAGGGTTTAGGGTTTGTGGTGTAGGGTGTCGGATCCAGGGTTATGCTTTGTGGTGAAGGATACAGGGGTATAGGGTTTGCTGTGGAGATTTGGGATTTTGCGGTCCAGTCCGCTGCACATGCACGTTTGCTGAGCTGGTTTGCATTTATGGTGTTGTTTTCTTCAGAGATTAAAAAGCGCCAAGAGCTGCAAGGCCAGAAGCGGCGGCTCTACGAAAGGCTCAACCTCTCCCGTACAGGTGAGTGGCGCTTGCTTCTGTCGCTGCCCGCCCCTGCCGGCCGTTGCTACTGCTGTTGCCGATTGTTACTGCTTGCGTGGTTTGTTTTCCCTGTTCAGAGGAGGAGCGGTGTGCCCTTCGCTTCCAAATAGCGGCGCTCGAGGTAACGTATAAGGCAGGAGCCCTCTCATGCTGCTGTTAATGCTGCTGCTGCTGCTGCTGAATGCTCTACACTGGGGCATCAGCCTAAGGCTTTGGCTGTAGGGCTGTAAGGGTTCGGGCCCAATTTCTCTTCTTCCACCCCTCTATTCAAGTTTCAGGACTTAGCGCGTGGTGTATGTGGCTACAGAATGCGACGAGGCCCCGCGGGGCTCCCCCGATCGACTTAGAGAAGGAGAGCTCAACAAATTTGTATCTGGGGAATTTGTCGCCTGAGGTGCCTGTACACTACAGAAGCTGCAGAGGCAGAGTCTTAGAATGCCCAAGAGGACGCGGGAGATATGCAATTTTGTCACGATCAAAGATAGTAGTAGATAGATCTAGAAATTTCTGCATGCGTAGAAAGGGCTATGGGCGACGGTTTGCGCACAGTGGGGCGGGCGAGGGGCCCGTTCGCTTTCCTTCATTCGAGCATCCATGCCAGTCCAGTATGTAGGCTTCGTTTAGGATGTAGCCCACTTTGGGGCCGAGGGTTCCTGATTTTGCGCGAACGTATGCATGCATGCAGATAACTGAGGAGTTTCTATGTCAGCAATTCGGGAAGCACGGGGTCATTACCAGCGTCAAGATTATGTACCCCCGAACAGAAGAAGAGAAGCGCCGGAACAGGAACTGCGGATTTGTTTCCTTTGAAACCAGGCCTCAAGCCGGTGAACCATAAACCCTAGGCGTACAAACGCAGTCCTCAATTTCGAAGCGACATAAGCCTGGGGACTTTTGAGTTTCGTGCACCCGCTAAGCACTAACGCGAATACCTTCTTAGCTTGCTTGTTAGAACTCGCTGAGGGCCTCTTTGTTGTGTGCGCTCACAAGCATTTGTATGAGTGCCACATTTTTGCCAACTGATACGGCCTCATCTTCCGTTGCTTTGTCTTATCCGCAGAATCTGCAAAGAACAGCCTGGACGGGAAGTCTTTCTATGGAATGGTCATCCGCATTGGGTATGCAGGCAGGGTTTAGGGTTTGTGTTTGATGTCTCGCACGTGGGATCTGTGGATTCGTTGTACGAGCTTGAAGGGTTCCACCGGTGATTCAGATGTAGGGCTTAGCATTAATAGTTTAGGGTTCCGTGACTGTGCTTGCAGATGGGGAAAGGCCCTACGACCGTCTTTTGGTGCCACTCCAAGTGCGCTGAGCAGCGGATTCTGTGAGCAGAGGCTTGAACTGGGGCTTAGGGGTTAGGTTTCAGAGTTCTAAGAGGCTGCTCTAGCATTGCTGTAACCGGTTGCATGCGTGCAGCTGTTGCTACTCTTGCTTTTGCTGCATCTCAGCGGATTCTCCATTCCCACCCACGGGTTTTTCTCCGCCTCCCCCAACGAACTTCACCGCTGAGGCCCCAACGGCGACTCCAACGCCGCCCCCGCCTCCTGTAAGCCTTCAACCATGTTGCGTGCATGCATGCATCGGCGCTTGCATGTCTCCTTGCATGTCTTTGAACAATTGCGTGTACGTAGCTGTTATTAACGTGCTCATGGATATATTGCAGGCGTGCAGGGGCCGTGTGTTGCGCTGGCTCTGAAAGGGTTCTTTCTGCTCGCCAAGGGCACTCCGGCTTAATCCTGAGAACGCAGCTGTTTTGTGCTTGCAGGAGGCGGAGCTGGTGGAGGTGCAGGTGCCTAAAGACCGCAAGGTCAAGATGGTGATCGACTTGCTGGCCAAATACGTAGCTGAGGTCCGCTGTTGCTGCTCCCGTTGCTGCTATTGTTGCTGCTGATGGCATCGGTGCTTCCCCGTCTGCTTTGCCATACTCGCTGTGATCTTCTACAGTTACGCTGCTTCTGCACCAGGTGGGCTCAAATGACTGGTTCTGTTGCCTGCGTTGGGTGCTGCTGCAGGAGGGGCATGTCTTTGAACAGCAAGTCATGGAGAAGTTTCCTCCAGAAAGCGGTGAGGTTGGGTCGTCTTACGGTTCAGATATTGCTTTGTCCTCTATGTCGCAACAGTGAGCTGCGTGGGTTCAAGGGTTTGACGTGTAGGGCTTTGTGTGTGTGTGTGTGTGTGCGTGTGTGTGTGTGTGTGTGTGTGTGTGTGTGTGTGTGTGTGTGTGTGTGTGTGTGTGTGTGTGTGCAGGGCGCCTCAGCTTCATCTACGAGAAGGATTCGCCAGACAACATATATTACAGGTCCGTGCTTATGACCTCCCTTCCAACCCTTCATAGCCGGATTGTGCCATGAATTTTGTCAGGTTTGTAGCCGCAAAGCTGCGCAGGAGGCTGCTTGCATGAGGTGTGCGCTGTGCGCGGGGATTGGTGCCTGCCTGCCCTTGAGCGCGACGGAAGCTTCCCGCCCACATTCTGCTCACTATGTCGGCACTTCTGGATCCTGTGTGGTTCTGGTCCGCGTTACTTGTGGTTCGTTGTGGCATCCTGTTCGCCGACTTTGCGTCCTTAGGTGGCGAGTGTACGCCTTCGGTCAGGGAGACACTCTAAAGGCTTGGCGTGTAGAACCTTTCTACATCTACTCGGGCGGCAGGCGGTGGGCGCCTCCGCCTGAAAAGCACTTCCAGCAGCCGTGAGCCACTCATCTGCTTGTCTTGTTGCTGCTGCCACAATGCAGCAACAGCGACTGCAGCAGCAGCTCGTGCTTCAGCTACGCACTCCGAGAAGTGTTAGGGAGGCGAATTCCAGTGTCCGTGCGCAATGGCATTTTGTTGTGTTCTTTAGAGCAAAGAAGAAGGCAGAGGCTGCAGAAGAACGGAGCCTGTGAGCCACAATCAGGGGAATGCTGAGCATGCTGCTATTGGTGCTGCTGCTGCTCTCCGCCAGTGCTGAAGCTGCTCCTCCTCCTTGCTTTCTGTATTTTCCATCGCTGCTTTGCTGCGCCGCTTGTGCCGTTTTAGGTTCTCTGAGGAGGCCTTCTGCGGGGTCGCGTGTGTTTGTGCCGCTGCTGGTGCTGCTGCTGCTGCTGCTTATGCACAGTTGGCGGAGGTGTGAATGGCGTTTGAGTTTGTGTTCTGTGCCTGCGCAGCCGGACAGCTGCTCGCGGGGGCGAACGGCTGAGTGCAGCAGACCGCGAGGAGCTGGAGGAGTTGCTACGCAACATAACTCGGGATAGGTACGGTTCTGTAGAGAGGGTGTTACGCTTCTTCTGTGTTTGCTGGCGGTTCGATTTGTTCACCGCAACCAGATTTTCTTCGAAGAGTACCTAGATTTGTGTTTAGCAGTCTCTACCGGGGAGCGGCATACTGCGGCAGCACAAACAGGGGGGAAGTGAGACAGGGTTGTGTCCTGCTTTGGGACAGGGCGTCGATATGCACGGCGATGTCCTTCTGCATGTCGCACGGGAACAGCAGCGCGGAGGTGTGCAGCTGCCTGACGGAGTCGCTGACGTTGCCGGACACGGCCCTGACAATGCGGTTGGCCCGCATGTACCTCTTATCGGATTTGCTGGCGAACTCGAGCGCGCAGACAGCGCATGCCTGGACGTACAGGCATCACTTAGAGAAGCACTTGCCCTTCATTGCAGATCGCTGGAGCAAAGGTATTCGCTCTTCGCCAAGCCCTTGGGAGGCCTTGGGGCAAGACCTTGGGGAAAGGACACAAAATACCCCGTATACAGCGCAGTACACAGCACCTGAAGCAGTCGTAGTGCATCCACGGGGAAGACGCTGCTGCTGTTCTTGCGATTGCTGGCGCTGAGTTTTTGCCTCAGTGCTGGAAGATCTCCGTTTGGGCGTTGGTGGTGGAGGGGCTAGCCCGCGGACCCAACGAGAGCAGTGGCAGGGAGTCGAGAGGGCTCTCTACAAAATGACTAAATTGTGGGAGGCCTGGGGTGTATATCCACCAGCGTTTCTTAGGGTGAGTTTGCGGCTCGTTTGCTGCTTGGTGCAATCTGTTTTCATTTGCTGCCGGCCGCGCTGCATTGCATTCTCCTGTTGCTCCTGTTGCTGCCTTTGCTATTGCTGCTGATTGCGACACGTGAGCTGTTTCTTGTGATGCCAATCCATGGTTTTAGGGCATCGAGGCTACTCTTTGCGGCCGCGACATAACAGCAACAATTCTGGATCCCGAAGCAGCAGCAGCAGCAGCAGCAAAGTGCGAGGCTGCTGCACTGGAACTGGCAGACCCTCAGCTGGACGGAGAGCCTTTGGCGGAAAACCTTAGGCCTCTCATCGCACAGTTCCCTCTTTGGCTGCGACCCGCTGCAATGGTAGGCGGGTTTCATGCCTGCTGCTGCCGCTACTCTTAGTGTGGTGTTATTGCCGGCAGCGTTTAACCTGGGGGATTCTGCTGACATGACATAGGCCTGGAAAGGCATGCCACTTATGTTTAGCAGCGATGCGAAGATTAATACGCAGCTTTTCGTGTCCCTTGCTCCCGCCGCAGGAATGGCTGCTGCTCGACCGGTACCAGCTGGACAGGCTCTGCCAGCAGCGGGGACTGGGAGTGTTGCCGTCACGCAGCAGCAGCAGCAGCAGCAGCGAAAGACGACAGAAGCAGCTCGTGCAGCTGGCTCGGCAGGAGCTATACTGGAGACTAAAACAAGAGGTACTGCTACACTCGCCACCACTTCCGCAGGCCCTCGGTCTGGTTTTCTTCGCTTGCTATACAGCTTGGTCGTCACCGTGTTCGTGTCGGTGTCATGCTTCAGGCAGCAGAGGTGCCGCTGGACGTGCTCCTGGAGGCTCAGGCAGCTGCTGCAGCAGAACGTCAAGCAGCAGCTGCGGCTGCGGCTGCGGCGGTCCCACAAGAAGTAGCGCCAGCAACTGAAGCACCGGAAGGGTCCGCCTGCGCGCAGGAGGGCGGCGCGAAGCAGCCGGGCGAGGAGCAGCAGCAGCAAGACGATGTGGCAAGCGAGGCTTCAGACATATTTGTATTCGAGAGGGAGGAAGAGGAGCAACCGCAGCAGCAGCAGGAGGAAGACGAAGGTACAGGAGCATCATCAGCAACAGCAGCAGCGGTAGCGGAATCGCAGGAGGCCCGGGAGTCAGACAGGGAGCGCATGCGGGCCATAGAGCTGAAGGTCACCGAGCTGCAAGTCCAGCTAGAGGACCAGAGTGAGTCTACAGTATCATTTGGCCCGGAGTGCTTAGCGATTTCATTGCCTAGCTACCTTTATAGCTAGCTATCCATCAGCCCAGCTAGTTCATTGGAGTGTACTTGCCAAATACGCGGGGCCTTGAGGAAGAACCCGAGCTGCGCACATGGGGCTGCGGAAAGAGGCGCATTTTACCCTCTATGCGTTTCAGGTATTCCGAAAGACGAGATCGCGAACCGTTGCGACGCCCTCAGACAAAAGCTCCTTGAGGTTAGAAGCTTTTCCTCTAGATTTGCCCTTTTTGTTTAAACCCTGAATATGGGCAGCGCGGCGGCATCAGGCAGCAACAGCTCAAAACCCAAAGGTTGTAGAGAACGGGCTTCCTGCATGGCAGCAGGTAGCGGACGCCTCTTTCGGATATCCAGACAGAGAGGCGGCGTACGGTGACTTGCTCTTCTCCTTTGCTGCAGGAGCATAAGACCACAGAAGAGGCGGCCAGGCGAAAAACGGTGAAGAGCCGTGACCGGAGCGACTCCCCCCACAGCAGCCGCAAGAAGGCGTGAGTCTTGCACAAATATGTTACGCTGTGTAGTGCTACAGTGAGCGCACTTTTAGTAGGTTTTTTGTCAACATCATTATTAGTATGGCTTCACACTACCGAAGCTAGAATACAGGTAAGGGCACCGCCAACTTAATGTAACGCTTTACACATTCACCCTAAATGGCAAAGGGCGGCGCAGTATTCAGGGTGCATCTGGTTACTCTGCCTGTGGCCTTGAAGCTCGAATTATGCTTTAAGGCTGCCTGTGCTGTTCATTTCTGTGCATGCAGGAAGAGTAACAACAGCGGCACCTCGGACGGCCAGTAGTACCAACAGCACATACTCTGGTATGTAGAAACTTTAATTTGGCACGTGTGCAGCCCTCCAGGGAAATACGAAGGAGCAGCACAAACCGCACATATTCTCGCACTGCTTCGTTGCTGAAACCTGCAACGAGTGGCCGGTTGACTAAAGCTGAAGCTATCTTTCCCAAGTTTGAAGACCAGCAAACGCCTTTTGTCTTCCTGTCTATTCTTTTTGGGTTTCATGTTCGTGTTGCCGGACGATGTTGCCATCGCCTGCAGCTATGTTCTACAGCGAGACGGGCCGTCGTTGGTAGGCAGGTAGCGCGTGAGAAACCCAGCTCCCAGGGGCAAGCACCAGTGTAACTCGTCAGCCGTAGACAGCACTTTGTTTAGCTGCAGCGGTAACAGGCAGGTGGCCCTCGTTGACAAATTCTGCAACCAAAGTTTCAAGCACTGCCGGGTCAGAAGTAGATTTCGCTTCCCTAGCGCTGGCCTCCCTTTCGTGTTTCCTTATAGTTCATCGCCTCCCCGGTGAGGGAGACAAGGCCAGGGCTGAGGAAACTGAGCAACCCCCTGAAACGCAGCTTGCACGGCGCATGCAAGAGGTAACTGCTGTTTTGTCCTGTTGTTCCCCAAAAGATATTTTATTCGCCATAATTGCCCCGCGGGACAGGCTGCTCTTTCTCCCTGGCCACCAGATGGCAGCCCACTTAACATACAAGGCTCCGTAATGGCTTGCCTCGGAATCGTCACACCGTTCCACGCACTCCCCTGGCTAGCATGTCGCTTATTCATCGTCCTGCCTGTGGGGCAGGTGTGGGGCGTTGAAAAGGCAAGAGATGAGCAAAAGTGAGTCCTTTACTTCTTGCAACCAACGCCCACCACGCCTCAGAAAGCAGCTTTTGCTTTAAATTTTGAAGTTGAACGCTGCCTTCGGAGGATGGAAGCACTTGATTTCGACTATCTACTGAACTGTATATAGGATATAATATCCGTATATTCCCAAATCGAAAATTTTGGTGCGCTGAGGCTCGCCTGCCTACAGCTTTCGCTGGCTGTAGTGTCTACTGAGACTGGTCTGCCTGGGTTCCCGTCGTGTTTTACGAAACTGTATCTATCCCTTGAATACAGAAGACGAAGGGCAGTGGAGTGGCCTCATAGTCTGCCCAGACACTGAGAGTGAGAAACGGAAAGGCACTAGGCATCAAGCAGGACGAAGGGCGGCGTACGCATCGGCAACTTCTTGTATCTGCTCCAGGGCCGCCTGCAGCTCCTCAGCTCCCACACCAAATTCCTCGTAGTGATGCACGAAAGCCCCAGCTTGCAGCATCTCCATGCCCAGCTGCAAAGTGCTGAGCCCGCAGTCCACGCACAAAGGCACTGCCGCTGCCTCGCATTGCAGGGAACGCGCACGACCTCTCATTAGGCTGGAGTTCTTTTATGGTGGCCATGTGTTTTCTCTCACCTCCTTAAAGCTGGCAAGGGTGTGCGGCAGCTTGTGGTCAGGCCCATGCTGCAAGGCTCCCCGTGGGCAGCAAAGGGATGCGCAGAGGTCTGAGCCAGCACGAAAGCTCCAACACGGAGCATTAGTAATTTGAAAGGCAAGGTAAATACAGTTAATCTGTGAGCGTTAGTCACAGTGGTTTACTCACTTGAACTGGACTTAACGCGTAAGGCCACATGGCAATTTTGCAGTCAGCTATGGGGGCGCTTTCGGCGGAGCGGACTTCTGGCCCTCTCATGGATAGTTGCGCGCCAACTGCAACGTTTGGGTGAATGCCCTCTGCTGCGTCTCCATGTTGAGGGCTATCCTTACTCTTTTGCTGTGTGGCAGCGTAGTGGGCTTGCCGGTAGCGGGAAGGTGTTAAATGGCTAGGGGGGGCAAGAAGATCCAGAGTATCTGCTCGGGCGAACATGCGCTCCAGTCTGTGCATCAAGGATGGGAAGGTGTACGCTGCAAAGCGGAAGCTCTTCGGCTCCGGAAGAAAACCCTGCGGAAGGTACCGGCACGTCAGCAGTTTGAAGGCTGGGTGTGGCGCTGCCGCCGTTAGCACATCTCGCAGAGTGCAACGGAGCGTCGTGGTTGCATCTGCACCCAAAAGCCCTTGAATATTAGGCCAGGGCACCTGTTGCTGATTGGTTTGTCCATTTGACTGCCCAGACGAGTCCGGAGAAGGGCTCTCATTTCGGGAGGCCCGTGCAGAGGAGGGAAGAAGGCAACATCCCACAAGGTCTCGTGCAATGCAGCGATTGATTTCAGAAAGGCCCGCGGCAGTTGGTGTAGTGCTTGATCCTGCGTGTCTTTGCAAGATCTTGGCACATCGGGCGTTTTCAAATATGAAGATACCATCGCTGAGAGCCCCAAACACCGAAGCGCCCTTCTTGCAAGCCTCAGCACCAACAGCAAACACATGCTACAAAGGGCGGAAAAGAACCAGCAATGAGTGGGCTCCCAGACTTGCACTGCCAGAGAATTCCACTGGGTAGGCACAAACTACCTGCTTTTTTGAAGAGACGCAAGCGAAAGAATAGTATTGAAGGCTTGCGTAGAGACCTCTGCGTCAAAGGGCCACACGCAGCAGCTCGCGATGCAGCTCGCCGGCAGCAGGTCCGCACATAACTCCGTCAGGTACGAACCAACCCCTGAACCGGTCCCTCCTAAACCCACGATACACCACAAAATCGGGCAGCCTGACGGTTTCTGACAATGCGGGAGGCCGGCAAGCCATGCCCCAGCAGCTTAAAGCATAGGCGCACGCTAGCATTTTGAATCTAAACACCCCATACTCAAGATCCGTAGTCAGGCTCCTTCTGGGGGTCATGGCTACAGCTTGCAGCAGTACTATCACCTGGTTGAACGCAGCTGCGTCGCTGAGCAGAAACAACTGGTTCTCTTCTGCCGCTCACCAGCCAGGGAGTGCACCACCATAACGGAGCTGACGCTGTCTCCTTCCTCGGCCAGTGTAAGGAGAAGGCGTTCCATGTTGTCACGGTTTGAGGGGCCCTGTATTTCGTGGCCAAGGGCCCAGTTGTTGCCGCAGCCACCTTGCTGCCAATATGCAAATTTCGGGTCCCAAAACCAGCCTGTCTCCGGTTGGCCTACGCCGAACTTGGGAGTGGCTCTCTCCATGGAGCAATTTCCTCTGGACTTGCCGTTAGTTGGCAATGGCTGACGAAGGAGACAGCTTTGAACTGCCTTAGCTTCCATGTCAATCAGGATGCTTCTTGCCTTTAAAAAGCTCCCGCACGCTGCCGGAGAATCCCCTGTGAAGAACCGCTGACTCAAGGAGTCGAGGGTAGTGCTGTCCCCCACGGATGCAGCTCTCCGCAGCTCATTATGGAGGGCAGAAAACAACTCTCCTCCAAGATAATTGCCGCATCCGCCCACCATCACCACGAGAGTACTCATTTCCAGCGCTAAGCAGGTGCATGATATGGCTCCCTGCCACAGGCAGCTTGCTGTTGTGGTGAACCAGAAACCAGCAGCTTTCACTCGCTGGTTCCTTCGCAGTGCCTACCGAAAGTCGGTGCAATGGCTGGCTTGCTAGTTGAGCCGTGCCCATAAGGTGTTGTTGCGCTGCGGTTGGCGTAATATGCCCTCGGCGTCGGTGCGTGTCTTGCCAGTCGTGTCTGCGTGAATAGGCCTTAACTGGTCAGTTCGATGCCTCTGAGTCAACACGTCATCCTAGATACGCATGCCCTCAACGGTTTGCTGGTCTCTTCTTTTCCAAAGTGTCGGAACACCAGGTTATGAGCAATCGATGCGAGACGCAGCACTAGCATGCCCTTTCTGTGGATATTCCCCCCAAAGAGTTGGCCCTGCCCCAAACGGATGTATTTTTGAGTAAATCGGAACGTGTGTGCAAAGTTGTGCAGGGTGTGACCCCGCCACAACCAACTGCGCCGATGTACACGGCCGTTACCTTGTAGGTAGGGTTCGGGCATGGGCGCTGGGCTGGTAAGCCCACGCAAGCACTCAACGGAAAGTTTCAAATGCAACAGCAAAGCAATTATGGAGTTTTATTTCCAGAATTAGCTAAGTGCATTAGAGATCGTAGTTTGACGGGTTCCGTTTCATCGCCAGCATAGGACTGCACCAACCTGCGTGGCCCATAGAGCCTTTGGAAGGACCCCACACGCTACAGGGCTCCACCTGTTTCTCCTCTTAAACAAAAGGTGCATCCATCAATCTTTTGTACTTACAGGAGGTTCTGTACGGGCATGTTCTTGGGTAGAACACCAGTGTAGTGCCCTCTGTAGACTTCCTAGGACAACTGCGAACTTCGATCCCGAACAACCCAGATATTGCACTAGGGTCCACATATTGCTACAGTAATCAACGCATTATCGAATTTATGCAAGAGTTCAATTCGTAAAGAATGGAAACAACTAAACTCACTCCCTTTCCCCTCGCCCGGCGGAGGTGGCGTCAGTGACAGGTCTAGGCTTCTCACTAGGGCAAAACCCACCCCACACGACTACCCGCAATGGATACCTGGTTATTACATGATTATGCGCATACTGCTCAGTAACACTTTCACCATTGTTTTAACAGTTTTTTGGTGATGGTTTGCCCTGCGGCAGGCAAGCTGCAGATGCCGTCGTAGTGCCCTACACCACCCGAACAATGGCGAAGTGACCCTTCTGGATGAGATCTAATGGGATATAAATGGCATCAAAACGCCCTTCCACTTCAATAAAAAGTTCAATAGTGGCATTATAAGGACGGTTTGGCCTAATCCACTTTCTTTGCCACAGCCTAGGGAAAGTCTTTCAGGTTGCAGTTGTACGCACTTTAACTTAGGCGGCTCAGTAAACGTAGTTAGGCGTTGAGCTAAAGTGGTTCTTTTGCTAGAAATTCAACTTTGCAAATTCATTGTATCTGTCTGTCTAAGATGGGCAGCTTTGGGGGCTTAACTCTACCCGCCAGTAGGACCAACTGGCAGCCCGGAATGTGGAGTGGTGTGGAATTCCCAGATAAAATCGGTCAGTGTATTTTCTTGGCAGGAATGTTTGCACTGCTAGAAAACTAACATGATTGCATTATCTCCTAACTGGATCTTCTTGTGACCAGTCAATATAAGCATGATAAGGCTGTAGGGGAGAACTTCTTGGGAACGGTTGGACCTAACCCTTGGAACGTTACAGCGCACTGCGCTAACAGCGCTGAAGGCTGCAGTTTATCCCTTCAGTGCCCATATAGCTTTTTAGCAGCCTTATTCGCTTGCTGCGATACTGCGTTGGCTGGTCGAGGGTTCATAATTGACTGTTGCTCTTCTGCTTTTGGTCGAACCCTTGCCTTTTGAATGGCCTCCCTCCTACTTGGGGCCGTCTTTGGCCTCGTCGACTCATCGACAGTTTTTGAGACCTGGAGGAGCCGACGCCTCCCCTCTTTGTTGCTTGATTTGTTTGGTCCCCTTTTTTTGTTTGTTGACGGCGCAAAGATTCCAAAACGAGTTGCCTCTGCCGCTGCCATGCTTGGGAACTCTTCTTCCGCTGTTCTTCCATAGTTTTCAGTGCGAGGCGCACCTTCCCTCTTAATTGCTGTTCTTCAGGAGTTACTTTGCTAAAGCGGTGCTTCCAGGCCTCTTCTAGTTTAGCAACATGGGGCCAGCCGTAGTGGCAGTAACAAACTTTGCATGCATCAATGAACACGAACCATAATAAACTCCACAAAATCGTAATTCCTGCATGCCCCCATGAAATACCGATCATTCTTGGCCCAGAAGAAATTTTCCAGTCGTGTTTCCAATAGACGGAGAGGAACAGTGTCAATAGGACGGCGAGAATTTGCGGCGCAAGGACAATTAAAGAAGGAACACGGTTTTCAGGGCCGTAGATTAACGCAAAGCGATGGGTCCGACAGCTGTGGAAGCTGATTTGAATGCACATAGTAAACAAAAGCCAGATTCCAGACGTGGTTTGAAGGCTCTCTGGCATTTTACCTATTGTAACAAGATGGTCAGATTCGAATCTTTCCAGACCAAATGCATCCCACCAGTTCACGCCGTACTTTGGGTCGGACAGGAATATATACAGCAGCATGCACACAGCCATGAGCGTTGCTGTCAGCAATGCGATTGTTGAAACTTGGAGCATTGACCAAATGAGGGGCTTGCTGGATGATGGAACGTTGTCTCGGGAGCAGCTCATAAGTACGAAATCATTGATGATTGCAACAAGGACAAGCACCCAAGTGGGATACTCATAGTCAAAAATCACGACACAGCCCCACCAAAATAGCAGGGTCATGAAACTACCGTGGATACGAAACGTTATATAGGCCTCGATGCGCTTGAAGATCTGCCTTGACAAGCTGAACACTGTGATGATGCTGGATAAACCCGGCTCCAACAGAATGATATCGGCGGCAGCGCGCGCGGCTTCTGTTGCACCACTGACCGCTATTCCAACAGTTGCTCGCTTCAGGGCAGGCGCATCATTGACTCCATCACCTGTCATGGCCACTAGACAGCCCCCTTGTTGGAGGTTGTCGACAATCTCGAATTTATGCTCAGGGTACACTCCAGAAAAACCATCTACAGTGCTAATATACTCGCGAAATGCTATGTCGCTCTCGAGGCCTTTCGGTCTTGTCCTGAATATCTCAGGACCAGATATATTGTCTCCGAGGCCTAGCAATCTTGCCGTTTCTGCTGCAATCGCCTGCTGGTCCCCCGTGAGCATCTTCACGCTGACTCCCATACCTCTCGAGCGCTCCAAAGTATCCTTTGTGTCAGGCCTCGGTGGATCTAAAAGACTTAGAAACCCGACCAGCTTCCATGTAATTCCGCTGCAGCTTTCCGATGCCTCGTCAAGGTTTGTGATCGCATCGTTATCAAGCAGTTTGATGGCGACACCAAGAGTACGCAGCCCTCTCCTGGCCTTTTCCTCGATTATTGCTTTGAGATGTTGCTGCGTCGCTGTATCATCTGGTGCACACACCAGTTCGCTAATGACGTGAGGAGCTCCTTTTGTTACCTGTATGAGTTCACCAGTTTTTGAACGCACTATGCTGTCCGCACGCTTGTCTACCGGGTTGAATGGCGTATAGTCCAGCACTTCAAACTGATTCCGCTCCTCCATATCTACAGCTGCATTGATAGCAGCATCCAGAGCGTCAGGATCTGTTAGAGTTGCTGCAAGCGAAGCAAAGACCAGCACCTGGTTGGCGGTGAAGCCGGGCTCTACGCAAATATCGTCTCGAGATAAACTTAATACGTTGAGCGTGAGAGTGCCAGTCTTGTCTGTGCAGAGAATTTCAACTCCAGCTGCTTCCTCTATGGCGGAGAGCCTCGATACCACCGCATGTTCCTTGCTCATGGCTACAGCCCCCACGGCGAGTACAGTCGTGGTGACCACGGGCATGGCGGCAGGAATAACGGCAGCTATCAACGTAAAGGCGCGCTTGAACAGGATGCCCACGTTAACGTTGCCGTTGCTGTTCTCTATCCACACAGGGTGGAATCTTTCCCAGAAGATCAGAAACACGGCAAAGCCCACAGCTGTCCATGTCAGCACCTTTGCGGCAGTGTCGAGAATTGTGCGCAAGTGACCTTTCGACTCTGCCCGAGCGAGTAACGCTATAGTTTTGCCATAGAACGAGTGCGCCCCCGTTCTTTGGATGAGCATCGGCCCTTCTCCGCGTTGCACGACAGATCCACTAAGCAATTCGGAGCCCCTGTATTTTTTAACCGGCAGTGATTCCCCAGTAAGCGCAGACTCATCCACGCAAACGAACTTGTGAGGCGGGATGAAAACGCCGTCTGCCGGGACTACCATCCCTGCCTTAAGCCAAACAACGTCGCCTGGCACTAAGTCGACAACATTGATAGGGCTATATGCCCCGTCACGCTTGGCACTGCATTCCACTGCTGCCAGCTTCTCAACAGCGCTGATTGCATCGGATGCCGATCTTTCACCCAGGTAGTCTGCCCACACCATCACGTTGCAAAGGAAAAGGAGCAAGCCAAATGACAACCAATCTCGTCTTCCATCCACTTCGACACAGACCGACAGAAGTGAAGCTACCAATAGCAAGATTGGTGTCACGCGCAAGTAGCGCTGGAGAACCTTCTGCCACTCGGGAATCTGCAAGCAGGAAACCACGGCACGAAAAGCAGCAGCTCACACTCAGGCCAAAGCAGCAGTGGAGAATAATGCGAGCTTTGACAGTCCGTAAAGTCGGCTCTACCGTCGAGATGGCAAGTATCTCTTGAGGTAACATTCTGAAACGATGTTGGGCTGGAAGCTGGGACAACAGGACTTCGGAGGACCGTGGAAGAAAGCGCTACTCGATTGGTTGTATGAAGCACGCTTCTGCTATATGCAATTTTGTGGGCCACAGTATTGGATACGGGTGGCACGGCTTTTCATGGAACTGAGGTAGCTCGACAGTGCTTCACCTGTTTGGGCTTGACAGCATTTGGCCCAAAGACCGCCCGAAGCTCGTCGGCGCGAGCGGTTGTGAGCCCGGTGTCACTAATCTCCTCAGAAGCACCCGCTGGATTTACACATACGACTGCGTCTTGGGAAACCCCATTAGCAGGCAAAGGATGCTGCGGGTGTAGCTCATCTTTTGGTACCTGCTGCCCAGATAGTGGAGGACTCAGATTTTTTGGTCCCTCGGGCTGTAGCCCTACGTCTCGCTGCTGTTCGTAAGCTACATATCCAGTATATGGTTGTTTGCTTTGTGCATCTCCACTAGCTACCTGCCCGTTCGAGGCATCTCTACTGCTGGCCTCCGCTGAGGCTTGGCGATTAGGTTCTTCCATTCGGTCTGCACTAATCACGAGTTCAGTTTAGTCTTTCCTGATCTGCAAGGATAGACCTTATGTGGCCCTTCGACCAAAGTTTGAGGCAGGAGACAGTGCTCAGTTGGAGCCGGCGGGAGGCCTGGTGTCAGAGCGTGTTGCAGCCTCCCGTTTTTGTACTGGCAATAAAACGAACTTTCAGGAAAAACGCTAGATATCGGCCATGGAGCCGTCGTCTTGCCAGAGATTTCTGTAGCTGCCTTAGAGCGATACCTTGATCAGGAGTGGGCTGTCAGTTAGCATTCAGCCAGGGCTGCCGTACTTTCTCTGGCGGTGCTCTGCATGGAAGGCCCCGCGCCAGTTCCATGATATTCATCGACCGCCTTTTCAAAGAGTGGTTCCTTGTAGAACAAACACGATAATGGGCTCTCAAATCTGCATTCGTCTAAAGGTCCCTAATTTCAACTTGCATATCTGCATAGACGAGCAGTGCGCACCGGGGCTGGGAGGTCGCGCTTCGATACGTACGGCAGGGTTCCATAGACCATCGGCCTGCCCGATGAAACAGTGCAGAACACCTCCCTGTAAATTCAAACTAAACTCATTTCCACGGCGTTGCTTGCGAAGATGACCGCCGAGGCTCCAGTGTGAGGCTTTTAGGGCCACCAGGTGACCTCATTGATTCCTGGGGAAGCAGGATGCTGTCTGACCATCCACAGGGATCATAAATTCGACTTCTTTGAAATGTCACTCCTGAAGGCTTGATGCCGGATCAGCCGTACATATAGATAACAGCAGGAAGGCATATTTACACACTGCGGGCTATTTATGGTGCACCGCAGCTTGAATACGATGAACACACCGGTCTGCTTCGGAAAGTCTAGGCACCTTTAGCTTCCCTGGAAACTATCAGAAGGTACGAAATAATGGCACCAAGGTGGCGCTACGCTATTGTTGCAAGCGCTTCTACGCGACCTACAGGCCAGCTGCTTGCAAGTGGCAATGAATCAACTGCTCTTCACGCATGCATTCCCCTCTAGAGCTTGAGATCATTCCATTCCTCCTCCTCTACTGTATTTTCGGCATACTACAGCTGAATGATTGTTGGCGGTGCCTTTATTGGTCCGCGAAAGGCTTCGGCGGTATCAGGGGTACGCCTGTAGCGTTGCCGATGAACCCTTGCTTCAACTCTTGTAGTTAGTAACCCCATTTACGAAGCTTTCCTGTAAATTTTTCCCTTTGTCATTAGAAGGAATGCAAGGGGTCCCTTACCTCAGACGCATGACGTAACTTGCGTACATTTGCCTCCATCTTTTAGCCCAGCCCCTCTTGCTGCTGGCACAGCCTAGAGGGGAGTGCCACTGATGACAAGAGAAAGCATTTGCTGCTGATGCGAGATCAAAGGAATATGCATGAAGCCATCATTCTAGGTTCTCGCATGCAGGTAAATACACTGCTGCTCTCCCCACCATCTCCCCACCACTGTGGTCCTTGCACTCGCTGGCGGAAGGTTCGAAGCTAGGCGCTACAGAGTATTATTAATCTCGGCTGTAAACTATGTGTGGGGGACCGAGATGCTCTAAGGCCTTTGAAGCCACTAGCCTTTCCAAAAAGTGTCAGAAGCCAAATTAAATATGCATTCACGAGGGGAGCCGGGGTTGTCACTTATACAGAAAAATAGCTTGACAAGCTTGCTTTCGAAAAACCACACGAGGGCCAAGTTTTGGATAAAAACTGTAGATCTACTTCGCTCACGAGCAGCTGCCGACTCAATCCAGTGAACGAGCTGCCCGAATCAGCTAGCATTGGAATTTCATTGGTGGCGTCACAACTTCGCCGAGCGGAGCACCGTTTGGCAATTTCGAACCAAAACAAATTCCCCGAGGTGACGTAGTCACATTATTCGCAATTCATAGTAGGTTCTACAGCAGGTACAGCCTTCTATGGCACGCTGGTGCAGCGAAATGCAGTCGTAGTGCAGGTGGTTGAGCCCCACAGCAAAGATTTAAGGCATCCAGCTGCTAAGTATGGCACCCAATGAGGGAAGGCGGAACTCCATATTTTTAACCGGAGTTGCTTTTTTCTTAGTCAAAGAAGGGGGTGGAGTGGTGGTAGAGGTGCTGCGCAGCGCTTGGACCTTTTTCTGGCGCCAGTACTTCTCCGGATCAACTAGATGCACTGGAGGGGTCTCATTTGGAGTACCCGAGCGTGTTGTCGGCGCTGCCGCGTCCGAATCTTGGACGCAGTAAACCGTCATCGGATCAATAGTCGTAGTGTGCTCCCTCGATTTGTCGTATTCAACTTGTCTATTGTTGTAGCGAAGAGGGCGCTGTTGCTCTACCTGTAGCTTCCCTTCAAGTGAAAGGCTCTTCAAGTCTTCGAGAAATTCAACGAGAGCGATACGTAGCGGATCAAAATATTCACTGCTTACAAGACGGCTTTCCATCCCTTCGTCAGCCGGAGCATCCAAAGGAGTCTCACGAAAACGTTTTCTTGCAGTGTCCCATCCTGGCATCTTGTGCAAGGGAGAGCAAGGACCATCAAAGAAAACAACTGATTTTAGGTTACTGAAAGTAGCATGCGTGCTTGCTGGCAGCCTACGGCTCATGGCTATCATGTTCTGACGGGGTCGCTAGCAATAAAATAAGTGTTCGTGCTTGTCTGCCCGCCGAAAGTGGGAGGGCCGTTGGCTGTGTACAACGTGAATTTCTAGGGCATAAAATGCTTTTAGCCAATGTTTTCACCTTGTACTTCCCGGGGAAGAAGTCGAATGGACCAAGAGTGCTATTGCTTGGAAAAGCGTCGTCAGTTCCGTCAGGGTCAGCGCGGCAGTAACCTTTGAGTGAAGTAGCTGAAAGTATGCGTGGGGCGTTCTGCTGCGGTGCTATGTTCTCAACAAGCCAGTTTCTGATGCCTAAATTATTTCCCCCACCAGAAACCTGAGGAGCACAAGCAAGCTTACTGTCAGGCTCATGTACAAAGCAGCAATGTTCCTGATGGCCTGCCCATGGCGCCGGCTAGCTTTGGTCAACTGCCTCGAAGGATGCGTGCTAAAAAGCATTGCCCACCTCATTCTTGGCTTCCACCGCTTTTATAATGCTATCGACGGCGGCTAGACGTCGTTTTCCAACATACTGAAGTACGAAAACACAGCCCTCATGTGATCCGGGAAGGCAGTGTGCAAATTCCAACCAGCCGCAGCTTAAGCAGATCTCACTGGGTGGGGAGCAAGCCCAACAAAAATCCAAACGCATTCTACGTCCATCATTGAGCGTACCGCAAGCGCATGGGTACTGTGGTAGCACTCACTCGGAAGTGTTTGGTTCTGACTTGATAGAATTTATGGTCGTTGACGTCTGTGTCATATTCATCCATCCATTCCGTACCGACCGAGCTGTCAAAGAGAACGAAACCCAGGGCAATGTCGGACTGAGCAGGTACAAACCAGAGCTTCATTCAAAATGCCTGCCGGAAGGCGTTAGTTTCGATGACACCTCGCAGTATGCGCATATCAGGCGAAGGGTTTGGGGCTTTTGTTTATCATTGAAAGATATCAGTGACATGCTAGATCGACACTCGCACCATCAGAAAAGGAAGGAAGTACTTGCGAGTAACGAAGTTGCTGTGGGACACCACAACGGTCCTTGCCAAAGAAACACCCAAGCATGACTCCAGCGCATGCTTAAGGAAATTTGATGAACTCCAGAAGCCTCCTCCCTCATCCTCCACCTGTGTTGTATTCCCGTGTCCAGGTGGTGTTATCGCTATGGCGTCAAAGTCATGTTCATATGCCACTGACATGTGCCAAATAAACACGTGCAGCAAATCTATTTTTGAGTCGATTGGAGCAGAGCGTATTATTCCTGGAAAGCATTGACCCCATATCATGTGTATCATGTGATACTTGAGGGCAATATACGAAATTTAGAAGGTACACCCTGTAGTCGTTGCTTTGGAAAGGCCTTACAATCTAATAATCCCATAATTTGCCAGGTATTCGCTCTGGAGAGGCCAATGAAGGCAACTGTACCGAAGACCTCCTCGTTTAAAACATGTGTTTCTGCAGGCAAAGGCCCCAAACAGCCAGTCCGGAGATCCTCACTTATTTCCGGAGCCACGGCCCATTGGGTAACGTGGCGGTGCTGCTAGTCTGTAGAGTATACTTCCTTCCTCAGGCCCTCTTCAATCTCTTGAATCTAAGAAAACACCTGCCGAATGTGCCTCACTACTGGAGTGTTCGACCTTGACGCGAATTCCGAAAGGCCCACAGGCGGTGGTTGTAAAAATATTGTATGGGTTCGACCACATCGCTGATCCGTTCTCCGAATCCAGCCCAGGCAAAGTTAGTCCATCTGGCGAATTGGCGTCGATCGCTGCAAAGAAAGGGCGTGCTCTGACTACCCGGATTTGCCGGGAAAACTCAACGTGCCAGAGCATGTGGATGGAGTGCCTTTTACTTCCTAGCTCGTAATGAGCCTCATAGCAGCTAAGGAATAAGTGTCAATGTTAAAACGCTGACCTTTCAGCTCCTGCGCAAGTATAAGAGCAAGGCCGAGAAGGATCAAGGCAACAACCAGAGTAAAAAGAGAGCAGCTCAGCCATGCAAGCTGCAGAGAGTGTTACGCAGCAGGCACATTGCTTGCGCCACCTAGCCACTGGTTCAGCCTGATGGCAGGCAAAGTCCACTACTCCACGTGTTTATAGTTACTACTGCGTTTTCAACTTCGTCAAACTGCAATTTTCTATTATGCTAAGTTGTTTTGCTGAGTCGTTACCACTTTCACCACCCTCTGTCTCCTCTTCACCGAGCACAAGCTCATGATAACGCCTGCAGAGATAGCAATGGATAGACAAAGCGTTCACTACTGAAAAGGGAAGGAAAGCACTGCTCCAGTTGGGGGGAGGGTAGTTTCAGCATTGATTCCTGCAGTTGCAGGATACGTAATGGCGTGCGTTAGGGTTTCCGCTGGCATTCGCTAAACCCCGCTGCAGCAAATCGCTGTCCCTACAATCGGTGAGCTAAGAGTTCATTGAGTTTGACGAACGACCAGAATTTGCACAAAAGAAAAGCTGTGTAGATTAAACTGCAGCATAGAGCTACTGGCTGGCAAGCTTTTAGGCCCCTCAGATATCTGCTGAAAGGCATTACTTGTGTTTTATGAAGCTGTATGTGGCGCTCAACGACTAACCGATAAACAGAGGCATCCCCAAGGGGCAGAATATCAAGGCCCACCGGATGCTGAGTTAAAGCACGGAATAACTGGCAGACATCTTAAGTACAAAAATCCACATTGCCCCCGAAGCACATAGATAGTAGCCTGTCTGCATCCTTGCCATCACCGTGCAATGTGTAGCGGCTAACGCTTTTTCATCCTTTTTCATGTCACCCCTCCACGGGCATCGACAAAAAATGTTTCTGCATGTAAGCGGAATTTCCGGTTCTTCTGGAGCTTCCTGAGGCAGGTCATCGTCTCTCGCGGCAAACGCCGCCATGACCTCATCTAGCTCATGATTGTTTTCAGGGTCGTTGGCCATAAGCCACTCGAGATCAGGAATCTTGGCGTCTTCCCGTCCAAGCTGCTTCTGAATCACGGCGATTTGCTCTTGCATTAGCTGGTAGCGTTGAGCCACCGCCAAATCACGCATAGCTTGCTGCTCCTCATCCAATTGCCGCAGTAGCCGTTCCATTTCAGCATCTTCTTCCTGCTCTACCACGCGCTGATATTGAGCATGGTACGGAACAGCGCCTATGTTGTCGAATTCGATAGAGCTTGGTGCCCTTCTTACGGGACAAAGTAAGATGGATGCTATCGATGATGAATCGTTGGAGACATCTGAAGAGCCGCGGCTAATGTGCAGCGCCACGTCTGTCAACTGTGCTGCTTCCAAATCGGAATCTTCTACGTCCCACATTCCACTGTCCCGCTCTAACCGCCTAGCTCGGAGACGCTCAAGAAGTGTGAGCGTTCCAGGTGAAGTCTCTTCACGCTGAGCGTCTATTGCATTCTCGTTTGCAGCGTGGTCGATGCTGGCGTTAGCAATGTGCTCAGAGGTTGGCACCTCCTGATCACCGTTTGTAGCCAAATTTGGAAGGGGGGGATCGGTCGCTCCGCTACCAGTGCGGGAGCTGAGTGATCCATCGTCGCTTCCTGATGATACTGGCTCGACGGTTTCTTCCATCAGGGAAGGTTACCCTGAGTGTCATGCGGCTACCAATATGGAGGCGCGCGTTTGTTGCAACGCGCGTCCGCTGCCCCTATTTTCTGAAAAGACCCTGCAGCTGCTTATAAATATTACAGTCGAGACAGGATCATACTATACAGAAAAGCATCAGCGGAGTTGCTCTACTGCACAAGTTTAACGGCCTCCACCACCGACGCATGCATCTCCCCGTTCAAAATACACGAATTAGGGTTATCACATTATTGTCAATGAGAGAGCTATAAGGCAGGCTTTAAGTTAGCAGGAGGCAATTGCTTTTTCTTGTTACCTCCAGTTTAGACGGCGCGACCCCCTCCTGAACGAGCTCCCAGAGCTCCCAGCCTAATATCGCGGCCGGCACGCCCCTTCCGTGCAGGATTCTAGGGTCCAAAATAAAGTTCTGGGGAGCAAAACCCTACAATGTCTACCCTAAGCTGTAAGAGTGACTTGCAAATTAAGGGGTAGGAAGGACAAAGGCACATGCCAGATTTGTTGAACAATGTGTCCACAGGAGAATCCGTCGCTGTGATCGAGTTGACTCGGTGGCCTCGGTTGCAAATAGCTCGCAGAATCTTACCCTTCCCAAGAATGTACAAGCACTTCGCATACATGACGCAATCGGAGTTCGCCGATTGCGTCATGTATGTGAAGTGCTTGTACATTCTTGGTTTGTCCGACTCCGGCGACCGCCTGGTGTAGCTGCATGCAAAACCTGTCAAGGGCAAGCTTAGCGGGCGAACTTATAATTCACTCAATATGTATTCATTTGGTTCTCGATCCGTACGTGATTCTCGGACGTCTTCGCGTAGCTTTCCCCAAATATGTTAGCTTGCTTGGACTTGTAGGTGACCTCATCGCTCAACCCTGCTACGTCGAAACGGACGCTTTGACTTGCTGTTGAAACAAGCAGTGGAACTCATCCGTGACCTATTTTGCAATTGAAATCAATTATGGTGCTGTCCCATTACATTTAAAGGTAGCGGAGGCTCAGATTGCATGGATTGCAGTAGTCGGCACGCTATTGCTTGTGCATGCGGCATGCGGTTGTTTGGTTTTTGAAGCCGCTGCTCGAGTCCGGTATGCACGGGTTTGGGATGCATGAGGCATTTTGAAGCAGGATGGATATCCGAGCTTGGGAGTATGAGCAATCGATAGGGCCTGATATTCGAGCGTGCTTGTGCGATGAGACCCAGGTGTGTCAGCCAGGTGGATTGATTACAATAGTCGGCACGCCATTGCATGTGCATGCGGCATGAGGTGCAACATCGGGGCAACGGGTTGGGTACTTCACCCTTGTTCGAGTGGTTCTAACAAGGAACAACGGCTTTCAATGCATTTTAATTTTCACCCCTGTACTAGAGAAGCTATGGAGAGGCGAAGGCGCGAGGTTCAGCTGAACCCCTTAAAGAACACGAGAGGGAATTAGAAGTGAGATGCAGCCGGTCTTCTATTTGTTCGGAGAGTCGGGTCGGAAAATGGCAAGCCTAAGTTCAAAGGGCTCTAGGAGAACCGCCGTCAGCAGCTCAATCCACCCCATGGTTTTGTACGAGTTCCCTTAGATGCTTTTTCCAGCCTCCGAAGATCTCAGTACTTTTGAATATATTCTTTCTGCCCAGTTTCGAAACTGGTTGCAGCTGACGTCAGGAAGAGAGTTAGAGCAGTAATATTCTCTTCCCTTACCGTAATGTTGCATGTTCCGTACAGTTGTTGTGTTTCACTGATCAGGGTGGCTTGCGCCATCCCCTACAAAAAGAGCATGACCCCCTGAAAAGGAGCATGCTCCAATTCCACCATTCGTCTATAACAGATTCATAGTCCTAATGCACTGCGAAGTGTAGTGGACTTTTGGATGGCGCGTTCTTCTGCGTTGCCCGTGAGGCAATTCGCCTTCTTCTGAGGGCTCCTTCGAGCGGGGCCTTGTTGCTGTGTGCTTCTCAGCCTCTTTCCTACCACAGGCAGTTGGTAACTCATCCTTAATCGCTTTGTGTGCCCACTTGTCCCTTAAGTAAGGCGTTGCTTCTCGTATTTTTTGCTACATCAGTTAGATGCATATCTTGCAGATACCCGGTTTGCCGATGCACTAGAATATTGGGCGCGCACAATCGGTAGATACAAGTTGTGAACGTTTAAATGGCATTTGCCGCCTGCACTTAAATCCCGTGCTTCTTTTGATATTTTCGGCAAATATTACATCCTTATGTTGCCCACTCTGATATAAATAAGTAGGGCCAGTGCAAAGCATCAGCGCAGCACACAAGGGAGCATGAGTTCCTTGCCTGTAGGTAGCAAGCCTTGCTTCTACGGCACCTGAATAGATAACGCGATTTTCTAGGCCTTCGGGAAGTCTCAGAAGAATTGACTTCGGCCGAAGCCCGCGTTAGCCCTAGATCCGTCTATGCCTCGTCAGCTAAGCTGAAAATATAAAAGGTGGTATTAAATGGGTGATTTTTCACGGGGATGGGGTCAGGAAGGAGGGGTGGAGATTGCTGGCTTCCACTAGCTCGTACAGCATGGGCTGGTCTAGGACGGACTGCGATCAGTAGGGCAGCTGATAACAGGCCAAAACGGTCCCTAGGAGGCATCAACGGCAAGCGTTTCCATGATAGCATTTAGATTTCGACCATGTATAGAGTTGTTGCGTCTTTGTTTTACATAGTTTGCTGCTCAAGTACTCCCTCTGAAGGGAAGGCAAGGAGGCAGAAGAGCCGGGCTGCAGAGCAGCTGGCATGCGCGACAGCAAAAGCGAACGTGCTGCGGCCTTTGTCGGCGCTTTGCAACAAGTTGAGAGATTTTTTCGAAAGGAGTCATTGCTGATGAGCAAGCGTAAGCATCAGAGGGTCAGTGGTGGCATTTCTGCATCCCCAGGTCTTATTATTTAGGGTCTGACTGCGACCATAGCTGCCACTTTCATGGAGGAGTGATATCAGCTTGCCTTGAGAACGCGTCGCGTAGAACAAGCAGCATCTTCCGGGTGCTGTTAATTCACTTTCAGGCCAGCAAAGGCTCTATTTTCAGGCTCGTTTACATTGAGGCAGAGCCTCAAAAGGTGACTGGAAAGACGAGGCGAGCATTGCGATGCCATGAGCAGACTTATGCCACATCAACTAAAATAAGGAACGCACAATTTGCCCACCGTTCGATCCCTTCTGTCATCGGAGTAAAACATAAGCAGTAGCTCAATTGCTTTGCTATCGTGCTACGGTTCACCGTCTGGCTGGCTGTCAGCAGGAGCTCAAAACGTGAAATTTTGCCTGTAGCCAAGATCACCTTTTTGTATGCAGTGGTTTGCGTTTCGCTCGCACGGGTGAAAAAACTGGTCACAGGCTAGTACAGTTCGGGTGGAATCGGAACCCTGGATAGTCTGAATCTGGCAAAGCTGTGGCGGCAAGTAAAAACAAAAAGTTGAACTGAGCACCAGTCACGGGCTGCTCGACTGAGCAGCTCTTCACCAAAATATTAGACACTCTGGCCCCTGATTTGGGTTCAACACTGTCCAACCACGTTAGGCGCCTCGAACAGCCGAACAGGTATGATGTTCAACGCTTGAGCGTAGAGCAACAACAGCTTGGCTTGGCCAACTGCAGAACGTCTTGGCTCTATAGGCATGCTCCTTCCGCTTGGAGCAGCGTCGTCCTGCCTTACCCAATTAACGGCAGAGGCAAATAAGCCGGCAACAGCCTACTGGACATCTTGTGCGTCCAATTTCGTTGACAAACTCTGCGTAAGAAACTTTGCTATCTCCGTTTTTATCGTAACGGTTGACAAGCGCATTTAGTTCAGCCTCCGAGGGGCGAAACCCATGAGCCATTAGCGAAGCTGAGAACTCGGCAGCTGTGATGTACCCGTCTCCATTCCTACAGAAGAGCCCGAAACAAACGACGAGGGGGGGTCTGAGGGGAACATGTAGGGTATGCGTAAATGTCATTACGCATGGGTTCGTTTCATTGTACGATGCCTGCTTACTTGTCGAGGTCACGGAATGCAGCAGAGAGATCCTTCAAGCAGAGGCGGTGCCTCGACAGCTCGGCTTGCTCTTCAGACTGAGTAGCAAAAAGGTAGACTGGCATTCCCCTTGCGGGTACAGATAACAGAACTTCTCCCGAAGCAGCCTCAGGCTACGGCGTGGTGCACTTCTTTTCATTTACGCAGAGCATAACATTGTCGTGAAGCAGGAGTGTGCATACCCTATTAGCAAAGCCTAGGTAAAATTTACGTCAGCAATCCGGCAAAGTGAGGCGTGCTTACTGCCAGAGTAAGGTCGAAGATGGCAGCAACAATGTCGAGCGTCTCAGGGGCCAAGTGCGTAAGTGGCGCTGAGCACTTGTGACTCCCGTTGCTAGTACGGTTGATCATGGCTTCGGCATATCGCGCCTTCGTCGGCAGAAACGCCTTCGCCATGTCGGCATATCTCAAGCGTGGTTCCGAATCACTGTTCAGTTTACCAGCAAAGAGGCGCGCTTGCGTGAGGGAGATATTCAGCCCAACAGCATTGAAGGCGTCTTGAATGTGCACGGCTGTTGCATACCCCCTCCCTTCGGTGTCAAATAGCCCCCAGAACTGCAGTAGATTAAAGTCAGATTTCAGTGCTAGCTTCTCCCTCAAACACTCCAGTCTCCTTTCAGTATCAATCTGTGAATTGAGGACCCCTGCTACTTCGCATTCGCTTGCCACAAAGCGGCTGTTCCTCTTTGTGCTGCTGGTGCCGGACAGCAAAAGACTGTCGTCACTCTCTGTTGAGCTGCTACTTCTATTCCAGAAACTCCTTAGCGAGGCGCTGCACGAACAACCTTTGCGGGGCTGTAACACTGGCCTGCGTAATAGACTGCTGTTGGAGCTGCTGCTGCGCAGCATACTGCACTTTGGGCGGCGCGTCAGCCTGGTGCTGCCACTAAACGCGGCTGAGTGTGAACAGCAGTCAATCGGTGAGGCCTCCAGCGAGCAAACACAAAGATGAGGTCCCTGCGAAGTCCCATACAATACATTGATCTAGACTTAGAAGTCTCGAACGCAAGCAATTGTATGGTAGTACGAATGCTGAGTATGGAAGCTCGGGAAGTGGCATCTGACGCTCCTGCCGCTAGAAAAACCAGGGCAACAGCGAGAACCAACAGCCCTGTGAAATCAGCTGGACGCCAAAGAAGAATCCTGCAAGAAGCCTTTACTTGCAGGGCTGCGTACCGAAGCCAGTGGGTCGCTACAACTTCGGGATGAGGGATAGTTGGAAGGCATCACAGCCTCTACGAACTCCAGGTACTTGAGTCGGCCGTCACCGTCCCTGGAAGGTAGCAACAAAATTATTTGGCGTGCTTCAATACGTCATGAAGAGCTCAAGTGGACCCTGTGCTGCAGTGCTAGCACTAGTGCATTGTGCTGGGTAACGCGACGCAGTATATTTTCAACAGCTATCTTCATCTGCACTAGCGGCAACAGGCAGGTTTGTGCAAATATAGCCAAGCAAAACAAAAGCATTCTGATCAAGCAAAGCAAAAATCAGCAGGAGGTAGCTGAAAGACCTATCGAATCGGCGGAAGATGAGCTTTTGCTCCATGTGTGTCAAGGCAAATCCTTCCTCTGCAAGTGCTTCTTGCAGGGAGAGGGGAGTAATTGCAGCCATGCTTGGCTCCTCAAGAAACTGAAAGGCGGCGAGTAGCATAAAGTCTGGACAGGCAGCAAGGATGCGCCTTCGGACCTCCAATGCGCGGTGAGCATCTACCTCACGGTGTAGCAGCTGGGCGACGCAAGCGTCGCCTCCGCTGCATATGCAGGCGCACTCCTTCTTGTCAGCACAACAGCAGCAGCAGCAATAGCACGCAACAGCGCTACGGCTTGGAAGCTGCGGGGACCGCTGGTCACGGGAGAGTAAAAGCTCCCCCTCCGATGGCTCCGCAGGTAGCAGGAAGTCCACGAACCTTGTAAGACAGGTTGACAGCAAATCAGCCGCTCGTTCCTCTATGACAGCTTGTACTACCCCCCCTAAAACGCTTCTCCGGATCAAGTGTATTGCATTGGTAATGAGCACATAAAATTTGAAGTCCGCAAGAATGCCAAATGGTAGTTTCCCGCTGTTGCCGTGTAAACTCACTCGGGAAATGAAACTCTGCCATCTCCGTTGGCGTCGAGACGCCTAAGAAGGTTATATGCCTCAGAGTCCGTCACGGCAATTCCATGGTTCCTGAGGTACCGCTGTAGGTCTCCGCCTGTTGACGGACAGAAAAATGCAGCGGCATGGGCCTCTACTAAACCGTAGTAAGCGCACGCTTTGTAAACGAGGATGACACCAGGCAGCTCAGCAAACTTAAGAACAACCACCAACACGCTTGTACCGCATTATGGCAAACCCAGAACTGGCTAAAGGGGTCCCCCCAAACCGCTGATTCACTGGTGAGGCAGCCGTTCCCAAGGGGGTCCAGAGCAGCGAACGCTTTGTGAGCCGCAAAGGCTGGGCGGTGGGCAAGTGCAGCGCGCAGCTCCTCCACCTGAATAATCATCAGCTCGCAAACGTAGTGAAGTAGAGTTTTCTTTATGTGCAAATGTCACCACTTGCTGGTGCCCTAGCTGACTGCTTCCGCTATGGAGTGCCTCCGGTGAGACCTCTAAAGGTTCGTTAAAAAATGCATGCCTTCTAGCATTAATTCAAATCGTGTCTCCTCAGTGCAAGAACAAGCTCTGTTATTGAGGTACTTCGTTGGTGCATCGAGTTGGAGCACACCTGCCCTTCAAGCTCAGCAACTGAGATAAAGAAGTGGGCGAGGCGCTGCCTCGCTGTCAAGGAGAGCTGCATGTTGAGTTCCATATGCCTACAGGTAGCTTGGTTCTCAACAGGCGTTCTTAAGGAGCGTTCCTTAACACGCAGTCCTGGAGGCCCTCGCTGGCTGGGCAGCGAGCACCGGCTTAGGCTGAACGGGAGGACTTCCTCTATCTCGTCCACTGAGGCTTGTGAAAGCCTGATTATGCGATTTTAAAAAAACAATACCAATTCTTTCTGAAAACGCTAGAATTAGGGGAAGTAGATGCATGCAGGGGAATGCGCACCCTGCTGCTCGCTTCGCGCAGGCTCCAGGAGTCCCTTTTATGTAGGACGGTGGAGGACGACTATAGCACAAAAAGCGTTCCACTGTTCGTCCAATTCCTTGGTTTCTGCATCAGTTGCTGTTAGTCTTGTGTTTAACGAACTGTCGGGCACCCAGCTGCAATCGCGTCCCTGTTAGCTGGTGACCCCAGGTGACCCAGAGCAGAGCACGTGGCCTGCCTAATGCATGCACTTGATGACATAACTTGAGAACAAAACCCCTCAAAGGGCAGCTCATCAAAGTGCCATGAAGGCGAATTCCCCGCTCTGCGAACTTTCCCATACCGTACTTCCCGGGATTTTCACGTGGCAGTTCAAGGGCGGCTGAGGACTTCCATGCTGCTCACAGTTACAAATGTTACAGAGAACACAAGTGAATACTTAAGTTTGGTTTTTTGTTTTCATTCACTACGGGGAAAAGAAGAGGAGCAGACTGTCAGTTTTGAGTGGCTGCAGTTAGGCGGTTCGGTGGCACCAGGTGACGCTGTTACCCCCACCCTCATTCCATTCTTACAAAGTTACTTGCATCACGTTCAACTCGTTTTTCACCGAGCAGTGGCAGCCCCTCGTGGTCGTAGGAGAGGCCTTCCGATGTCCAACCATCTAAAGCCAATAATGTGCATCTGCACAGGAAATATCTGGAAAGGAGCTTATTGTTTTACTGAATAGAGTATTGGCTTATACAGCAAGCACTGAAACACGTTGCACTGCCTATTGCCCCCAAAGAGGGGGGGGATTGTACTGCTTAAATGAGTTTTCTAATAGCTCGGCTCGGATGACTCGAAGGTGGGCGATTTAAGCCCGAAAGACGCCCGAGCTTCCCGGCAACGTATGCTTCCTGGGCAGCTCTTCCTTTTTAGTCTACATTTGTAGCATGCGCTGTGCGATGTTAGCATTCGTATCCCTACTTGCTCGCAGGCTCACTGTGGAGAATCCAGTAAGTGGTTAAAGACAGTGCACCCCACAGTCTTAGCAGAAAAGGGGCATTGTTGCATTGGCTGTGCGTGCATGTGGGGCTGCCTTGCAGAACTACCTGCAGCAAGGCGCTCTGTAGCCCATCATAAGCCAGCCAGTCCCCTCACAAGCTCAAGTCCCTTGCGCCGCCGTGGCCAAGGCGCCTGGAGGGCGGGGGCGGAGGGCAGCTCCTTTTTGCGAACTCTCCCCTTAAACTTTTGGCTCTATTGCACCTCGAGATGAGCCTCAGCCAATTTCGATGACTCTTGTTACAACAGTGTTCTAGCATGCGGGCAAGTTCCAGTTCATACTGACAGAACTATCCTCATGCCTGATGTACCTTGGTTCTCTGCGCATTGTAATGTGTTTTGCTCCCATCGTCATTAGTGCTACTGGAGTTGTCAACATCAGTGAATTCCTCGTTAGAGGCCTGTCTTCTACCTTCAGTAGCATAAGCTTCTGAAGAGGCAACTTCAGAAGACACAGCGCTCTCAGAGCCTTGCGCAGCACTGCTTTGAGACTCGTCTGGTTCCTCGCTGTAACTGCCCGAGCCACGTCGCTGGCTAGCCTCCAGAGCCTTCTGCTGCATGCGTCGCTGCTCCTTTTCTAGCTTCTTGGCCTCCTTCTTGCGGAGTTTCTTTGCTTTTCGAAGCGTTTTTCGATGCCTCCCAGCTGACCTCAAGCATTTGAAAGGAATACTGGCGCACTTGCACACTATTTTAAGGAGAGGCTTGAGAACAGGCCATAGAAGGAAAAGGGCTACAAGTGTGATCCCAGCCAGTAATATTATCTTGAGCGCCTTTTTGAGTGAACCAAAGCAATCGTTCCCTGCGCGTGCACACAGACTCCAAAGGAAGACCGGACGGTCAAAAGGCCCGCCTCTGCAATGTGCTCTCCATGCGAAGAGACAGTGAGGCACCTGTAAAAGCAAAAATGTCCAACAGCGTTATCCACCCAACAGGCGTCAGCTTGTCAACATGAGGTGGCCTGAGGAAGGCTTGTCGCGTGCTAAAGCTGGGTGGGGGTCAGGCACGGGACGGAGCAACCATAACAAATTTAAGTGCTCTCACAGTCGGCAGGTAGGCATATTACATTCCAAAATGAACAATCGCATTCCCCGTCGTTGGGTACGACATTCATGAGTCGTTGAAACCAGTTCCGCTTGTCCTGAAATGCACAGCAAAACCGTGCATCTGGCGATATAACACCAGCTGCAGTATCGGAGGCGGCCCTGCACACAATTTTGATGGGAGCGCCGCCGCCCATAGTGGGGGGGTATCACGCGATTCGTTATAGGCACAGTGCCCCCCTTACTTCAGGCGGTTCGACAACAGTGACTTCTCCAGTGGGATTCGTCACAGCCGTTGGCAAGTCCTGAAAGCCATAGGCAGGCCAGCGCAGCTCATGCAGCGAAAAAAACTATACATGCCCAATAGAGACCGCAGAGGGACTATAAGGCCTTTTGGATACTTGAGTGTCCGTAAAGAGACTGTTGCTAAGCAGGGGCGCATGAATCTGAACGAGGGCCGAATTGGTTTCTTGGTGAATATTAGCGGGCGCATTCAAGCTGTTAAGGCAAGCAGTAAAATTGCTGCTGCCTGCTGTCCAGCAGTTCTAAGAGAAGCGTTTAACGCCGTTGCATCCCAACCCCTACCGGCTCAAGGCTTACCGCAGCCTTTCCTGTAAGGAGGTCAAATGACTTTATATCCAGCTGGTTAAGTTCCGAATCATAAAGCTTCATTACGCAGTTAAAGTCAAACTCCTGCACAACGGCTGTAAGGCGCAAAGTGAGGTCAAATGCTTGGCTGGAGCCAGCCGGGACATTCCGCTGCACGGCCGATACGGGGTCTAACTGAAGCAAAACAGCCAGCAAACCATATTTCAGAATATTTTTAGCTGCCGCGCACTCCTGCATAGTGCTGGTGCACGACGAACCCCATCAGATAGTGGGCCTGGTTTGGATCAGCATGATTTCCTACATTACACTCTGTTTTCTCTTTTCAGTATCTCATGGGCCCCACCTTATCCGTTGGCTCGTCGCTACCGTGTTCTGTGCAATATGGCAGCTCCAAATAGAAAGTCGCATCTACAGAACCTGCTCGGTCAAAGCATTTTCCAAGTACTGTGCAGGAGCTTTGTTCTCAGGAAAGGTGCAAAGACTTCATAACTGCATTGAGCGGGTGAGTGCCAGATGCTGAAGCTACGCTCAGCAGCGGTGCCCTAAGAGAACAGTCTGTCTGGGCATTGCTAGGAAATGCATGCCCATACCTGAATTTAGCACATACACTTTAAGTGGACAGCCGAAGGTCTGAGCGTTATCGCATTCACGCGGCGCAGGGGGCCTGTAGTTGGTTGCAGTCAAACTGTACAGTTGCAACGTGTTAGAAAGAGGCACTCGGCTGCGCGTTTATGCATTCTTCTGGATAAATGAAGAGCCAGTTATGGCCTTATGCACTCAGTGGCAAAAATTTCGCGAGCTCCGGTGAGCTTGGGCCACACAGTAAGCTTTTCACTGCTGCAGCGTGTTACTGTGCCTTGGCAAAGGGATGAGGCCATGACCACTCACGCTATGCTAGTTATTTGGCCAGGTGCTGACGACTGAATCCAGCGAATCAAGCCGGCGTTCATCTCAATACGAACCTTGCTTTTGTGACTCTCTGGATAGGCAAAGGCCAAGCGATGCAGCTCAAAGGGGCCGGCTTTTGAGGTGTCGATTGCCTCATTCGCATTTTCTAGACCCGCGTGGTAACGGGGATAGTTGCCTGGTGGGTATTCCAACTGCAGCAAAACAGAATTACGACGTGGGGGTCAAATGGAGGTTTCAGTTAAGCGAGAACTACCAGTCAGCTCCTGGTTTGATTTTTTTGGTACTATGAGTCGCGGGTACTCTTTAAATGCAGGGGCTGTTCGGCATATTCATTTTCGTGTATGCATTACAGCGTAAGGGGGTGTCCTGCCGGTCTTTGCAACTTCCTCATTGTAAGCTTGGAACCACTTTAGATTTTTCGCAAAGCAGCTCCCTGGTGAATAATCACAAAAGCCATCTCTTCCCCACTGCTGCAGCGAAACTCCCGGTAGGTCGCACGTTGCACCATCGACTGTAACGTCCTTCTCGTCGAGGACAATCATATGTCTCAAACAACTTTTGGGGTTGCAAAACGGTGAACCTGAGAGTGCACGGTTCCATACAAAGTACTGGTAGGCCACTGTCTTTGCTGAAGCTTTCGTGCGTGTGGGAGACATCCTATTTCAACGCGACACAGTTTGGGAACCGTGACAACTTCGGCAGCCTGTGCGAAGGCAATCTAGGAAGCAGTTATATATCTGACAAGGCGTCGAACCAGATTTGCATAATCGTGCCAAATCAGGGTTATCCGTTTCGCTGACACCCCAAGCTGCAAGATCATCCGAGTCTGAGCAACCTTCCTGCATGTCAGTATACATGAATCTCCACCAGAAGAACCCTGTTTTGGGTGTTTTGGTAACCTCAAATTTGAAGCACTACAAAAATGACAGGTGTTTATATTACATTGCTGCTGGGTGGTGTAGCTGCTTACTGTTATGCGGGATTCCTGCACCCAGGCATTGGTGGAAGGTGCCGTTGGCACGAAAATATATTTACCCTCAACATTAGGGCCCTGCGAGGTGCGACATCTTCACATTTTTCGAAATTACTTCTAGATCTCGCTACGTGTCGCGATGGGACTGTTTTCCTCAACGAGAGCACGCCTGCAACTAAGATGCACGGCTGACCACCCAGATGCTGCAGTGTAACTCACAGGGGCATCCGGCATATCTGAGCTTATCAGACGCGCTGTGACGTCAAATGTTGCTGCTCAGAGTGGACATCACCCATACATAAACAAGGCCTCCACTAACCCGACAATGTGGCGCGCTATACAGTCCATCCTGATCAAGACGAAGGGATGGCGGTGAAGTAAAGAGGCATGCTAAGCAATTCAGCAATGTCCGGATAGAACCAAAGGGGACTTCGCTATATCGTATCTAATAGTGTGCCAGCGTTCCCTTACTATCTCTCGCGACCTTTGTGGCATCTGAAAGCTCAAGGATTGCGTCAGCCATCCCTGCTTCTGTGTGGAGGCGCTGCGAACAATCAAAGTTCTTGGGATAGCTTCCTTCCGAAATTTTTTTGCTACATTCGGCTTTATATTCTTCATCTGAAAGGCTGGAGGGGCTCGGAGGCCCTGCGTACACAAATGATCATGCATCCCCGACCAAGTTCACCTGGACCGCTTTTTTTCGTTTTTGTTAAGCATCCTGCAGGCTGCAGGTAAGGGGAGCAAAGCAGATTTCCCCACGAGTGGGCATAGCAGTATTCATATGCTGGAACGGGCAAATGGCTGGAAAGGTGTTTGATGAATGCGTCGTTTGGCCCGCGCCAGCCTCTAGATTGTAGAATCATGGATGCTTAAAACAAGTGGTCCGCGCTCACTCCACCAAGATATGCCAACGTGCACCTTGAAAAACCATGTCCTATTCTCGCTAACCTTCAGCATACGATACCATGGATACTCGACGACAGGGCAGAATTTCGTCAGGTAAGGATCTGGGATTTTGCCAAACCGCAACCCTGATGAAGCCGCATCAAACAACATTTTGTTTCTGTATTGGCGAAGCAGGTGCATGCCTAGTAGTTCAACCGTACATTATCGCTACCGCCTGGAGTGCGTTCAGCATGGATGCGAGTCTTAACTGCCCCATATTCAGGAACCATTTAGTACTCACCCCAGAAGTTGCATTTCAGCATTGGCTCCCTTCCCCTTTTGGGGTTATTGAGCCACAAATGCCATACGGATGGGCACCAACAACACTTCCCCTGAGCTCCGTCAAGAGGAAGGCCCGAATTGGGACTTACGGGATATCCGTTTTCTCCATGCTCATCCTGACATTTTGATCCCCACGTGTCAGAGCAAAATGTTTCTCCCCCTTTTTTAACCTGCCATAGTAAAGCGCGATGCGCGTATTCTACCCAGTTGTACGGGACTGCCTGAAAGATGTAAAAAGCGCAAACCGCTCGCGAAAGCTGATGGCGTTATTTTCAGCTACGAAGAAAATATGGCCATCGGGGTTCGCGAGTCAACATATTTTCAAATATGTTGACTTCCCTTCGCAAGCGCAATTCCCGAATTTGCACCCCTATGGCAAGACTCGGCGCTTCAAAAGCGCCCACGTCAATCCAGAGCCCCACCTGTGTTACAATTTGAGAAAAGGGTAGGGGGAATAGTCTGGTGGAAAAGCAGAACATTCGCCCTTCCAAAATTTTACCTTTATATAAGTGAGGCCGTACGAGTAAGATACAGCAGTCTTTTGCACTGTGACAACAACTCCAGCGTTGCCTGCGTCACTTTTCCGTGGAGACCGCTCGTTTATATCGCCTGCTTCCCACTGAAACTGCAGCTTCTGAGACACCGCCGAAGACATGACAACAGCAGAGCGGCAGTTAAGTAGATTCGGCTAGCCAAGTGGTGCTTTATGCAGCTTCGGAGAATTCGCCAGCAAACTCCATTTCCATATTCAGAAATATAGATAGCTTCAACAATGTGAGCCTTAAAGTGCAGTGAATTCGAGATTTATGAGTGTTCGAGAAGTTTCAACAGCCACATACGTCAAGATTGTCGACCTCAAGCTCGATAATGAGCCTCTGTGTGCACCCCGACGCTCCAGAGCATACTGTCTCTACTGTTGAGGTGCCCTGGCCTAAACACCCCACTGACTGGAGGACAAGGCTCAGAAGGAAGAGTATAAGCACCCTCCCGGGCGTGCGGCCGAGTACAGCCGCACGCGAGCCGATTATATGGGCATTTGGGAATCCTCGATTCTCTTCCCATTTACAAGAGGAAATGCTTGCGATCCCACTGAATCGCTCATTCCATCGTGCGCTTTGTGGCTGCACCCATACCGCTGAGATCTTTGTCCGGGCTAAGGCTTCCATGGCCGTCACTAGTGGGCCCTCGTATGCTGCTGTAAGGTTGATTCCCTGTTTATCCACAGTTGCATACCGTCCCTTCTCGATGATTGCTCTCGTATAACTCAATCAAGCCAACTTCGGAGCGCCGAACTCGTGCTCTTTCGGTTCCCGCCAGTCCGCATGGAACTCACCCCTTGCAGAAATGCCCAACGTAAAATATTTGGGCCTAAACAAGAGAGGAGGTCTACAATAAAGCCGTAGCCACGCTACAAGAGGAGACTGATGGCTGTTCGGGGATTCCACGAAGGTTCATCCTGCCATGCGGCCTCCCCAGTGTGTGAAAAAGGTTAGCAGGCTATTGCCACTACTCTGTCGTTATACGCGTACAGAATGAATGGCGTTGGGTCAAGTGCCAGAAATCTGGTCGGAAGGCCGCAAAGCCAAGCATCGGGGAAAGCATAACCTATATTGGTAACAAAGATCTCCTCTGAGCTTCAATCTTGCTCGAAATTTGAGCCGAGAGGCTGCAGGCGTTCATTGAGCCAGCTAAATGTTAGCACCACCGTCAGGAAGGTACTAGGGGAAAAATAGGGCAGATGCTCTACCATTTGACTTAGTGCCTAACTTTTCTGAACAAGCATGCAAACATCCCCTCTTTTCCCAGTTGCCCAAGTAGGGACCCGCAACTGCTAAAGCAAAGACAAAACTAAATGCCTCCATGCCGGCGCTTATTGGTACCTGTGCTTTGAAGGCCCAATCAAGGCCTCAATATAACAGGATACAAATTTCCTTTCCACAGTGGAAAGATCTCTGTAACGAAACTACCCTTCTTAACGCATTCAACAATCCATTCCCACTCGCAGAGCGCAATTCATGCTTGTGCGCTCATGGAACGTGCCGACATGCGCCATACACGCTACACATGAATTCGCATTCCACTACTCACTGGTTGAAGTGATCAGACTTCAAGCATATACTAACAAATTCTATAATATTATACCACTACCAGCCAGCAGCAAAATCTAACTGGAAGAACTTACCAGGCCGCATGCACCCGATGGTGCGCTGCGCCCTGCGAGACAGCTGCAGAAGCCTGTGCGACTGGCCATCTTGGGCTGGCTTCTAAATCACCTGCAAGCTGTATTCGACGTTTATTAACAGATAAATTGATATTTACTTTTAATAACCATGAGCTCTCCCAAGTAAGAAGGAACTGTTGCCACCCTGCGGCTGTGCGTGCACACAGGCGCTGCCTGTCTCGTCCTAGGGTGTAGCAGCCATCAGAACGTCTTCTTGCTGCCAGTATACCCCATTATACCACATATCATATCAGGATTTCCTGCCTAAGCCAGCTAGAGCGAGCAATGATAGTGTCCTGAACTACAACGTCCCCACGCAGCGGGGAACTAGCATGTGCGGGCGAACACTCCCTTACGCTCACCCGCATCTGTTAGCTTACTCTTTATGGTCAGAGAATCATTATCAGCTGCAATACAGTCAAAGTATTGAAGGGAAGAGTTACCCAAAAGCTGCTGACCCCTCCCCTCTAGTCTCGATGTAGTCCCAGGCACCGTGGCGGCGTGTGGGGATTCCTTGCCATGGAGTGAGCATGAACTGTTAGATTCGATTATAGTGGGTGCAGTGGTGGTGAATAATACAAATATGATGCAGATGCAAATACGATGTAATGACTGGATGACGGATTAGCGCTAACTGGGCAAGGGGGTGTGTGCATCAGTGCAGTCACAACTGTACCTTTGGCGGTTCAACTACATGCGGGACACACATAGGTAAGAGTTTCAGTTCTTACCATCATTGGCATGAACTCTTCGGTCAATCTGATTTGGCATAATTAGTTGAGGGCATACGCAAGCCCTCAGGCAATTTCTGGGTCGTTCGTATCTGAGCTGGTATTAGCCTGTGAGATTGTTGTGTCTGAGCCCGAGGCATTACATTCATGTTGCCCTGCTGACAGCTGAAAAAACATGTGATTAGCGCGGTTGTAGTATGATTTGCGTGGTGCATGTACTCGTATCTGTGCTTGCAATCGTGTTGCCTGAGCAGGGCAACACGCGTGCAATAATACAATGCAAAGAGCGTCATCGTTCTTAGCTGTGGACCATCAGGAGCTGCAAAAGAGATAAAGATTAAAAGAACGAGATCCCCAAAATCGACTGGCCTTTTCTCCATCCTTCAGGGCTTTTGAGGACGGCGGCCCAAGTGCAACAGGCGAAAATCTTAGCCGAAGGCCGCCGCGATATGCAATGGTGTCAAAGACAAACAAAAAGTTCGCAGAAATTAGCAGGCCTCGCCTCCTGCTTTCTGGACTTCTGAGTGCAACACCTCACTGGCCTGGAACTTGAGAGGAGGGGGGGGAAGGAGAGGGGGGGGCTCTGGCCAAGCTGCCGTAGGGTGCAACTAGCGCTGCAAGGCAGCCCGGAATGCGCGCACATATAATCATTTTGCTGCATGCCTTAACCTCGTAAACAAGTGTATGCAGCTGTTATGCACGTGATTGGCCCATCATAGTCAGCCTGCTAGTCGGAAGGTATACGCGCGCCAAGAGTACATAGAGCATGCTGCATAGGCCTTCACTCTCCTCTCCCTTACCCACCACACGCCCTCACTTGCCTGATCGCCCAGAACAGGAAGTGTACACCGAGCTGGGGGTTCTGCCGCACTTGCTGCTGCTGCAGTCGCTGTTTTTGTAAGGGCTCCATCGGTTCCTCCTGCTTCGGCTTGTGCTGCCGCACTAGTTGCTGCAGCAGTAGTTGCAGTTGCCGCAGCCGCTGCTCCATGAGCAGAGGCTGCGTCATGTATGGTGACAGTGCTGGCACAGTTTTCTGCGTGCCATGATGCATACAACCCCCCAGGACGCCTTCATGGGTGTCACCTTACGTGCAAAGCGATACGGAGTGCAGTACATCCGTGATGTTTTGCTGGGCCTTAAACAAGCGCTGCATGCACACACGACAAGGCAAATAACTGCAGGGGAAGCGACCAAGTGTGCTCTACGCTCTATTGATGTTGTTGCAACGGGACTGCTACCCGCTCTCCCTTAGGGGGGAGGCCTGTTAACCGAAATGTCGCTAGTTTGATCCCAGCATGTCAAGCTTTTACGAGGAGAGGTTTAAACTCTTGTAGAAAACCCTATTAGAACCTGAGTCTATCGCCTAAACATATTTGGTCACTTCCGTTTTTTTCTCTAAATAAAATAAACGTAGTAGGATTTGAACACGACTTCCTAAATTACTACTATATATGAGTAATGTATTAGAAAAAACTGTATGCTGCCCTGTTGAATATGTAAAGTACCTTTATTTAATAACTGAATCATACTGTCAATAGTATCTTTGGGCTTTTTCTGTTTCATCAAATAAAGTAAGTGAGTGCGGTTTTTTTCTATAATTTCAGTTTATAAGGTTTCGCAGCAAAAAAATGCAAAAGCAAAACAAAACAAGCAAATGCGTTATAAAGCCCCACTATCTTCCACAGCCTTGGGGCGCCCCTGCCTTTCCAGGTGTACGTACAGCTGAGCGAGGCAGCGGCGGCACCGTAGAGGCGCCGGACCCCAACGCATAACAGACAACACTAAGTGAACTAAACTGTACCTCAGCTGGGTCGGATTCTGCTACTTCTGGAAAATCTGCTATTGCTGATGGAACCTAACAAATTAGGCAGCGGGAAGAAGGAGGCGATGCGCTTCTGCTGCTGTTGCTACTGTTGCTGTTGCTTTTTTTGTGGTCCTGCTGCGTTGTCCCTCTGCTCTCGCATGCACCATGCTCTGAGTGGTGCGTGTTGGTAGTCTTACCCCTACGTGCTCGCAAACTCGTTAGGGGAGATCGAGCAAGTTTTCAACGGTACTAGCGCACAAAACAGATGGGGCATTGCGTGCATATGATGCTGGTATGCAGCATTTGCTGCTTCAAAGTGCGTTGCAGCCCGTGACAGGTGTGCATGTGTACCCACCAACTCCAGGCCCATCGACGGCTGTGTCCAAGATGCCTGAAGGCCCGAAGTGGGGGCTCGATGTCTTTTGCCAATTCTTTCCTTAAGTCGTCGACCCTATTGCAGCTCTTGACGGTTCTCGACACACCTAGAACCCTCACTGCAATTGGTGTATTGCGCAACCACTACAATGGTACTCGAATTGGAAAACTGGTGGTTTATTTGGCGAAGAAAACCTGAATTCGTTAGAATGAATCTCTCTGCACTATTCAAGAAATAAAGTTTTCAAACCAACACTGCCCTGCAGAAATTAGGGACCGCGGCAGGTTGTGAGAGTGGCGCTGTTTATGCCTACCCGGAATGGGTGAGTGTGGGGATCTGAGGAAGGATACCCTTTCTTCCTCCTGAACGATGTTCTGGAATATGAGTAAGGAACTATTAATCGATATTTTAAAGCTATTTGAAGGGTAATCCTGTGACTGAGGCGTATATATCGAATGCGATTCATGTACGCAACACTCACCTAAGCAGGTATACCGGGTAGGCTAGTAGTGGCAGCGTGGAGCGTTGTACACTACACTTCGTAGCACCGCATGATTCATTAGGGGAGGTGCGACTAAGGAAGCTCAACTCTCGCAGCATGGCGGCATAGTGCATGACAATAACGGGTGAAAGCGAAAAAGAAACTTCGATAACGCCCTTAAACAGCTCTTTAAAAAGTAGCTATGGGCTCAGCCTCTTCCACTTGTATGATGGATATTGATCATGATCTACCCTCGGATGGGGAGCTAAACCACCGTCGGAAGCCTCGCGGAACAAAAGCGAGCTCGATTTCCGCGTCCTAAGGCAGCCCACGCAAAGTGCGCACGCAGCGGTGGGGCCTAGAACAACAATAGCCACACTGGAAGATCCTTCTCGAGTCAACTCGGTGCTTATTCAAGTTTGCATTAATTGTCAGGAATTGCTAATGCTGCTTTACACAGACTGTGGAATGGATCCAATAGCTGAAGCTACGGCCAGGAGGGGCAGCCCATCAGTCCATTCGTTGGCGCAGTCCGTGCCACTAAGCTTGGCGGATGGAATATCGGATGTGAGGAACGGCAAATCAAAGCAAAGGACGTAAAATGAGAATTGTGCACAGACATGGAGCGCATTACTGTGACACGGGTCTCTTATGTTGAACCAGTTCACCGTGGCATAAAGCTGAGGCCTGCCGTGGTCAACTCAGTGAAGGGCGCGCATGCGGCTTCCCGACGACATTATTGAGGTATATATTCCGATAATCGGTAAGGAAGTGCGCTCCTGAGCGCTTCCAACAGCCTTTGCACCCTCAAAGGCGGGAGGAGAGGAATTGCTGTCCCAAGTCGAACAGTGCCAGGAGACGCTTACGCAGTGTAGAGGTATTGCACGAAATCGTAGGTAAGCGCATGCACTCCGTAGTGATGGTCCTACAAAGACCGTAGCTTGGGGGAATCCGATCCAGCTAACAGACGAGGAACAGCAATGCTGAAGGAAGAGTTTTCACATGTACTCAACGACAAGGAGTTTTCAGCAGGCTGGCTACCCGCTGGATGCCCAATGCACTGCACCAAATTTATTCCTGGAGTACTCCGAAGGCTTGTTCCAAGCTACTGGCGACCCCGCGTCTTCAAGGGGAGTTGATGGGGCAAGCAGAGCAACCAAAAGAAATGCTGACAATGCGCAGGCTTCAAGCATCATGTAGCGCCTTTGCTTACAATCCAGCGTTGACGAGGAAACGGGCGGTAAGTGGCTCATGTGCG
This sequence comes from Eimeria praecox, assembly GCA_963920595.1. Lineage (NCBI taxonomy): Eukaryota > Apicomplexa > Conoidasida > Eucoccidiorida > Eimeriidae > Eimeria > Eimeria praecox. Next base: position 1,465,209 of record OY986953.1, read on the forward strand.
TCGAACTCAAGCCCCTCAACAAGAGCACAGAGAAACAGAAATTCCTTATACCCATGATCGGCAAACTGCTTGACTGCTTGAAGGCTTCAGCAGTTCATTCATCATTCACCTTCTCTAAAGCGTTGTTGCAGTTTCGAATGCATCCCGACGAGAGCCGCAAGGCCTTTTTCCATACCAGCAAGCCCAAACAAATTACTGCTGCATGCCATTTGGGCTCGTGAAGTCTCTGCCGAACTGCAGGGGCAGGTAAATAAAGACTTCCTCGAACCAGTCAGTAAAGGTTCGGCGATAATAAGCTTGGATGCTACGCTTGCGCTCAGTCGCAATTTGCAGGGGAATTACCAGTAGCTGCGGCGTTGTCTGCAACTGCAGCGCGAGAATCAGTGGTTCGATAAAGCACAGAAGTGCTCGGTTTCTATGTATGCATTTGGTGCCTTAGGCTGTCCCATCTCTGCGGGAGGAGTCGAACCAGATCTTTGCAAGGGAAAGGCTATTCGAGCGCGGCCTCTGCCTCCGTACATTCGGACGGGCATTCAGAAGTTTCTCTGTCTCGCATCGTACTACCGCAATTTCGTTCCTACATTTGCTCTCGCCGCCGCCTCTCTGCTGGCTCTGCTTAACAAGGGCAAACAACTCTGTTCAACAACCTGGGTGCACCCATGCATTTATGAGCTACTCAGTGGGCTTTCAGAGCGATTAAGACCTTGCATGCCATCTGCTCGGCCTCCACCCAAACCACAAGGCTTTCTCTCACTAAACTACCGTGTTCCCGTGCAAGCCCAAAACGCCCTGCAGTCAAATCCAAGAGCAGTGAGCTCTCTGCTGTAACTTTTGTCTGCTGCAAATTCCTTTTTTGAGTGGCTCATCTACGCCTTCACCAGCAGCGAATCCACTTTAACGTTTTGGATCGCACGGGAGTAGGCTTTATTCAATTTAAAATGACAATACAAAGAAGAGCGAGAGATTCCAGATGTTTGTCACAGCCGGTGTTCGTGGTATTTCCGTGCCAAGAGGATCAGATATGCATGCAGGGTGTGGCGTTGCCCTTGCGCCGCAACAACACACCTTCACCTGCAAACAATGCTCGATTTTTCGAGTTTGATTGAAGGATAGATGCCGACTCTTAGCTCCATCTTTCGCTCTGGTGCCCCTACAGAGCAAGCGACATGTGTTGTGTTCTGTGCTTCTTCGTAAGTCTTCTAACATCAGCATCTAGCGCAACTCAGGCAACGCAGGGGCCCTGCCGGACTGGGTAAAGGGAATATCGATGCGTCGAAGGTGTAGGTTGAACTGAACTGCAGCTGGCAATTTGCAGTGAGCAGTGCCAAGCAATCTGAGGAGTAATGCTCGTTTTATTTAAGCGTGCAAAGGGATCAGGATCAGCCTTTTCACAGCCTGTATTGCCTTTGCCGTATGCAGAACTCACGGGAAACCAGTGACCTATGAAAACTATGCTGCGGACAGCAAGACGTATCATGGGAACTGTTCCCGGGGGTGCTCCCCTGTAGTTCTCCACAATTTGCTGTTTTGCGCTTTAGTGCATGTGCCTTGCTGAAGCAAGATGGCCTTACTCGAAGGGTTCACATGGAGTCCTCAAAATAGGGGAAGGAGAAAACGGCGTTTCTCCTTGCATTCGGTTGCTCGATCCAAGTGCATTTGTCACAGATTACCAAAGAGAATATGCACAGACGTCCGCTTCTGTGAGTTTACGGCTGAGGATTGCGAATCATAGGCGGACAGCTAATTCAGTCCTTAATTCGAAGTGATGCCAGTTAAGAAAAAAGCATCACTGAATGCAGATTCATCCTGCCAAGGCACCGGATACTAGAAGCCTAGATCTGAAAACAATTACGCCTTCGAATTACTCTATGTTCCAGGGGAAGTACGGCTCACGGAATTCGTGCTCAATAGAAGGCACATGGGATTCTGCCCTCTAGTCTACAAAGACGGGCATCCCCGAGGAATAACCAGAGCTGCATCAAACCACAAGTTAGCTAGAATTCCTGTGGATTGATCTTAGGTCGTAGATCTTCGATCGTCTTTGGTGAGACACATCTAGTTGAGCTCCACGGGCACGACGGTTTCAAAACCTCAAACTATACACTCCACCACACTCCTCTTGCCACAACCACAAGTACGAATCGATCTCTTAAGGAATCAAATGGTTGTCCTTACCATGGAAGCACTAAACCAGCCTTTTTACTGGATTGCACGCTTCCTCGATAAATCGGTGTACATCAAATCGTTAGTATGAGTAGCTACACAATCCTGCCGGACTTGCAGGGTGGTTTAGTTGCCTTGCCTGTACCGGTGAATCCTGAACAGACGATTGTAGAACCTTGGAGACAAAGGACCCAGACACAAATTTTGTCAGGCTGCGAATACGACAAACTTCGACCGGGAAGAAATATTCTGTCACATGACAGTTCCTGCCGTGATCAAGCGAACTGCGGTTGTGTGCACATTTGGTACTCGCGTATTTCGCGTCTGTGGGTTGCATTCAGTTCTGATTTTGTGTAACTATACCAGTAATATCGTGCCAAAAGCAATGCCTTCACTTTTGAGGAAGCAAAGCTGACCCACGACCGGCCCAGCGTATACCGCTATGCCGGCATTTTCCACTATCGCGGTAAACACTACTACAATGCTACCTTAAAGCTAGAGAACTGAACATAAACCGAACTGCAGCTTGCACCTGGACGTGCTCACACGTTGTAGTGCTGGTAGCACAGAGAGAGTCAGAGAGCGTCAATAGGGAACTTGCCTGCTGCGAGCACTTGCTGGAGAGCATTTTTGCTTTGCGCTTGAAGCTCATCTCTTCTCTTTGAGTACCATCCCTGCTAGGCAGCTAACAATTGCGTGTTTTGGGAGGAACAATGCTGGTGGCAATTGTTTTGCAACGGGCTCGCCGGGTTTCTGTGTGCAGTCACATGTTCTATTAACGTTTGCAGGTCCCTTGTGCTGACGGAGCCACACACGAGTACGAAGTAGAGCTAAATGACACATCGGTTGTCCACCAAGGTGTGTAGGTTCTGATGGTTCAGAAACCCAGCGCATTAGCCTATGCAGGACTGCAGAAGACACGTGCACATGCTCTTCTTCCCAAGTCCACGAAGAGTGAAATGAACTCCCCTCTTGGCGGAGCAGTATCTAGTTCACCGCTGCAGTCTGATCCTGGAAAGGCAGGGAATATGCCTCCCGCGTCCTTAGGGTGACATTCGCTGTCTGGTGTGCTGCAACCCTCGCACATCAGCATTGAATCAGGATTAGTTCTTTTGCCTTCTGCAGCACGCAATCAATTTAGGCAGCGTTGTTTGTTCTCTACTGGACGACTACTTTCAGGTTTTGAAGGAGGTATATAATCCGTTTTCGAGAATACTAGTTGGAGCCCATGCCATCTCAGTTGTGTGAAAAGATGGTACCCCCAAGCATGACCATGAATGATCTGCACCCGAAACTGGTACTTGTCACACTTTATTCAAACTTTTAACTGAAACCCTAGACATCCTTCTAGAAGAGATGTACGACGGCCCTTAACCCCGGATGCCCCAAAAGCCCCAAAGCCCCAGATCGCCCGAACATGGTAGACTGCTAATTCTATATCACCATCCTCGGCGTTTCTACACTTAGCAGAAGGGCTTAAAATCTGTATAATGCTGACATTCATCTGCAGCATGCTAGAAGAAGTGCACGGATAATTCTCAAGTTAGGTCAAGGACGCCCATCTGGTCCGTCGAAACCCTGGTTAAACTGGATCATTTGGCAAAATTCCATTTAAAAAACGAACGAAAACTTGGCTCGGAGAGGAATCGTCAGTGAACCATCGTCAGGAAACACTTACTGGAACGCATGCCTAAGCCTTGGCACAGTTCTGATTTCTGACCAACTCGCCGCAAGCCTAGCGGTTGCCTCCGTCACGTCACCAGATAAACCTTTATCAAAGAATAAAGATGGCACGTCTTCACTTCATTTTTATGGCCGAATCTTACGAGCGACTCTTGTTTGCCTGAATGCCATCAAAAGCAACACTTACTCTTCAATAACAACTGTTGTACCGGCGGGTCACTTATCCACGCAACCCTCTGCACCGATGCATCAATTACCAATGAAAGATCCTTACAGTGGGATACGGTCTAGAGGGCCAAACAATCTGGTTTGAGTCCTCGTGAAGGCTATTTTACCAGCTTGCCAACGAGTAAGCTGCGGAAGGGAAAGAGGGGTTCTGGTGAAGGCAACATCAACGAATAAACCCTCAGAGCAAATCTTCTCACAAATCAGTGGACCAACAACAGTGCACCTTCCGGCTCTGGGGTATTCCAGCTAAATTTGAAGTCGACAACATTTTCGTTGTACGGAGTTTAATGCAACTAACCAGAAGAAGAGTACGGGGACCAAGATAAAAATAGTCCGCCACCTACTGGGCGCATTTACTATCATTCTGCTTAAAAGAGTTGCTCAGGACGTTTGGGAAGTGCAACTTGGTTGTACTTCCTACTTTTCCAGGATAGAAGGACGCCGTTTAGTAGGATGAGCCTTGCATATTCTATCCAGTAGGCTGGACGCAAGCTTGGACACTTTGCGAGTCCGTACATTCCGCAGAAAACAGTTGTAGGGTGACAAAACAGTAGTTTGGGGGATATATCTTTCCTTTGCGGAGTACCACGGAAATGGATCGTTCACAGAGGCATAGTTCGGTGGCCTCCACAAGGAGAGGCGGCCAGAATGACTCCAAATTTGTTTCATTTTGCACATTCATTGCTATGCACCAGGTTACCGAGATAGTAACCACGATTGCAACGGTCTATGCCTTATTCGGGAATGATCTGAAGCTATGGGCTACTTCAGTCAGTGCTGATTTGCCCTTCGACATACTTACTATTATTTGCTTAGTAATATTCACACTGGAAATATTTGTTAGCTGCGTTGGGAAAGAGAACTACACGTGGCACACCTTCTTCTGGTTCGACCTGATCTCTACCGGAACCTTAATTCTAGACCTGTCCTGGATTTACTATGAGATGTACTTGGTTGTTGAAGAAAATGCTGAGATGGCATCTAGTGATGTAATGCAAGTGTCCCGCGCCGGGAAGGCAGGTTCTCAGGTAGCTAGGGTACTCAGGGTAATGCGCTTGGTCCGATTAATCAGAGTTGCAAAGCTGTACAAAACACTGGCACTGCGGTTTCAGCCTAAGGACGAGGTTCCATACCAGCAAGATCTGTTTCTAGAGCCTGGCGAGCGTGCGCCTGACGACGTCGGGCTGGAAGAAGAAGCGGAGGTCGTGGATGATGGAGGCGAATATGACAGCAAAATAGGCAGGGAACTTACCGATAGAACTACCAGAAAGGTGATCTACATAATCCTCGTTATGACTATTGTGCTACCATTTCTGTCTGAGGATCAATACCTTTCGAGGACGAGTTCTGAACAGTCGGGATTGGACAGCGTCGCAGAGTCTGCTACAGCGGCTAAACGATACAATACAGCTCCATGGTGGCGGATGTATTCCATGAATACCGTTTATTACATCAACTATCACCGGAAACACGGCATCGGCTACGTCGAAGGGGAAATTAATCCCCAAAATTTGGTGTACATGGAGCTTCCGCTTCCCCTAACTCACGTTACTGAGTCGGCTGGACGAGTTTTTGTAGACATGGCATGCCTTGGCTTTAAGAGTTGCGATCATCCTTTGGAACTACCGCCACAAATCGCAGAAGAGATAATCCTTGCAAGCGCTGTCAACGGCACAATGCTCACCGACGAATTGGAATCAATAGATTCATTGAGACCGAGTGAAAGGGAAATATTCTCCTCTGCATTCTGTGAAGGACCTTCTGAGGAGGTCGCGGGGCCGCTTGTAACTCAGAAAGCATCATCATGTGTGCCTCAGAACATTGCCACTTTCAAAGCTGTGTATGACAAGCGCGAGCTCTCGCATTTGGAATGTGCCCTGAGCATGCTGAAAACAGTGTTCGTGTGCCTGATCATGGTTATTGGAACGGTGGCAATTAACCATGACATCAATACACTCATCCTGAGACCCATCGAAAGAATGATTACAAAGATGAACAAAATTAGAAATAATCCTCTTGCTGCCACCAACATGAACGCCGAAGGAGAGGACCGTCAAAGCGACGAAAGTGCCGACAGCGCAAAAGGTGATCCCCTGCAGGCCCTGAAGACCTGGATTGGCGGTAAAAGCTCCAAGACGCAGAAGGAGAACTACGAGACTGCCATTTTGGAAAAAACAATAATAAAGATCGGAGGTCTGCTGGCCCTTGGTTTTGGAGAGGCAGGAGCTGAAATAATTGCGAAAAACATGCACACTGCCGATGGAAACATAAACGCAATGATAGAAGGACGTAAGATGGAAGCCATTTTCGGGTTTTGTGATATCCGAAACTTTACAGATGCAACGGAAATTTTAAAGGAGAAAGTTATGGTATTTGTGAACCAGATAGCGGAGATCGTCCACGGCACCGTGGATCAGTTCTCGGGGAGCGCAAACAAGAACATAGGAGATGCATTTCTTCTCGTTTGGAAATTTCCAGAGAGAGAGATCGCTGACGGGGTAAAGGAGCAGATTATTGACACTGTCACCAGCAACAAGCTAGCAGATATGGCTGTAATGTCGTTCGTCAAAGTCGTAGCTGGAATAAACAAATCACATACTCTGGCCGAATACAGAGAAATACCTGAGATCATTGAGCGCATGGGAACCGGCTGGAAGGTAAAGATGGGTTTCGGCCTGCACGTTGGATGGGCCATTGAGGGCGCTATTGGATCGGAATACAAAATTGATGCTTCATATTTGTCCCCAAATGTGAACATGGCCTCCCGGCTGGAAGCAGCAACCAAACAGTACGGAGTAACCATCCTCATATCGTCCGACCTGTACGATATCATGTCTCCGCAGACGCAGACATACTGCCGCCAGATAGACAGAGCAACTGTAAAGGGTTCAAAAGTGCCTCTAGGACTCTATACTGTTGACTTAGACCCTGGCAGGCTGCAAGTCCCAAACAGGACTCCGGTGACCGTTGCCTCCAAAAACACAGCCTCCCTTCAAAGACAACAGCGTCTTCGCGAAAAGCACAAGCTGTGGTCAAGTCGCACTTCGATTTCTGCAATGTTTGAGACTGATCCGGACATTGTCTCTATGCGAGAACATTTGACCAAGGAATTTCTTGGTACCTTCCGTTCTGGATTCAGGCATTATGAAGCAGGCGAGTGGTATACCGCTCGGGAAATATTTGTGCGCACACAGTACATGCTCGGCGTAGAGGACGGCCCTTCCACAGTCCTGCTTCACTTCATGAGCACCAAAAACTACGTCGCCCCGGAAGATTGGGGAGGGTTTCGTGAGCTCATAGAGAAGTGAAGCAGAACGCCGTGCTTGTCTCCATACTGGTAGCGGTGGGCAGATCCTTTGACCTTGGCTACCTGATCTAGTGAAACTGCATATTTCAACTTATTTTCAAAGCAGAGTTTGCTGGGAATTCGTGTTCTATTTCGTGCTTAGCTCATTGAACAAAACTGACACCGCTGCGCCGATCACGTATTGCCAGTGACTGACTTGTCCGTCAGCCTTAGCCGTCCGATCTCGTCGCTTCTTCATCCCAGCGTTTTGGCCACAAAGCGGTGCTGTTGATGGCGTATGCTGTATCGAATGCGTAGACATGCGTATTGTTTCACCTGTACGATCAAACAGTGCATTTTTCCAGAAGGAAAAATCGCGTTCGCATTCTCAGTTCAACAACCTGGGTGCACCCATGCATTTATGAGCTACTCAGTGGGCTTTCAGAGCGATTAAGACCTTGCATGCCATCTGCTCGGCCTCCACCCAAACCACAAGGCTTTCTCTCACTAAACTACCGTGTTCCCGTGCAAGCCCAAAACGCCCTGCAGTCAAATCCAAGAGCAGTGAGCTCTCTGCTGTAACTTTTGTCTGCTGCAAATTCCTTTTTTGAGTGGCTCATCTACGCCTTCACCAGCAGCGAATCCACTTTAACGTTTTGGATCGCACGGGGGTAGGCTTTATTCAATTTAAAATGACAATACAAAGAAGAGCGAGAGATTCCAGATGTTTGTCACAGCCGATGTTCGTGGTATTTCCGTGCCAAGAGGATCAGATATGCATGCAGGGTGTGGCGTTGCCCTTGCGCCGCAACAACACACCTTCATCTGCAAACAATGCTCGATTTTTCGAGTTTGACTGAAGGATAGATGCCGACTCTTAGCTCCATCTTTCGCTCTGGTGCCCCTACAGAGCAAGCGACATGTGTTGTGTTCTGTGCTTCTTCGTAAGTCTTCTAACATCAGCATCTAGCGCAACTCAGGCAACGCAGGGGCCCTGCCGGATTGGGTAAAGGGAATATCGATGCGTCGAAGGTGTAGGTTGAACTGAACTGCAGCTGGCAATTTGCAGTGAGCAGTGCCAAGCAATCTGAGGAGTAATGCTTGTTTTATTTAAGCGTGCAAAGGGATCAGGATCAGCCTTTTCACAGCCTGTATTGCCTTTGCCGTATGCAGAACTCACGGGAAACCAGTGACCTATGAAAACTATGCTGCGGACAGTAAGACGTATCATGGGAGCTGTTCCCTGGGGTGCTCCCCTGTAGTTCTCCACAATTTGCTGTTTTGCGCTTTAGTGCATGTGCCTTGCTGAAGCAAGATGGCCTTACTCGAAGGGTTCACATGGAGTCCTCAAAATAGGGGAAGGAGAAAACGGCGTTTCTCCTTGCATTCGGTTGCTCGATCCAAGTGCATTTGTCACAGATTACCAAAGAGAATATGCACAGACGTCCGCTTCTGTGAGTTTACGGCTGAGGATTGCGAATCATAGGCGGACAGCTAATTCAGTCCTTAATTCGAAGTGATGCCAGTTAAGAAAAAAGCATCACTGAATGCAGATTCATCCTGCCAAGGCACCGGATACTAGAAGCCTAGATCTGAAAACAATTACGCCTTCGAATTACTCTATGTTCCAGGGGAAGTACGGCTCACGGAATTCGTGCTCAATAGAAGGCACATGGGATTCTGCCCTCTAGTCTACAAAGACGGGCATCCCCGAGGAATAACCAGAGCTGCATCAAACCACAAGTTAGCTAGAATTCCTGTGGATTGATCTTAGGTCGTAGATCTTCGATCGTCTTTGGTGAGACACATCTAGTTGAGCTCCACGGGCACGACGGTTTCAAAACCTCAAACTATACACTCCACCACACTCCTCTTGCCACAACCACAAGTACGAATCGATCTCTTAAGGAATCAAATGGTTGTCCTTACCATGGAAGCACTAAACCAGCCTTTTTACTGGATTGCACGCTTCCTCGATAAATCGGTGTACATCAAATCGTTAGTATGAGTAGCTACACAATCCTGCCGGACTTGCAGGGTGGTTTAGTTGCCTTGCCTGTACCGGTGAATCCTGAACAGACGATTGTAGAACCTTGGAGACAAAGGACCCAGACACAAATTTTGTCAGGCTGCGAATACGACAAACTTCGACCGGGAAGAAATATTCTGTCACATGACAGTTCCTGCCGTGATCAAGCGAACTGCGGTTGTGTGCACATTTGGTACTCGCGTATTTCGCGTCTGTGGGTTGCATTCAGTTCTGATTTTGTGTAACTATACTAGTAGTATCCTGCCAAAAGCAATGACTTCACTACATGCTGGGGGTAATAGCCTAGCCTAATTTCACGCCAATATTGACGGATGTAATGCTAGTAGTACTATTCATTGCTCTCCTAGCAGCTCAACTTGCTCACCGTTCTAGTGTTCGCACACTACACCAGGCACCTGAAATGCAGTCAGAAAACGGAGTGGGATGCACAATATATTTAGTCCAGAGTAGCGAGTGGTGAGCAAGAGCCCATATGATCATTCCCCCACCAACCGCGGATACAGAATATGACGGCTTAAGGACTTTCATGCAGGTGGGGTGCTGTGAGTTCTGTTCTTGGTGACGAAACTTGTTTCAGCTGCCTTTCCATTGAAGAAGCCAGGGGTGGCTTACGTAGTATCAGCCGGGCAGGCTGTTCACTACGCTGTCGCCGCGGCTCCAATGTGTACTGCGCGTTGACCAGCGCATCGCCTCTCTCATTGACTGCGGTTAAAAATACAAAAGGAGCCGTTCATTTATTTCTTCTTTGGTTTTAGGTGAGATGGGTGCGCTGCGTATCACGAAAGTCCGCCTTCTCAACGGAGGACCGTCACGAGCTGGAAGGAAATTGGAGACCTAGAGAAAAAATTCGTGAAAACCAGCTTCTCGCATCCCTGGCTCCGGGAATTTTATCCACAGCGCTTCGAGGGCGTGGAGCTTGGGCGGATAACGCCAGGCCTGTCAGGGGCTACAGCACCCCTTGGAGCAACTAGTGATGCAAGGAATCGCCATATACACGCACAGCCTATTTATATTCTGCTGCTCGCGCTCGCATTGTAGACTAGAGTGCATACTTCCGTTGAACACTTACTTGATCCTCCGTAATGAGCCGGCAGGCAAGTAGGGATGCGCTTACTAACAGAGTGCACAGCATGCTTTATCCGTTACCTCTCCCTCCCCATGCGACACGCATCCTCATGTGTCTGGTCATCGATGGGGAAGGAAACGGATACAAATTAATGGAAAATGCTGACAGGTTTCCAGGAACCTGCCTTTGCCTAGTGCTGTTTCCGCTGCTGAACCGCAGCTCCCAACAAGCGGACCGCCAAATGGCGTCGCCACTGGGCAATAACGGCATTTTCTGGCCTTTCCACGAGTTGGGAACAGCCTTTAGTCCCAACAAATATGAAAATACTCAGAAGGCTCTTGTCTTAGCACAGCGTCCGAAAGAGCATGAGCTGGCCACCAGCGCCAAAAGCGCGAGGTCCTTCAAAAATGTGAAGAGAACTCGAAGTGTTATCGCAAAGACATCCTGGAAACCATGAGTATGTTGTGATCGTAGATCATAGAGAAGTGAAAGCCAGGCCAGAATACAGATATGTAGATAGGGACACGTTCTTGTGCTACGTAACAACAGCGTGTGCAACAACTATCAAGCGGCGATTTGAAACGGTCGTTTAAGCAGCGGTGTACATACCTGCATTTGCAGGAGCTGTGGCTGAATATTGTTGTTGTTCCTCGTCTGTTAGCTGGATCGGATCCCCTCAAACGACGGTCTTCGTAGGGCCATCACTACGCAGTGCATGCGCTTACCCACGATTTCGTGCAGTACCTCTACACTGGGTAAGCGTCTCCTGGCGTTGTTAGACTTGGGACGGCATTTCCTCACCTCTCACGTTAGGTAAGGCAAAAGCTGTTGGAAACGCTCACAAGTGCAGTATTTTATCGATTCCCGGTATATGTACCTCAATAGTGTCGTCTGGAAGCCGTATGCGCGCCCTTCAGTGAGCTGCCTACGGCAGGCCTCAGATTATGCCACGGTGAAATGGTTCAACATAAGAGACCCCTGTCACAGTAATGCGTTCGATGCCTGAGCGCAATTCGCATTTTACATCCATCGCATAGTTCTGCTGTTCCTCACATGCGATATTTCATCTGCCAAGCGTAGTGACAGGGAGTGCGCTTACGAATGAGCTGGTAGGCTGCAGCTCCTGGCCGTAGCTTCAGATATCGGGTCCATTTCGCAACCTATGTAAAGCAGCAGTACCAGTTCCGACCCATCAATGCAAACTTAAATAAGCACTGAGTTGACTCGAGAAGGATCTTCCGGTGCCGCTATTGGTACTCTAGGTGTCAGTACTGCGCGCGCACTTTGCATGGGCTTCCGGGCTTTCCCCTGATCGTTTTTGTATGTTCTCCTGGGTCTGTTCCACGAATTTCTCCTTTGTCCCTTAGTCTTTGTACGAACCTGCAATATCGGATTATGATATACACGCTTTGCAAAAGAAGCACATGCGCTGCTCGAGACGTCATGGATGCTTTTTTGATGCCAAACGTGCTGGGGGCTGTCGGTTATGGCTTTTAGTTCCCTTTTGGGTTGTCCTGGCACTCACAGCTGCAATATCCAATGGGCCCTAAATCTAGGTCGTTTCCAAATGCGGTCCCACCTAGGGTTCTGGATTTGGCGTTTTCTCCATTTTTAATGGCCCCCACCTTCTCGGCGGGTTCAATCTTTTCACCCCTCAATTCCCTATCCGCAGCAAAGCCGATCACCGGTACTGGTCACGCTGGTGTCTGTCCGGGAGGCAGCAATGCCATGATTCAATTATATGCGATTTCCCTTTCGGGCATCGGGCTTTTGTTTACCAATAGCCCATGCTTCTCGACGTGGCTTTCTTATGCGCTTCTCCTACTCAGGGTTTTTCCATTTTAGCCGTAGCCTCTTCCCCTGCAGACATGAGGATAAGCATGCGTCGCAGAGCATCCCGAAAGGCTTGCATGGTCCTGATGAGTTCCAGGAAAACGAAACCTTGATGTAGCCACCATCTTCGTGCGTCCCCCCCTCCATTAGACAAGGCGCCTGTATCAATTGTAGATTTTCCGATGCACTTGAAGACGAAGATATATGCCAAGGGAACCAAACAACCCATCAGTTGCTTCTGCATTGCGAAGCCCGTCCTATCTGGATGGTCTGCAGAGGTGGAGGGCATGCATTGCTATGAGTTGAACCGCACTTCACACTGACTGAGATGCGGAAATCAAACTTGTTCCTGCTCGGCGGCGCTTTCGATCGAGGTTTATCTCTCCAGGCAAGTTCAGATGATGATTAATACCCACCACGCCGGACGAAAAGGCTGAGGCTGGGTCCCTTGCAAAAAATATTTAGGGGTCTTGATGAGGTTTTCTTCCTTTTCGCTAGCTCTTGTCATTCAGTAAGCCGCCTTGCTGAGATAGATGGGTTTCTTTACTCGCGCCTCCCCTGACATACCAGGCGCTGCCAAGTGTAGTGAAGAACGGTGTACACTGTCACTAGTAGCCTGCCCTGTCCATCTCTGCTCAGGTGAAATCATGAGATATGTAGGCTACATTCAGCCGATTATTCTTAAATAACTTCAAAATATCCAAACCAGTTTCCTCTTCATATTGCAGGACGTATTTCTCCAACGAAAGAAGAAAAAGCACCCTTCCTCAGATCCCCACATTTACTCACTGCGGCGCAGCGCCTTGGATACAGCGCCACTCTAATGCAGCGCCTTGGATACAGCGCCACTCTAATCCTCACACCCCAGTGTCTGCAGAGCAGTCTCGGTCTGAAAGCGTTACTTCTTGTATATTGCAGCTCGATTCATTTCTAACAATCTATTATTCGGATTTTCTTCCCTAGGCAGCCCTGTAGTGCTCCAATTCGATTACAGTTGCAGGGCTTGCACACTACACCATGCATAATGAGAGTCCCATCTTAGCCGAAGGGAGTCGGCAACTGCAGCAGAGTCAAAGCCGTAGAGGAACTACTCGCAAAAAGCAGCCTTGCCCTGCCTTCAGCCTTCAAATGTCTTCGACACAGCGATCTAAGGCTGTGGAGTTGGAGGGCACAAGCACAGGCCTTCCAAGAGTTGCAATGCACCTACCTACAGCCTATGTTGCAAGGCAACATCGCATGACACCCATCACAACAAATACCCCTTCTGCTTCATGCGCTAGATTACCGCCGAACACTTACTTGTTTCCACATAGTGAGCGTGCAAGCACGTAGAGGTACGACTACCAACATCATGCAGAGCACGCCTCACCGGATGGCAACAAGATTTACATAGTCTTGAAGCAAAGCACGCAGTGGCCTTCCGGGCATCATTTCACCTTCACGTTTGCACGTATTGTACTGAACCTCACTTTTTCACTGTCTCCATGCAGCCTTTGTATGAATGAAGAACCCTGGGCTTCCTTCTGCCTACCCGCTCTTAATCAAAGCACGGTTTTGATGCAGAAGAGCATCAGAATATTGTGACCAAAGTTTCGCTTCTCTCTTTCCCGTGGACATTTAGCTGCTTAGTGTCGCATTCGATTTGCGTTTCCTGAGCTGCTTCAGTGCACCGAAGTGGGTAGTCTCCCCTATTAGCAGAATTCTACGGGAACTCAGAGCCAACAAGCAGAGCTATACGATGCTGAAGAACGGTTTTCTGTGAGGCTAAAAGGAGAGCCTGCTCTAAAGCAGATTCTTCACTGATTAAAATAGACCGCCATCCTGCGGTCTGCGGAACGGTAGTTATTCGTCCTGCTGGATGATTAGTTGCTTTTACTATTTTGGTAGGAGATTTATCATGAACCCCCCTTCGCAATGGGGCCAACTACATTTCGAAAACGCAAGCATCTGCAATGACCATTCAGGCTAGGATGCAGGTCCTGTTGAGCCAAGCTCGCCCGCCACCCTGCCATCTATAGATAAGGGCTCCGGAGGTGTTTCTCTCGTGCTAGCTCCCCAGATATAGTGTGACTGGCTCGCTGAAGCTCCCGAAACTCGCGCATTAGCCCCGAGTAATCATCCAGCCCACTTGCTGGCTTCATAAATCCCACCGTGGCTCTCCCATGCTTGTTGGATTCCGCCTGCTGTACACATCCCGTAGGGCCGCACGGCGGCCAAGGAAGCACATTGTCGCAGACGCACATTCTTTTAGGTATCGTTGGCAAAGCAAAACTGGTGGAATAGCAACATGCAGAATAGCGTGCACACCTGTCCGAAATCATCAGATGAGGGGAAGTCTGCAGCGACAGGTGGAGTGCAACGTAAACGCCCAGGAAGGGAACAGTCGCCACTGTAAAATTCAGCAGGACTGCTCCATCCTCCGTGGATCTGCGGGACGCCACTGCACGACTCTTGATGAGGGAAGTCACCAAGTTTGTTCGTTATTGGGGTCGTCATCTCCGGATTACGAGTTCGTCCTACAGTTGGACTGGCACAGTTCCAGTTTGAAGACTCATTTTCTCGCCCTGGCTCTTGCCTAATGCCCAAAGGTGTCCAACCTCTTTCAGCCCACCAGTGATTGGTTTCGTTTAGCCTATAGGCATGCACTCCTGTATCCGGACTCCAAAGGAGCTCGTGGCATGCTTCATCCACCCGCTCTACTGTAAGTCTTCCCCGTAATAAGAACCGCGAAAAACTGCCTCTTCTTGCAAGTTGCTCGCACAATAAGTTAAAAATAATATCGGTCGGGATACCACGGGTTAGTGAAGTGGCACCTCCATGTTGCGTGTGCAGCCGAAGGAGGTTGAGTACTTCCTTTCTGATGTAGTATCTCGCGTAAAGGTGTTGGGCAACCTGACTGGACAGGACTAGCACCAATACTAAGCTCAAGAGGGCAAGCAGGTGATCCTGAGCTATTTGATTTATTTTACAAGTGAGAGGCTTGATAGAGTCTGGTCCAGTGTATGTATACGTGAACGTGATTCCTTTAGCTCTTCTTTGTTCCCGCATAAGGCGTTCGTGAAGTTCTGGAAAGTCCACGGGATTGGAAAGAGGTACGAAGAGGTACTGTCTTTCCACCTAAAATACATGCGTTACAGGCAACATAATATTTGATTCAGCAACGTGAAACAACTCCGAGATGCGTTCCTGCGCGCACCGCCAGAAAGCTTCACGTGCTAATGATGAGAATGGGGGGCAATACTGCTTCACATTTTCAGCAAGTCAATATGCAAAAGAGCCGCCAACTGCGCAGTGTATACCTCTTTAGTCGGCTTTACTGACCTGGATGTCAACTTGAGCAGCAGCTTCTGGGACCAAAAAGTGGTAAAATAGCCAAAAGTAGACCCCTTCATCCTCAAGAGCGGGTCCAATATCTCGGTGAAAGTACATCTGCCACCGGGTTAATCCTGGGCCGCTGCACATCTTCGTGATCACGTTGCTCCACGGCTTCCCTCCTAGCTGCTCTGAGGGGCTGAATAGGGGATCAACAGGGTATCCGCAATCGTACCTACCCTGCCTTTCCCTTAGTATTTCTACTAGCGATTTCAGGACTTCAGCTGCCCTTGCCTTTTTCTCGCCGTCATCGACACACGCGTTTGGTGGCGGTTGATGCCCCCTTTTCCTTTGTCGAGAAGTATAACCAGGGAGGCAGGCCATTTTGCCTCCTGCACACTCTGCATTTGGCGGGCAGGGAACGCATTCTTGGTTGTCATTAGCGTCATCCCGAATGTGGCCGCTGTTGCAGTAAACCGTATCGTCTTCAGCTTCTGCCTTAAGCTCTTTCTTGACGGGGAGAGAGTCTCCTGGGGCTACCTCAGCACGGGGAAGTCGAGGCAGAACAAATGTGGCCACCACTGCAACGCGAAGCAAGAGTGCCCACACAGTCGGTGCTTGCTTCACTCTCGTGCCTTGTTTCTGAGTGGGGGGCCTGGTGGCCTCATCTGCCGCATGCTGCCCAGACACCAAAGCACAGAGGCAAAGCGGCGGTATAGCCCCCCTTGCAGGCAAGCCGTTGAGAGAGCAAAAGCACTCAAGTGCAGAAACACAGGATCTAATGGCAGGCGGCAGGGTCCAGGGTGCAGTAACCTAGTAGCCCTCGCCCAATTCATTGAATTATTTGCCATCAAGAAGTGCCACATACGCAGCTAATCGTATGACCACCGTAACTCTTCTTATAGTAATCTATCAAGATATAACATTTATAGGAGCTCACCATTGAGAGTGATTGGTTCAACTCTCTAAAGGACGAATTCTTTTTCAGGCCTCCCTGGTCATCGCTATTCCATGCTGCAGCAAGTATCAAGTCACGATGCCAAGACGTAGGTATCACTATTCTTTCCACTGCCTTTTCAGTTGATTTCGTGCAAGAGGGGAAGATATGGAATGAAATGCCGCTCACCTCTCTCCCCCGTCGCACCCCTTGCCTCCCCATCCATCTCAGGTTGATGAATTCAACAGCGGCACTGTCTGGCACTGGCCTAGCGGACACGTAACAAGTCATGGGGAGAGCCAGGCATTTAAAGCAGCAGTTATGTTTTCCTTCGCAGCATAGCCCAGCTAGTTGGACAGGTGCTCAGACTCTTTTGTTTCGGGCCCTGATATTATTCATCTGCTGCCTGTCAACAGATATTTAAAGGCAACAAAGCCCTAGAGAGACTCGTTTCTCCCCCCAAATCACCATTCGTCTGCCCTATTCCGAGCGGTTCCTACAATGCTAACTGCAGAATGAGTGGTTTTGGGGGTGTCGAGACTGGCATGAACTGTTGATTGCCCTTTTATGGTGCTCATGCATCCCTTTACAACGTGGGAATCACGAACGCGGAAACGTTTAGTGGGGATTTAAAGAGTGAAAGCTCGAATAAAAAGGCAGATAAGGGGTTGCATTTATTGCTCTGTGGAAGGCCTATCCTTACCTATGGCAGCATGCATGCGCCGCGCCTGTAACAGACTCATATCTCCTTCCATGCCACCCTAATTTTCCCAATCTGCAGACTCATTTCGTTGCGATATATTGTTTTTGAATTCAAAATCAAATTCCGGCTTTTCACTACAGGATTTGGGTTTTGTTGTGGCTTCAGGGACTCTCCCCTGCGGATCGCCAGCTAAGCGCTTTGTCACCGTAGGAACAGAAACTTCACCAAGCTCTTTTCAGCTCAACTGAATGCATCCACCAGGTTTGCTTAAATATGAAATATGGTTGTCCAGCGCTTATTTGAGTGTTGGCTGTCAAAACGTAAGGAGGCACTGGTAGTGGGAGGGGCGGAGCGGCACAACAGCGAACGTGACAAGAACGGGTATGGTATTGTGCGTTAATAAGGCAAACAGCGATGAGCCAGGCAGCACAGTCCCATTCCCCGTGTTGTTCCAAAGGGGTTTTGTTTGCTGTTTCTCTGTAACCCTGCATTGAACTCCTCCCGGTCTGCTTAGGAAGCTGACCACAAACGTATTGAGGCGTCAATGCACTGTCCCTCATCAGAGACGACTGGGGGCTCAAAGAGCTCTCCGCCTGATAGTGCATGTACAAATGAACTAAACTAAATGTACCCGTGTGAAGAAGACTGAGAATCCTAGTTTGCTGAGTTCAGTACTCCCTGATATTGAGCGTAAGCACCACTCAGATGACGGCTCCCCCATTGCTTTCACTATATTTGCTTAAATCCTTCCCATCGCTGGTGAGTAGCACATCTCGGCATTTTCTCTTAACCTTGGGAGATGAATAGCGCAAACGTTTGTGCACCTGAATGGCTGCACTTGGTTACAAAGGCTAATTGTCCTTAGTTTCAGCTGGCCAAGCAGACTTGTTCAGATTACGCCTGAGGTCTAGCAGTCAATGTCGAGGCGAAACCCGCAGCGCTGCCAGAGTCGAAGGTGGAGAGAGGGGATTACTTGTCCATTTGATTGCGCCGGCATACTATGGTCTCTTGCTTTGTCAACGGCTTATGATTACATACCTGTCATCTAGTTGTGCCCGTTCAACATTTGAAACAGCATTTAAGCATATCCTGCATCTACTTTGCTTACCGCTGCGTTGCTTCGAGTCAGACCACCAGAGGCCCTCCTGCTTGATTATGTTGGTTTTGAATTGCTCCCGTTCGCTAGTATTGTCCGGCAACCGTAGGGCGTTTGGATCTTGCCACTACAAATCTAAGCAGCCACATTTTATGATTAGCCGTGGAAACCTTCGGATACTTGGAGGGAAGGGACCCTACCTAAAGCTTCCGCTACACCTCTTCGATCTGGTGTCGCCGTTGGCTGAACCAGTACTGCAACGACAGAGCATCCCAGGTATATCTTTGTGTAAGGGAACTAAATTCGAACTGTTGGGGGCGCGGCGCGTAAGCCCCTCCTCACAGTGGTTCATGGTTTCTCATGTGCGTACGGCAGCTTGCAGTTGTAGCCTAATGAAAAAGAAGACCATTACTCGACTGATGGTGTTGTATTCCCAGGAGCTGCAGAATCTGCATTTGAGAAACAATATTGCACGGTTAATAGATGGAAGCAGGCGAAGCAGCAAGGCGTACATAAGCCGCCCTGAGGCTGTTTATTTGTCAGCCTGGATTCATCTCCGTTACTATGTCTGGGACGGGTACGGACGGTAACCAATTCCGCTGTAATGCCTTCCTCAGCGGCACAAAGCCCCAGGCAAGGAGGTATGTCCGTTAATAAAATCAGGTCTTGGGGCACCCAGTTCGGAAACGCACAGCAATGCCTGATACCCTCGCTGTTCCAATCTAGATATTTGTTAAAATAGTTTGGAGTGCATGGCGCGTTTGACCACTGGCTTGCATGGCATTGCATTTTAGCGGTGTTCTAGTTATGCAGTGTTTTCACCGCCACCCAAGCCACAGGCGTATGCCCCTTTTCTGGCGCGTCGGCATACTGTATTTTTTAGTTTTGCCTAGGAACATTCGGCAAATGCATTTCGTCAGGATTTCCCCAGTAAAAGAGGCATGGCATCCTTGCACCTCGTTAAACTTGCAGCTCTCCTAAGACTCTATGGTCTCCTCCCCTTCTTGCTGTTGCTCGTTTGATTGCTGGCCTAGCTCTTTTTCTTGCTGTGCGCTTGCCTCGCGCAGAGCCCTTGCTGCTTTCAGCTCTTCTGGCGTTACAACACGGCCATTTATCCACTGCAAGCGAGGGAGGACTCCTAGGATTTCAGCCCTGAAGTGTTCTTCGTCCGCATACTGCTCTGGAGAAGACAGGGATAGCTCCCTCAACTTTGGCAGAAGAACGAGAATATGGAGCTGGTCAGGGGGAAGTGGGACGCCCTCTAGGTCTAACGTTTTTATTTGAGGCAGTCTCTGTAGCTGACGCAATTGCTGCATTGGAGTATGCGATAGGTAAAGGGATGTTATGGTGTCTGATGGGGGCAGGGAGTCTAGGGTTTCTAGTGGGGTTCCTCGAAGGCTCAAGTGGGTCAGCAAAGGCGGTTGTACAAACCCTTCTAATGTTGTGATCGGATTCGCATCAAGCGCCAGACGAGTCAATCTCTGAAGGCCCAGTTGAGGTGGCTTAGATATCTTGTTGCTACTCAGATTCAGCAGAAAAAGGTATGGCAGTGCTTCTGGAGAGGATAGGCACGAGATGTCTTCAATATTATTCCCCGACGCGTTTAGTGTCAGAAGATAGGGCAGCCTAGAGAAAGCAGCGAGGTCCCTGATTTTGTTATTGGAAATGTCGATATACCGAAGATGAACGTAGAGCTGTAAAGCAGTAGGCAACGTAGTTACGCCTTTTCCACAACACGTCAGTCGAGTGAAGGCATAGCCGCTGCCGTCAGCAGTGCGGGAGACATCCCCAAGAGCCTTATGAAGCAGCTCGCCGCGAAGTGGGGTTCCGACTGCTTCCGACACTGCAGCCGAGTCACCCCCTTCCTTAGGTTTCCGTCCTCTTGCCATGCCTGATACTGGCGAACAACCGACTCCTTACACCTACTATGCCATGGGCAGAGCAGTGAAAAAACGGGCTTTCTTCGCATATAAGTTCTTTGCGCCGGTTCTCCTTTTTCTGCTCGTCTAGCGACCAGCAATTAAACCCACGGCTTTTTCGCTTCAGCTATCACTTACTTGGTCACTGACTACTGTAGTAGTAACTTTACAAAAAGGAGTGGGGGACTGAGGATCGCGTGGAAAATGGAGGCCATTTAAATTGTTCTTACGGTTGGACGGTAAGTGGAGTGCCCTTGACTCAACAGTAGTTTGTCGGCCCAACCTTAAGTGCTCCATAGACATAGGCATTCGCATTGCGAAGGAAGAAAATAATGGTATAATTCAATAGTTTACTGCTGTTGCTCTTCTCAGGGGACCCAAGCGCATGCCTGCCAGCCCCAAGTCGATCACCAAGGCGGATTAAGGGCCCGTTGGACGGTGGAAGGTAGGGCTGGAAGTAGGGCCATATGCCTACAGGTCACTTGTGCCCCCAGAAAATCTCGCTAGTAGCCTAGATTGTGCTAGAATTTATTGATTATTCAAAGCTTGTACTGCAGAACTAGGACCCTACCTTTGAACCCCACCTTTGGTTCCTTCCTGTAGTGCACAGGCACTACAATGGAACTCTGCTTACGCCTCTAGAGGCCTAATATCATGAAAGGGAATGAACACTATAGACGATTCCACGGATTAGGACAATTTTAGATAGAAAGGCAGTTTGATAAGATCAGAGTGCTCGCCAGCCGGCACCAGCTTGGGGCCGGGTGTGAGGCTGTTGCTGTGACTCTGGTCCTGGCCCTCAGCGCGGGTCGAGCATCAGTTCTATTATTCTGGGTTTTCCTTGGGGAACAATAAAAGGAACTCGATCATATATTTGGTTGTTAAAGGTGTTTACTAGTGGTATCACCGAGAATCATAGGTTAAAGAGCGAGAACGTAGCGTGTGCACCTATTCTGTCTAGCCTAGGGAATTAATGTAGTAACAGTGTAGGCCAGCTGTTCACTACACTTCCTCCACGATGTTACTGTATTGTCTTGTCAGAAAAAGCGGCTGCCCCTTGTGTGCAACTAGTTCGAAAATCCCTGTACCCTTATTCCCTCATTAAAAAGAAGCTTGTATGAATGGTATAGATTTAGAGCCCATAAACTAGATTTACAGCTGCGGTGCACAACAGGTGGATGCGTCCATAGGCTGCTGTTCTGCAAAGGATAAAGGCCATTAGCTACAGTTGAAAATGCAGCTTTTCGCACTGTGTCGTGAATCATGCTCTTTTCAGTGCTTTTATTTGTGCATTTTATGTTTTGTGGGACTCCGGTACTCTGTGGAGAGTGGAAGATGCGAAGTATGTGCCATCAGAATACGATGTAGAACTGCGCGTATTTGGTGGTACAACTCTGGCCGACCATCGATCTTACTAAAAGCTTTCGCCTGGTATAAAGATAAACCTAATTCCTACAGTTATCCGGTGGCCCTTACTTCTAATAGGGTAATGCGGGTCATGCGTAAAACACTGTATAGCAGTTACGCGACTTATTTTGGTAACAGTAGCTGCTCCTACGCTGCGAAAGAGGCACCCACGACCCATTAACCCCTAACGAGTTCAACCCTGCAGTCCAACTCCAAACCTGCTTTGATAAATGGCCTACAACTGTGGGTTTTGGAGGCTCTGATATCAGGTCAATTTGAAATATGCATCAATTTTGGCTCGCGCCGCTGTCTAAGCTTCCTGCCACGTTGGGACTAGTAAGGTTTACCCCATTTACCCAGCCCACCCGCCGGTATCTATCGAGGCAACTGATGAAGAACACGCAAGTTTTTGCCGTCTGTCATTCTATGACTGGCGCTGGGATGGAAACAACGGGGAGGGTTTCCTTACCCTTCTATATAGGAATGAAAGGAGGTGGGGCTTCAAGAGGCCGGTGATTTGATACGTTTGTGTATCATAAAGAGCAACGAGCTGTATTAAGACTCAGGTCTTTTTCCAATTCATGAAAAATAGGCGATTCCTCCCAGCATTTAACCCATCTCGCGCATCCGCGTGCACGTCAATCTCCTTCCATCATGAACACCATTCCCCGCTAAACGAAATATATTTGCATCATTTGTTCATACTGGCCTCCAAGCTAGATGGTCTTTTTGATATGCACAGCAGTAATTACGATTTCAACAAGTGCACAGAAGGGGGAGTCACGGGAGGCAGCCAAACAACAGAGGAGATCCATGAACTAATCCGTTATACGTTGATACACCCTCGAAGTGGCATAAATCCCCCAAACTAGCAATACTTCATGCAGTGTAGAAGAACGGATAGGCATGCTACTACCTGTGGGCTTTACACCAGGAGTGAGAGGCATGCGAACGCTAAACTGTTTCACGTAATGGTAACTCGCCATTAGCGAACACTAATGCCTTGCTCAAGAACAGCAAGGATCGCAGAAGAGCTCAGTGCAGAATATAACGAAATTAGGAACTGGCGTGGTAACTGTGAGAGCTATCTGGCTAATCGTGGAAAGAGTGGAAAAGAGCGAGTAATAATTTAAGCCCGAGGTCAGCCCTGTGAGGAAATTGGGAGGGAGAAAGCACTGAATTTTCAGTTAGAACTTTCCGCGTGGACTGCCGCAGAAGTGGTACAAACGAAGATTGAACTGCCCGCTAAAGACCATTTTGGGTATGAGCAATCGTGCCGTAATGTGCCTGGGACTATATTGAGAGGCGCAGCCGAGTTTCCTGTACATGGTGTGTCTGCCTGTCACCATCTCTCATACGAACACTCCGCCCCCATACTTTGCAGCCTAGCTCCTCTAGCTGACAGCTTGCATCCGAATATCTCGTTGTCCTGTAAGCTGCCACTTAAAAGGAATGACCTGTTTCTATGTAAAAAAGTGTGAATGCAGAGATAATCATTTTGTGCTGCTTTGCTGACTGAATGGTGGTCTTTTTTAGATTATTAGCAGTCGTAGATATGTTGCTGTTACACGCACGTGTGCTGCTCTGCACCTAGTTCGGCTTTCTTATTCGTCATTCAGTAAAAGCGTTCTCCTAAGCCTCTTTATAAAAACGGCCAGAGCCCAGTGGAATTTTTGTTAAATGAGCATAGTGGGATGCCGCAGCATTCGACAGGTGTGGAAGCCGCGAATGCACACGCACATCTCCTTTCGGCGTCCGCCTGTTGACGTCTTCCTTCAATAGAGCACTCTGCTATTAAACAAACTTAGAATGTATATGTATGCCAATTATTTCAAAATATGCCACTGTGCAGGGAAGAGCTTGCTTTACTTTTCTTGGCTGCTTACCTGTGGGTGGCAGGAAGGAGACTCCGTCGTTGTGGACCAAGGCTGTTTAGCTTGCCAACGGCCTGCAATTAGAATGCCTGTTAAGCCGTAGAAAGTGGTATATCAAAGTGGCATGTATTCTTTCCACCAATTGGGCGTACTAAAGGCACGAATTTATACATTGTACCTAAAAAGTGCCAGAAAGACACCACCTGTATTTATTCACTTCCGCAGCAACTATCACTCCACAGGGCGATCGCCTTAAGCGCCCACCACAAATGTTGCTTCCTTCCAGTAAACATATTTCTATAGACCCGGACTATGCAGGAGACGCATGCCCCTTCTCTACTACTTTACGCATTTGTTGGATAAGGGTGGAGGAGTTCACTGATTTGGTCACTTCCAGGTGACTAACGCCTCTGGATGGTTGTGTCCCTGCCCTTGTCCATATTCTTATCATCTAGTAGTTCCCCAGGCCTGAGGCTTGCCTAGGGTTTTAAGCTTATGGTGTAGTACAAAAGGTGGTGGTGAGCAACTCTCAATTACGACGGAAGAAATGCCCCTTCCCACAGGCAGCCAGAATGTCTGGCACCCTATCGTTGAGCCTTTTCCTCGCTTTCGCGCTGCAAGGGACTATTTGAGAAGCCAAAAATCTGCTTGCACTCCTTCTGGTGCCCAGTTTGGGCATTTCCTCCCAATCTCAGCTCTAACTGCAGAAGAGTGTCACCGCCCCGACGCTCTCCAATTCAGGGAACTAAGTCCTGCTCAGTACTCGGACAGCTGTCTTTCAGAAGAACCATGTATGGCAGTTCGGGTAAAGCTCTATGGACGCCAGCCAACAGGTTCTGACGTTCTACGAGCTCCTGCCGTTGCTGCATCCAGTGCCTGGGAATACTTTGGCAGTGACAGCTGCAGCAGCTCAGCGTGTTCCCCTCTCTTACATAGTTCAGGCGATAACGCATTATTGAAATGCGTTGATCCCATGATATCAACTGTTGAAGGGACAGAGTCCCCATCTACAGTTTTCAACGAGATTAGCTGCGCGCTTGAAGGTTCCAGCAGAGATACTCGAGAGGCAATTCGCAGCAGCCCGGAGGAAGATGGGTTTTGCTTTTCGAACGTTTCTGACTCGATTGACAAACTAATAAACGACTCTGTGCAGAGATCCTGCGAACATGTGCCACTCTACGCAGAAAGTATGTTGTCTCTGACTCTCTAACGAACTCTTAAGTCCACTTTTGAGCTGGCCTAAAGCATAGCATTTTCCTTTCTTCAGCCACCTTAATGATACAGCAAGACACATTTTCTGTTAGACTTATGTCGTTGCGGTGTCGCAGGCAGGTATCCGATGTACAATCTAGAGGATGAAACACGTATCGACAATTCCCGGGAAGGTGCCCCGAGCGCAAACTCAGAGGGTTGGGCGGCAGCAGCAGCCGCAGCGGCTTTCGCAGCTGCCTCGACAAGCCATAAAGAAAGCTTACAGGTGGAGCTTTTCACAAAAGACATGAAAACGGACTTGGAGACTGGTTTAAAACTGGAACCCGAAGATATCGACGCCTTCCTTCGGGCTAAATCTAAGACCGAGGAAGTTGCTGCGCGTATTAGAGAAAAGGTTGCAGCATCACGAGAAGCTCGGCCGGTATTGAGACACTCTCCGCGATCACGTCCGCTGGATAGAAAATGTGCAACAAGGGCTTCTGTGGAAACGGATTCGCTGCGATGTTGCCCGCGACCCATCTGTAAGCATTCCAAATTCCCCGAGAAAAATATAATTGCATCTCAGCAAAATCCTAAAGGGTCCGATCCAACTACTGGAGACAATTCGTGTTCAGCTACCCGGAATAAAGGGACTGAAGTGCTACGCAGCCACACGGGCCGCCATTTGCTAAGGAAGAGGACAGCAGAAGGGGCTTCAACCGAACCGATACCTGCTGAGAATTTCCTTGCACTAGGAGTGAGGGTACAACCTCAAGGGCCAAAGCACGACCAAAAACCAGCAACAACTCTGGCCCGAAACAGGCAGAAAAAGCACTCCAGATCGCCTTCTCGTATTTCTTCTGGCGTCAGTGGCAGTGCGCGGCTTGGCAGTGATGCCCTTCACTTGCCCAAGGAGAAGTCTCTGTCCCCGGTGCCAGTTGCTGCTTCTGACGAAACGCATGTAGTGAGAAGCAACTCAGCGCTGCGGCGGTCTCCCCTCGTCGCGGAAGTAACACATTACGAAAAAGGGCGAGTGCAAGCGGTTACTCGAGTTGAGGACTCGAGAAGTCCTGTGAAAGCACCTCCTTTGCATATGCCTCTTTCCCGAGCTAGGGTCCTGAAAAGGTCGAAACATTCGAAGGGCTACGCTGCTTCTGCCCCCCTTTCTCCCCTTTCAGATATTTCAAGAGGAAAATATCCTGTACCACCCGAGGAAAAAACATCAGCAAGATCTACAGCTGCAACTCCAACGGCGTCAACGACTACAACAGAGTCAGCAGTTGTAGTTAAAGATGAGCAACCTGAACTGAACGCAAGGCCAAGCGGAAGCGGGCGAGTGGATCAGGCAACCCCGCATCTAGCTGACAAGACCTCCGCCGGAACCTCCAGGAAACTGCCACTTACTAGGACTGCCAGCAGGGTCCCTGTGCCCAATCTGCAACCGGCGGCTCTAAGGCATCTCGCCCGTGTCATATGCAAAGTGAGATTGTAGCTGGGTGTAAATGTTAATGCGATCCCTGCCGCTGGTGGTAATTAGAGATATTTCTTCCGAGATTCCCCTTCAGAGTGAAGTGTTAGTCACCAGTGCACGAAGGTGAACGCCCGGTTTATTTGCTCGGCAGATGCAAGTTTCTGCGTTTAGGCTCTCAGCAATGCAGCCGGAAGAGAACTGCGCAGTAGTGCGCTTGCCTTTTTCCGAAGATGGCGCAACACAAGGTCTCATGGTTCACCTCAAACAGCTGATACTCTAGCTGCAGATTGCTTAACGGGTGCGGGGGTGGCAACCCCACACATTTCGAATGGTTCGGAATTTCTCGAGCTTGCCCATGGAAAGACAGCACCCAACTGCCAAGAGCATATGCGCAGTTTGCATACCAGCGCCCCACCCGAGAAAAGTTGTGGTTCATCGGGTGCCGAGATACGGCAGTCATACGTAGCCATGCGTTATGGAAGCAAGCATACCAACGAAGGTCAAACTAGCAGCTGCTGCAAACAGGAAACAATCCCCACAAGTCCGACATCGGTCCATTTTGACACTGCAAAGCTTGCTACCTTCTCTCCCACACCACCTTGCTACGTCGAGCATCAAAAAACCAAAGAACTCCAACGAAACCCACAAGGGCAGCAAAACGGAGACCTAACTCCACCAGCTGCTGCTACTCCTTTTTCTCAAACCGTTGCAACCATCCCAAAGGCTCCCTGGCCCGTACACTGGGGACCTGTCAGCGCCGCGCTTGGCCGAGTTCCTGGGGCGCCAAGTGCACCAGAAGCTGCTGCTGTGGAGGCTGCGGTCATCCAGGAGGAGATGAGGGGTAAGCAGGAGCGTGGCCTTCAGCCCTTACTGCATATATCAAAAAGTAAACACCATTTATCCTCATCGATATTAAGGAGCACAATAGAGCAGGACGCTCACCATCTGTGCCCCGTTCCTCAACGTGGACGGGAAGTGGAGTCACCAACTAAAGAGCTCCATTCCAGCTGTGCACCGTGTGGGAAAATCCTGCTAAAATCACATCAGCATAGCCAATGCGAGACCAAAGGACCAAGCCAGCAAACCAAACCAATCCAAGAGTGTCGCTTTGCAGGGCATCTCGACGAACCGCAGGACGGCAAACAAGGGAATGGCGTAGCGGGTCTGTCGGAGAAGCCCTTTCACGAATATACCTCAAGCTCTTCCTGTCCTGGCACAACACAGAGCAAGCCGCTTTTTCGGCCTGGGCTGCCAGGCAGCCAAATCCAACGAGAGGGCAACTACCACGAACTAATGTTTCCACTCAACCACCAGCTTTCAGGACAACCAACAGCTTTACAGGCAACAACTTCCGGGTATACATTAGAAGGGTGCTCTAAATGCACATCTCTGCAGGCGAAAGTTGTTCTACCGCATAGTTTTTCTGGTGTGCTCACGGGTTTACAGCAGGGGGATAGGGAGGCCGCATTGACTATTAGGGGTTCCCCTCAGCCCAGTGGGTTGATCGAATTGTCAAGGAGTGTGCAAAGCAGCGACAAGGGAAATGAAAGGCCAACAGGATGCTCAGAGAGCGCTTCTGTGTTGGGGGATTCCCAAAGTGAACTACACCAACTGAGACAGCAGCTTAACGTACAGAGGCAATTGTTGGGAGGTTTGTTCGGGAGTTCCGATATCAGCACCGGAGAAACAGCAGCGCGAAGTGTTCCCCCCTTGCTACCGTCGACTGAAGAGAGGCCAATAAAAGCGAAGACCGATGGCTCCGTGGGGAAGCAGAAGTCTCACCATGAAGACTCGGCTCATGAAGTACTTATAATGGCCAGTAGTTCTTTGGATGAGAAGGCAATCACGCCACAGGGATGTGAAGCGCATGAGAGCAAACATCAAGGGATGGCATATGGTGATCCTGCAGGATTAAGTCCTCGGCTAGTACGGCATGCCAGGACTGCGACTCCGTCTAAACCGAGACCGGCTGCTGCTGGTTCGTCTCCAGCAAAGAAGGCAGAGTATCTTCAACAACAAATGCTGCAGAATGGGCTCGGGCGGAACTCCAGCGCTGTTCGTCAAGTTCTCTGGGGCCTTTTAGATCGAATGGAACACGTAAAGCTGGGCCTAGCTCCCGGTCAACACTTGC
The DNA here is from genome assembly GCA_963920595.1 of Eimeria praecox. NCBI lineage: Eukaryota > Apicomplexa > Conoidasida > Eucoccidiorida > Eimeriidae > Eimeria > Eimeria praecox. Next base: position 1,493,559 of record OY986953.1, read on the forward strand.
AAACCCTGCCTGCATCCAGCATAGACAGCCAGTCCAAAGCTCAGGAAGCGCAAAACTTCTTCAATTGGCGAAGGGCCCCTAGAAGCTTCAAACGTCATAATGATCACCATACTAGTAGCCTCAAGCGCTTTATGTGCCAGGCCTTGCGGGAACGCCATCATGGGCAGGGACTCTCTCAGCTCTGCGTCGTGGGGACATCAACGGGAAACAAGACTATGCAATGCGCAGCGGGGTACTGTTTAAGCGGTAGGGAAGGCACTTCGCAGCATGCTAACCCCTCTCCTGCTCTACGGAAGAATAGTACAGGCCCAATTCGGTGGAGACGGCAATGCAAATTGGATCCAGTGGCTCAAATGGATAAGAGGCAGTGCCAGGAGTCAGCAGGGGCGGCGCTTGTTGCGCATAAGTCCCTGCCTCCCCCAGCCTATGGCCGCTGGAGAAAAAAGGGGAGTCTTGAAAGCAGAGGGGTAAAACTACCCCCTCTGGAAGGAATAAAAAAGTCTGCGGACACCGCTAATCAACAATTTGAAGCAGAGGGAGAGCCCCTAAAAGACCTAAAAACCGCTGAAGACCCAGTTGCAGTAGATAAGACTGGGCACACTGATGTAAACAAAGCTTATTTCGGACTTTCAGGAAGCCGTCTGCACCCCGTACTGCCGAAATCAAAAGTGCGTTTTAACATACGTTACAGCAAGATGACGCGTTCTGGCAGACGCAGGTGTGTACCATTTTCCACAGAGAAGGCTACAAACGCCTCCGGGGAACGCAGCCAGTCGCCAGCACCCCCAGCGACCGTAGCAGTAGAGCCATCCCTTGTGTTAGAAAACGCCATAGAAACCCGTACACCTGGGAAAGACCACAAGAAGAGCATGGAGGAAGCTTCCGCAGGCGCAGAAAATTTGGTTGGAAAGAAGCGGTGCCTCCATTTAGCGGTGCCGCCTCCAGAGCTGACAGATTCATCTCAACTGAGACAACACATACCTCCAAAAGATATGTCCGTGCCTTCTTCGTTGGAGAAGTCGAGAAACTGTGTGTACCTTCCTGTAGCCCTCACGGGCGTAAGCAAGAAGGGCTCCTTAGCCAAGGCACCGACAAAAACAAACTGCGTCTTCTCGACATATCCAGGAGAACCGCCGGAAAGCGATTCTGGCAAATTATGTAGGGAAGGGAAGCAAACAGCCCTGCAGCATAACGCTGGTGCTATGGGCATCCCCTCCGGAGATACTCAGCTTGCCTGGGCGCCGGCCACCAGACACTCCACACGGAGCTCACATTTGCAGAGAGAGAACGAAACATCCGATGGTCCTCTGGCCTGTTCATCCACTACATCTCTTTGCCTGCAAGCCCTACATGCGTCTCCGTGCACCATGGATGCCAGGCTGTCTCGCCGGCGGGTACAGGACAGCCGAGCAAGTGATTCTCCTCTGGACAAAAAGTGAGCAGTCATATAGATAAACCGCAGTACAGCACAAGGGAATCTAGACAAGACTGAAATCCTGGTCAAATTGCCACTTGTTTAGCAGCTGTAGCTACTCCTCACACAGCCCGCTGCTTGGTAAAGCTTACCCTTAATTGCCCAGCCCTATAGTCTATATTTGGGCAAGCTTAGATACCAAGAAAGCCTGTCTTTGGCGTGCAAGGCACCTTTTCATTGATCTCGTTCAGGCAGGCGTGTCAGGAAGTTTCTCTTTCAGACCAACAACTGTACAACACACATTTAGGAAGGCACTGAAAATCGATAGCCGCAGGCAAAGCTGCAAAGTTGTACCACACCGAGCATACTACTATGTTGAACCTGGACAGCCACAAAGTGCACAGCTTCTCCTAACTATATGCGGAGGAAGTCCAGCTTATTCACAAGCACCTGTGGGCCTACGCTCAGCAACCCTTCGGACAAGAATGCGACGAATGCAAAAATGGTACATGAAGAAAAACGAAGGGGAAGTCGTCGCCTTTCGGGTAACCAGTTTGGCAAAAAGCAGAGGCCGATAACACCAAGAATACAGCTTCCCGCAGGCATGAACCAGCGAGCGAAATTTAAACATCTCGCCTTGACAGCTTCTGTAAACTGTACTGCAAGCCAGCGCTGTTCAGAGGGAGTGGCGACGCTAAAAGCTAACTGCCTTCTATTTTGGAGGTGGGAATTTCATGTAGGGGAACGCTGCTTGAAGGAACGGTGACCCAAGGATCTAAGGGCAAACGGCACGCAACAGGTATTACCCGGGTTCTATAGGTAACAGGATTTTGCTAATGCTCCTTGCTGCAGGGCAGCAGCTCACCGCAGAGCTGCTGTAGAGGCAGCGGTCAGACTAGGAAGGTTACGTCAACGCCAACGGCTGTGCAACGTTCTGGGCAAGTACATTCCCTTGATCGCAATCCGAAAGGTGCTTGCTCATCTGCATCAGTTAAGTAAAGCTTCAGCCCCTTACAGGTATAAGGTACGTTGGTCATGGCCTGTAAACACTGTATTCTAGCGTCTGACTTTCGTAGTGTCCATAGCAGGGTAAACACACACTCAGAGCACTTGTCTCCGTATTCATTGTGCTCGTATACATTGCCGGGAAAGTTCAAGTGCGTAGCAAGTTTCAAGGGGAAACAGCCGTTCCAATGAGCTTTTCTTCAGGGCCCCTGCGATTCGCCTACACTGGGTCTTCATGCTGCAGATCCAGGTGCTGAGGAAGAGGGATACCAAGTAAGGCTCTGATAACGAGATGTTTGTACGTCATCTTTGGTTTTTTTGTATACGCTTTCGCACCTTAAATTACCCTATTTCGGGTGCCCAGTTACCGCGTACACTGTGGAAACTCGTGGAAATTGTTTGCTCCCCCACAAATCAGGCTTGTTCTACAGGGATATGGTATATATGCCTGTCTTACCACTTCAGTGATCATATTGGAGTGTTGCGTGTGGCACACCTTTGCTGCTGCTGTTTTTCTCGTTGGATATTCAGACACAGCGGACAGAATCCGTAAATGACGGCATTGATGACTTCAGGTTGCCCCTGATCTCTGATGATGCGTTTTTGACAGTTTCAGGCTGCAAAGCGATTGCTCAGAGCAGCCCTTCAGCGCCATTTTTGGGCTTGGCAACAGCAGGCGACACGGGAGTCAGTCCACCGACGCCAGAGGCAACATGAACATGAGCAACAAGAACGCTTCCAGCAAATCAAACAACATCTTTGGGCGAGAGCGCTCCAATACATGGCGGATTTTGAAAGTCCTGAAAAGGTGAATGAGCACAACCGGGGGGGCGGCCTAATCAATTTCCCTGATTAGGCGCTTGCTGACCGCACCTACTTGTCTAGCGCAGTTCCTCATGTATCCTGCAAATTGGGCTTCTTCACGGAATTGATGCCTCGTAGCGTTCCTTGAATGGTTGGCTTCTAAGTACTTGGTTGGTCCCTCTAGTTGCCGACGCAATCCCCTGGAAACTGCTGAATATCGGTTGAGGACCGCCCCTTGGATATTCATAAGTAGCAAACCGCAAGAATGTAGCTCCTTCTTCGAGGCTGAACTTTCGTTCGGAACAAAGCGACCAACAGGGAACATGCTTTGCTGTTCAAGCACGTACGCAGCGCCTAAAAGAGCCCCGCCAGGCACCAGTGCCTTTTGCGCTTTGAACATGCGGAACTGTGAAACATGAAATCTAAAAGATACGAAATTGTTAGGACCGTAAGAACATATCGAAGAAACACCCTGAGGTCCAGAAATTGGGACCTGCTGCAGCTGTGCAGATCTTGCCCCTGTTAGGCTTTACTACCAGCAACAAACTGCCAACGTAGTAGGACTGCCAATGCAAAAAGAGAGCACCAAGGACAAATTCACTCACACATGCTAAGTAGCAGCACGCACATGGAAATACTCGCAACAGTTTAGCCAAGGAGTCTATATTCCTACGGTTGTCGTGCGGTTGCAGAGGAATATAATGAGTAACCTCACTCCTAGTAACGTTTCCCCGCGGCATTCGGATATTACATATAATGCAAAGGGATATCCTTCCGTATGATATACTACCTCTAAAGGATGCAGAATTCCTGTCACTAACTGGCACGCTTCCACCACATTCAGCGCAAATATATAGGCGGCTAACTTTGCTCTTCGTTGAGAAGGGCTCGACGTGAGCAAACGCAAGCTGATTGTGGGGAAAAAGGAATTAAGAATAAAATGGGGTATCACAGGTCAAGCTTAGTGAACGTAGGAGGCGAAAAACTAATGCAGAGAACCACGGTAGCCTTTTTCCTGCACGAATGATTTCATGTTGATTTGTCCCAAGTGCGATTCTCTTGCTTTGGGGTCCCCCCAGGACGTTGAGGAAAATGATAACAGGCGTCTAAAGATGGCTGATATGTACGTTATCAGAGTGCAACATCTGTATCAGCCGCCAGAGAACAGATTGACACGCCCGTCACTCCAGGTTTACTGAAGTGCTGGCAAATAGCAATGCCGATGGGGTCTTCAAAGTCCGGGATGAGGGATGCTTGATGTATGTCTCCCAAGGGTCAGCTGGACTGTTAGAAAGTATTCGGGATTCAGACCGCGGCGCGCACAAAACGGTAGCCAAATGTGTTCAGGGTCGTATTCAGCGAAATGCTAAGAAGTAGGACTAGCGACCCTAGCGGGTAGTTTGCGCAACTGCCCTTCGGTAAGGTGCATAACACGAGCATGTTGAAAGGGCAACCGTGAGCAAGGGGGGGGAATCCGAGGTAGGTTCAGGCCTAGAGAACCTTGGATCCACCCGGAAGGGGGTCCTCAATGTAGTGTAGGCTTTTTGCATGAAGGAACTGACTATCAATGTGCAGATCCGGCGTATCGCATGTGCCCGGTAATCATTTTAGTGGCTACCCTGAATGCAAGCCTATGACACAACGCCGCCTACTTAAAGGCAGTTAAAGGCGAGATATCCATTGATCTGCTCCAGCATATTAGCATTCCTTTAAGTGGGAAGGAGGCATGAGAGGATAGAGCAACGTTGAAGTAAATCGACTCCAGTATGGGCTCGCATACCATAACATTCATCAAGTACGGTGCCTCTGTATAGCCCCAGGTGGCCAGCTGAAGGGCTGTTTGACAATTAAACCACCGGTTAAAGTGCAAAATTTGCTGACTGGCATGCTCCGGATAAAATTCCGTTTAACATAGAATGGGGTATAAGAGCAAATAATCGGTGATTACTGATCACTCCGTTCAACTACCTCCAAAGGGGATGAACGGCAGAAGGAGGGATGCTCGCAAAACAAGCAAAGAGCATGCTCAGGTATGAATTGTGACAAGCGCCATCCCAGGAAAGGAAAACAGGGGGAGGCCACTAGCAAACGGGACGGCATTTTCACCATGCTAATGCTGGCGCATTGTCATTGTATGCTGCTGTTTGTGTGTCAACCAAATATTTCAGGGAGTAGGGCCATAAGTTAAGAAGTTTCGCGTGCGTCGCTGCTAACTCCCAGAGTCCCTCACGAATGCTTCTTGGCTGGTTGATCCGAGCGGCAGACGCCCCGCTCAACCAGCCAAGAAACAAGTAGAAGGCTTCCATGCTTTTGGCGGCAATAATAAACCATCATGCACAGTTCTTTGAACTTTGCTTCCGCAGTACATTGTGCAGCAGTCGCCTGGCTGCACCAACAGCCTCATGCGGTCTTTCTTGCAGCTTGCCTTCGGTAACGACGTTTTCGCCCCCAATCAGGCAACACATCATTCGCGAAGGCACCCTGCATGAAGGGCCAACTGGTCATGTGATGAGCGCATGCCAACTTAATCATCCTGGTTAAGCTGACAGCTTGCAGGCCCTTTTTAATTGTGCTGCCCGTCCAGTAGGAGTTGGGCAATTATTCGTCCGCCCCCATGTACGGGCCGGAAGTTCCTGTACCTGCAAAAAGCCATATAGTATTGACTTGGAGACACAATGCTTTCGGGTTTTATTTTGTTGTGAGTCCCCGGTTGAAAATGTTCATATAAGCATTATCCGACACTCTTAGCTACAGTGTATTGCCCCATCGAAGTCCTGACCACTCATCTGGAACTCCTGAGGACACCAACCTATCCCTAAGACCAGACAGTCATGGCACCCTTTCTGTGCTATGCAATTGAGATCACCTCCATGTATAGTCAGGCTACGGATGCAGGCCGATCCAATGGTTTGCTGCGGTTGCGGCCAACCAGATCCGCTGACTGAACAGTTCGGCTGTCACCGCCTTGCAGATGTCCTACCAACAGCGCCAGTTCCTCCAGCATACGAAGGGGCAGGTGCCGAATCATCCTACGACCGGGGGGGCGGGGGGGGGAGCAGTACAACTGAAGGCCGAAAGCAAGAATCATTCCATAGGTCGGTGGGTCATGCAGCCGGGCAGGGGTTGGCAGTGGATAGACAAACAGAAAGTCGCATTTGGGCAGCCTGTTTCAGGCTCTGGAGCCTAATAAAATGTTAACGCATCGTCGCTTGGAGGCTACCGTGAGGCCGCTGAACTCAAGGGGGGTGAAGCAAAAGTAGGCGGTACTCTTCAGAATTCTGCCAGGTTGCCTGGTAAGCTTAAACGGATTAATCCGTCACAAGTTCAACCGTCCGCATTTTTTGGGGTCTTTCAGCTGTTCATTTCCTCAACGGCTAAGCAGCTCTCCCTCAGGCGTCCTTTGTCACCGGCAGGGCCTGGTAGCTGTGCGAATCGTGACATCAAAACACCAGCAAACATTGAATGTTTGTTGACTATAGCGTGAGCAACACCGTGAACGCTTGTGAGCCCAATGGCGGGAGAGTGGCACAGGACTGAGAATTATGCAAATATGAGGGTTCGAACGGAGTAGCGGGCCCTGCACCTGGTATGGGGGCACTCTAGGCAAGCACTACCCCATAATCTAGCACGCACTGCAGATGCTGGTTATGAGTCCTGTCCGAACGCGTTAACAGGAAATGGATAAAACCACTAAATTTATGGTTTTTCGGTTTCACTGACAAATTCACAAGCTGGCGCCAACACGTGCATACGACCTTAGGGGTGACTATCTGCTTGACAGCGCTGCTAACGATATTCCAGCGATCTTAGCAATTACACGCTTACGCCAAATCCCTGGCATTGAAAGAGAGGTTGGGGACTGTATTTGGCCCGGGTGCTTAATGGCCAATCCACAAAAATATAAATATTTTTCAGTCGCTAGCTCTAATGGATTCCGCCGATCCAACTAGGGCGGTCAGCCTCTATTAATAGCATGTGTCCTTTCCTCCGATTAGCTCGTTCATACTTGAAAAACCAGCAGAGACATGGGGCGCTTCCCGCGCGCCATGTACAAGTCTGCATGCCTAAAGATATTCTAGCTTCATGCTGTGTGCACATGGAGCATTACCCTTTTTGTATCAGGGCTTTCTACCAGATCATTATCAAATCTACCTCGTCCATCCATGATACCGTTGATAAACAATATTTTGCAACTCCAGCATACTCTTCTAAAGGTTGCTTCGCCGATAAGGGAGGTGTTGTGCCTTCGGCCGCCTTCCAAAGTCCTCGGTTCCGGTAGCACACGCTGGAGATTATCAGTGCGCATGCATCCTAGGGCTTTTGCGGGGGAGGAAAGAAACTCCGGAACGCAGAGGTGTGTTCAGAAATTTGGCATCTCGATGGCTAACCCTACTGACGCGAGGAGAGCCTGCTGCTTCTAGGCTCAAGTAACTTTGGGATGAAGCTGCCGTTGACGCGCAGCTTGCTTCTGCGGACTGTTGTCCCAGGCCAGAAAATGTTTTCCTGCCCCTCCGGCTTCTCTGTTTATTCTGACGCTTCGCTAAAGCACTGGAAATTTGCGCTTTGGCTCTAGTACGCAGGTTCCGACTGCGACAGCCTCTCTAAAACAAAGAACTCCATAACTTGGGCAACGCCTGGAGCCCCCCACATTTCGCTGTCCCTTGCCTGATCAAAGTTTACTAAGCTATTAACTGCTTCGATTTGACTCCGCTATAACGGGGAGACATGCACCTTTATATGTACATTTATATTGCATATGCGCTGTTTTTTTGTGCCATCCTGTTCGTAATTAATAGAAAATTCCACACCCTGCAATGTGGGGCGGAAGCGGTGGACGTTATTCTACCACCTGGCACTAATTAGCCGGGATCCAAGTTATGGAGAGGCAAATATAAGCGCAATATAGGCACCTGACAACTGGTTCAGAAAATACAACCTACTCAGGTGGAGTTGCTGAACAGGGCTTGCCGGCGGTAAACCACGCTTGCCAGCAATAATGCACGTGTAGGAGTGTGCACATAAAATCTTAAGGACTGGAAAAATCTGCTCCTCAGATTAAGTCAAACCACGGTTGTTGACAAAGGGAGGAGTGGAAGCCGAGCAGCATATGCAAATTCGTATATCCACAGAAAGGAACGCCACAACTCAGTGATAGGCGCTTGAACGTTCTGAAGTGCAAGCACTTATACTGGCAACGACTACTAGGTAAGCCTCCTCCTCTCGCTCATGCGGTCTGCTGTCAGCCAAAATAACAGTTTTTCTCACGTATGTAAGTGTTCATTTTTGTCTAACAAAGGCAAGTCTCAGCTTGGACTGAGGGCTCAGTAACAACAGTGTGGAGGCATCCCAGGAACCTCGTCCAATGCAATTCACCGTCTGTAGTGGCGAGTTCGGATGAGGTATCCTTAGTCAACTGATTTGAGAATAAGGGTGGCTTGGGTGTCCAGGATCGTCAGCCCCAACAAAGCTGTCTCCAGGGCCAAAGGTTGCCCGGGAGCTTTCCGGTCAGGAATTGAGGCTCCTCATGATACCTCGGTTGCCGTGTAGCTGCAAAGTGATGCGAAATCGTCAGAACCAGGGATTCATCACACCATGGGTGGCACAAAACTGGATCTGGCACGGCAATTGCACCCGAAAAGGGAGGCTGCTGAAACACGAGCCATCACCCATGAGCATACTCTAAAAGCAAAGGAAATCGTAAAGGCATCTATGCAAAATTTTGTTTGAAGGTGGATTCTTCTTCCCTTCTGCTAATCTCCCTTCGCAGATGCCGGGTGCTCACCTCCTCACGCCTGCATAGGAGACTGCCTTGACTTTGCTCGGGACGCCTGCCTTTCCCGACCTTAAGCAAAAAGTGTAAACCTCAAAAAATTCGTGCATTGCGCACTTCCTATGGAATCTGTTGACTGCGGAAAGGAGGGGGTTAACTTCCTCTGCACCCTACAGCCCCCTCACCACGAAAGACGGTTGCCTTGAGGCTAGTGCAGAAACAACCAACAGTGTCACATGTTGCAATGCAACCTGCGATCGCCAACATAGTCCAGAATGGCCCAATTGGCAAACGCCCAGAGACAGTCAATTTCTGCTGCTGCATTCGCAGGCAGAACCAGTCCCCCTTTCATCAGCTGCTCTAACATTTAAAATTTTGTATCCCTCAGTTTATATACTTTTTGAACTCTGCGTTAGTGTCAAGCCAGCCAGCACTGAAAAGTACAAGCGCACGTACCTCCTTCAGACAAGCCGTGCTGCACGATATTCCACCAACAAATGGGGAACGAGATGAGGCCTACACCCCTGCAATTTTCGCAGTCAGGGTAGTGAAACTTCACCGGGGGGGGGGCGATAAACGCTAATGCTTGATAGGTCAGGTAGAATTTGTTCTCCTACGCCAAGCACATGTAAACGAGCTTTTGAAAGCCCTGCATGCAAGCCGGTGCAGTCTAAACGCCCCTATTTGTCTATCCCCAATGATGGCGTAGACATCGATCTGCAGCTGCTTGAAACGTTGCAAAAGCACACCGAACCGAGCATTCGGACAGTTTTACTCCACACAACCACGATTCTAGGTACTAAGAACGGAAGGAAGACCAAACAACCACCATTGATATGTATATGCATGGAGGGGCGTGTGAAGTGTCTGACTGAGCAAAGCTAGGCATAAGCCAGGCTGCTTCTCCTGTAGGGCTCTGGGTTCGGATTTGCTCTCCGTAGGCTACACCTTCTTCATGAATGCTGTGGGCATACAGATGATGAATGGCTGCGATTATCCATTCGGGTTCTGATGGCTGTCTAGATGGATCTGCAATACTGTCTGAAACGGAGCAAAGCAGCCATGGTTTATGCGGTTTGGAGTGGAATCAAGGTGGTCACCTTCCGGAAAGTCGAAGCCTTCCAAGGCCTTTTGTGCCGAAGACCGGCTAAACAGAACTAGAAGAGAGGGAGCCGAAAATAAGGTAAAAATCCCCGCTTGACGCCAACTAGTACTAAGGTTCAAGCCACGAAGGTTTGTATCTTTTATCTATGCTGCTTCCCGCATCCGACAAAGATCTCCTGCTCGACGGCGTTCGCCGGCTTGCTGTATTGGCGCAGGAAAACCTACTTATCCACTACCTCTCCGTTGGCCACTACCGATAAAAAGGCGGGCTTCGGTTTGGTTCTCGCATTAATACGGGGAAACATTGTGTAGTCCGACGAACAACGCGATGGAAGGCAAGCTGCTTAGTTTGAATATGGTCGTGCATAGGCTTTCCGGGACGCTGCGTTCGCTGCGCCGGGCCTCCAACTGCTTCGCAGGCTTTCTGTTTCCTCCAATACCGGTGTATGCGTTGGAGTTAGAGGCAATGGGCAACTGCGTCGCCCTGCATTTGAACCCGGCGCCTGCAGCCTGCCGATGGGTAAGGCCTTACGCGTGAACCTATTGGTGACAAAAGTAGTGCAAATTGAGACCTTCCCCACCTGTTTAGCCTTCCGCAGGCTGCTCTCCGTTTGCCGGTTTAATCACGAGCCCGAGTGCTAGTCGGGTTGCGGCTCAATGAAATTGAAACAGTACTGTTCCTGATGAAGACATTCCAAAGAGTTGGTTAAACGTGCACTCGGCTGCCTTTAAATCGTGCCAGCAGGACGTTTGCTCATGCCTGGGTGTCTTCGCTTCAAAAGGAGATATTATGCGGTTTTCCGGGGCGGCGGAAAGGCATCATCATGCTGAAGGCCTCTAGTCTGGTGCGTACGTGAGCAAAGGGTAGGGGTTGCTCTGGGCGCGGCGGTTATCCAGGCCTTTCCCCACAGCTTGTATCCCGAGCACCAGGCTGCAGAATAGGCTCGGCTGCAGGTGAATCCCTTTCTTTCTAGTTTCTTACCCCGAAGGTGGGTGTGCTAAAAATCGGACGCTGGACACCTTTCGCCTTAATTACGTGGGCCCCTTATACAGTACGCGTTTAGGCGTAGCTCCTTCATACTGTTGTCAAAAGCATATTAATCCACAGTTACCAAGGCTTGAAACAATATTATCGAGGATGGATTGAACTAACTATTGTTTATGCGGGGAGGCAAGCATGGTAGAACGCTTTTTTGGAACAGGATCGCACAGTGAGCAGGTCGGCTCCGGTCGACGGTGGCTTAGAAATGGCTGTAAATGCTTCTTGAACGCGAAACAATGTTGAGGTGTATGCGACCTTGCCAGTGCAGTTAAAAGGCGCATGAAGTCTTAACAGCTTGATGCGGCTTTATTTTAGTTTCGAAAGAACTCACTGGATCGGGCTGGTTTACTTGAGCCCCGTCATGTCCTGGGTGGACGAGAGCTCTTTCTCCTTTATGCTATGGCGACAGGCGCTTGAGAGGGTAGTACCATAGTTGGTAAGGGACACGGCAGCTGGATGGCAGCTCAGTTGACGGTGAACGCCGCGTTTTCTGCATGGCCAGCTTGTTCTAGACTTGGTAGAAACCGAAGTTCCCGCTAGCTGATATAACAGAAGAAGAGTAAGAAGCCCAAACCCTTCTCGCCTCTGAGCTTGTGCTTCTAATGGCCTGTAAACTCGACGACCCGTGGTTTGTAGTGTACGTTTTCGGTATTGGTTACAAATATGATTGCGAAGCAACGGCCTAAAGGAGTGGGCCTAGGTCCTGACAATATTTCTCAAGTTGGAGGGGGTTAGATCATTCTTAGACGAGCATATGAGCCGCCTGTGTCCTCAGCGCTGCTGCTGCCACTCTGCTGAGTGGCTTCACGGTAATGTCCTTGATACTCAGCAGCGCGTGTCACTTATATTGCTGATGAGGTAAGGCGTGCATCACCAGCAGCATGCGGAGCCTCACACAATCGCGTTAGTGCGTAAAAGCCTTGTAAACGCACACAGCAACATTTTTAGCTTTACAAATAGTGCTCTCCGGAAATGACAATGAGGTCATCAGCATAGTGCACATATCAACGGCTTCGACTTCTGTTTTTCAACGCGGGTAAAGAGGCGTCCGACAGCGTATCGGACAAGCGGAGGGGCTGCTGTAATGCTCATGCTGGCATCGGTTAAGGCTGCCTGAGTAAAGAGCAACTCTGCAGGCGCCGTGGAGTTTCTGCTCAGTTGCGCAAGGCATAAGGCAGCCGAGAATTACAGTGTAGACATGCGAGCAGTGGGCGTCTTACAAACAAGGGTGTGTAATACCGGCTTCATTCGCACTCTTGCGGCCGCCTTTACACCTCTGCATATGTTCACACGTTCTACACTAATTTTGCTTCCTAGACGTTCTGAATGCGTTTCGCCTAGTGAAGAGCAACCACTTGCATCTTACGCCGGGAAAGGAACCTGTGAGCTGTGTTAAATTAGCAACAGCTATAATCTTTCGGGGGCTTATCTGCACTAGTCTTAAACAACACAAGAATCTAGCGGCCGAGACGCAAGGCTAAGGATATGGATCATCAGCAGCTTTGTTGCGCGTCGTGGCTTTACTATTTCCACGAAAGCCCCATAAGGGGGTTGGACAACACAACTTAGGCGAGATGCTACCCTGCATTCTTTCAGGCCCGCTCAGGCTCGGCTTGTGGATAAGCCTTTATCGGTGCGGCCAAAGTGCAACGTGTCAATACCTGAAAAATGCATGGCTACCTTGTATGGGGCTGTTGTGTATGTATGTTGAAAGTGCCCTGAACACTAGGATGCTTCAACTCAGAGCCGAAAAAAATTCCAACCGGGGGATTCTCACCCCGACAGGGTATTCTCGAGATTTTCCCGTGCAGCGCAATTCCGTCAACTGCGGCCAGATGGAGCATCCTCAGTTAATAATGAAGCAACAGCTGCTCCGATGAACTGGTGCAGCTAAGCAGAAGTCACACTGGAAACGCAGAATGGTGGCGTATCATGAGGCCTGTGGGTGTTAACCTGCGGCTTATCTTGCATATGTAACTCTGTGAGGCACAAAAGGAAGGGGAAGAGATCATATTTCACATTTGCATATCGTCAGTGGCAGAGGTAACGACGGCTAGAGCGAAGTTGGTGCGCCTCCCACCTAGTACGGCACCGTAACAAATGAGCTTCGGTTTCTGAAGGACTGTTGACAATCAGGGCTGGCGGAGCGCCGCCGAACACCGGGGTTTGTTGCTGTAGGGTCCACTGGGGTGCTACCGTGGAAGGGTTCAACCATGGACACCAGGTGGCGGGTGTCTCGAATGTTGTTCTTGTGAGTGCGTGTTGTGCCCTTACACATATCGTTCTCAAGTCCACCTTCCTGCGGGGCATATATGCGCCCAGCGAATGACAGTCGAGTGCGCCGATGTGAGAGCGCCCAAAACGCCTCTTTGGTCTTTGTGCTGCCTAGCGCATTCTTGAATCCTGAAAAAAAAAGTGCGGGAGACTTATTTATTCCTCCGTTCATGCCCTCCTCGAAGCAGGCAATTATTTAGTCAGATTTCGCCGAATTCAGTTTGCCTTTTCACCAGCTAACATGAATGGGTGAAGGTCTTAGAAAAGCGAATCCGCACAGTAAAACAGTTATCGCGGGACCACATGGAGCTGCAAGGGCAAGGGGGGACAGAATCGGACCCTGCATACCGTTCAGACAATCGTTAACAACACTTTGGCCTTAACCAGGACTTGCTGGTGCATAAATTAGGGAAAGGGGCTGGGGGAAGAACGATCGCACGGCAGTTTCATTCTAGGCTTCCTGTGGATCATGGTGAACCAAGGATTTGCTTGAGTATTGAGGGGCTGGTGGCCAGGAAGCTTTGAGTGGTTCTTCTAAGCTGCATGAAGCCTACAGGCTGCACTGGCCTCAATGGACTGTCAGAGCAGGGGGAAAAATTGCAGCGTTTAGTCTATCGGCATGCGTGCTGCTACAGATTCGTCTAAAACGGCATCTGGGATGCGGTGGACACCTGTTTGTAGTGATTACCAGCTGGAATTCAGCAGTGAGCAGCGAACCTTAGCCTTTTTGGGACGCATAGAACAATGTCCTTGCTGTTGTATTCGCATGCTTCTTGACCTTTCCTGGTGTGTGCTGTTGCGCCGCTAGAAAATGTGAAGACTAGCCTTGGAGGGAAGGGGCTAATGTACGAAGGTCTCTCCTCTTTTGTGCAACTAGGAAACCGTGGAAGGCAATATCCGTTCATGGCCTGTCCTTATTGGAGTTGCCCGCACAGTTTTTCAGGGGTAGATGCATGGGAGTCCTTCATTAAAGAAGAGAAGTGTGACACGCCTGACCGCGACGGCAGAGGCCAGGCGCCGTAGGATCCTCCCTTTGTCTTGTTATCGAGCCCGCTGCTTCTGCAATCCAGGTGAATGGCCCACTTCAACAGCGGGAGGATGGACTTTCGTTTCCTTCTGGCTGAGTACCTCGCCAGTTCAATCCAGGGGGATAACAGCTTTGCATATGGGGAAGCTCAGCCGGACATATGGGGGGTACGCCGTCCTTCTAGGTTTAGTGCAGCTGCTTTTAAACTACTGGGCGGCCCCGTGAGGCCTCATAATGGGCATGAATTGAGGGAAGAGTTCATGCACCGGAAACAGGTCAGCATTTATACAACTGAGTGTAACAGGAATCTCGCTCCACTGCCAATATAGCCTTACCTATCCGCGCCGATGTTAGCGCTTCTCGATGATTAGGGAAAACGATTGGTGGTTCTCAGGTCTTAGTCAGGTTTGCTTTTGCTCAGCAAGGATCGAGGGTGCCATTCTTCAGCATATAATTCATAGGTCAAAGGAGCGGTGATCTGGCAAATGGGTGTCCCCGGCCTGGGCCTTTTGCTGTTGGAGTGGTGGCGGCCAACTCGAGCGTCTCCATCAGTTAGTTGAGTTCTGGAAATGCTGCTATTTGGCGGGTTTGCCAACCTGCGAACATCTTCCCATTTGAATAATTGGAGTACTGTTGTGTTGGTCAAAACGCGGGCAGAAACCCAGATTGAAAAATGTTTTGGTGGTTCCCGTCATTCCGCGGAAGGATAAATCTCTACTCGTCTAGGTATTCACGATATAAACGCACATTTGCTTCTGCGGTAGTAGAGAATTTGGAGAACGCTTTGCTGATGAAAGGAGAAAATAATATCGCTCAGGAACAAGGTTAGCTGAGAAATCGCGTGCCCCAGAACTTTACAGCAAATCGTCATTCTGCGCTTAGTCACTTGACAGGCGTGTTGTGGTGCATTTTCGGAGAATTGGCTATTAAGGCATATTGTGTTCCCCCCCCAATCCTTTTGGCCTATGGTAAAAAACCGGAAATGCCAGAGCTTCGGAGAGTAGGCAATCACAAAATTCGGCTTTGAGTGCATCCTGGAAAATTTCGCCTGGACCAGCATTGTGAAAATTTCATTAAAACTTTCACAAAGTGAATGAAGAACTGTGTGTCGGTTTCTCCTATCTTAGTATAACTTTCTCTTGCCATTTCGGCAGAATCGTCTCCTGCCCTTTGAGAAAAACCCGTGAAGTCTCAGCCAAAGGCTGATTTGGTGTTTGTCCTGCATAATTTGGTACCCGTTGCGAGGAGAACGGCTGTGATATTTGGATAGGCAGGCGGGCACTCTCGAAAGTGCTCAACAGCTAAAACGACTATAAGATCGGTTTGTTGGCTGAGTAGGTGCATGTAGAGCTACACATATTTTTTCATTGTAATAAGTTTATGCCAGCTAATGCGCCCTAGAAACACTAACGTAATTGAACTTCAAGCACTTGCTACAAAAGGAGCTTTTTAGGTTTTTTCTAGAATTTCTGCATGGGCAGGAGATCAGCGCCACCATGGGCCCTTTCATCCACCGAATCCATAGAGGCATCCAAAACAGAGATTCTACTCGTGGCTGACTTCGCGTTTGCTGATTTGGGATAAGGGGAAAGTGGCACCTGTTGCCGGTACTATTTTCTTGCGAAAAGGGGCCCGTGTAGATTTATTCAGGAAGGCAGGCGTAAAAAAATTATCTTTTCCTGTCGGGTGAATAAGGAAACCACGGAGAGACTCTAGTGGCTACCCAAGGGCCAGGAATGGAAACTAGAATTGTGAAAAGAAGAATATCCTGCTCATATGTTGCGTAAGCGACTATGGCTTTTTTGAAGGTTTACCATCGATCTCCAGGAAAATAAACGAGTGCGAACGGGTCCTCTGCGAATGCTAGAATGGTCGCCAAAAAAGACACATACCTCTTAGGGAAGTGTTTTAGTGGTCAAGGGCACTTTACCCGTTGGCCCATATATCCCTAGTTATCGTTTCTTCGAATTGCATTCAATTGACTCATAATCGCTAACAACCAAAAAATTGTAGCTTTGTGTACTTTAATTTAGTTTTGTATTGGGTGGCCACGTCTTTGCAATGCATTAGAGCTGCGTGTGATAACCAATGAACGAAGCTGCAGCCGCACCTCGGAGGCGATCAACAATTGTGGAGAGACTTTTGTCTAAGAAAACCATATCCGCCTAGAGACTCTTTTCCTTAAATCTATTGGTATCAAGCGTATTATTTAGACTTCTACTCATTCAACGAACAATGTGACGCACAATCCATGCAACAATCTCCAGATATGATAAAACCACCGAAGCACCTCATGTTACACTTACAACTTACACTTGAATCCGGAAGGAAGAGCTTCGGCGCTCGAATAGAAAACTAAAGGAGGGTGACCGAATTTGCATTAAGCCTCATTAGCATGTATTTTGCAGAGCTAAGAAACGAGTGAATAAGAGTGCATGATGAGCGAGAAAAAACAGAAGCGCAATCTACTCCTGCCAGTACGGACATCGCCAACCTTACCATGCGACGGGCAGCAAGGCCGAATGTGTTGATTCGCTTTACGGGATCCTTTTCGTGCTACGGTCTTTTTCGACTTCTTCGCTACTTACGATGAGGTTTCAGAACGTTCAAGAGAGTCTGTCGAATCTACCAAGAGAATAAGGGTGCCCTACTAGCTTTCCCTTGAGGCCTGGTATCCCTACTGACCAATTCTGATGGTTAAAGAAGAAGGGGTAGCTGGATAACCCATACTCAAAGGAAGAAAAGAAAATTTTTGACCTTGCTTTTTGGTTAACCCGGTTGCCCTACAAGCGTACAATGGCCATGGACCTGACAGAAATAATAGAGCAGTGCCTAGTTTGCTTCCTTGCGGGAAGGCGAGTGGAGCAGGCGCCCAAATTCCGGCGAACTCCAAGTAAGCATTATTGCCGCTCTACTCAAAAAAGCAAATATTTCAGATTTTCTTGAGTTCACCTCTTACGTTAGCATTAACGTGTCCTTAACTTGCAGGTTTATCAAGGAATATCAACAGCCAAATAGCCAAAAAAGAGTGCCGCAGCCGAACCTCCGGCAGAGGGTTTATACAAAAACACAAAAAACGTCATTGGCGGAAGTTTTTCTTAATTCGTTACATGAGCGAACTTCACCAACATGCCAGAAGGATCAAATGGATTGTCCAGTGCAGGCAATTCGTGATATACCCAATAGAAGCAGTGTGTCTCGACTTTCTCTTTTTCAAGCCTCAAAGGACCCAAAAATGCTATGGATCTTCAAGCCTGCTGCTAGTGGTTAGTGGCCAAACCTCCAGTGTTCAGGTTTTAAAATTCCTTGGGAAGGATAATGCGCCAGATTAACAAAACTGTGCAATCTCCTTAAAATTTTCAGGACGGAGAAGACATTAAGGCCCTGCTATTGGGGCATTACTGGACATGTACTTCAATAAAGTGTTCATGGGTGCAGGTCTACAATTTTGACATGCTTTATGCACTATACGAGTTGCGGGCTGCCCCCCTACTGCCTATGGCTAGCTAGACAACTCTGTGAGAATGCCTGTCACGCCTCCCCGGTGTTAACATCTATTATGAGCGGCATTTCATAGCCAATCTGACTCTCTCTCCTGGGTTTAGTCTTCACTCTCCCAACCAATGTAATTCCCGCCAACACTATTGGTCATGAGTCGCGCAATATGCTTTCTGGGTGGACTTCTCATGCCCATTCTATCCTCCAGCGCGATGCAAAGTATTCGGATACTTTCCCACCAATACCAAAACCATTTCTTTTTGCCACGAGCCTGCATTAGTTGTGCATGTGGCTTCTCACGTGATGGTAGCTTACAGCGCAGTGTTTGCCTGTTGATTCCTTTGCTTTTGTCCAGGTGTCTACATTGCCACTCAAGTAGGTGCGTATGCCTCTGCGGCGGTCCCCCCCACAGGCTAGGGAACTGGCGCCGGTGGCTAGTCATTGCGTATTCATTATTTCAATTTATTTGTTAAGGGGAATTGAAAAAACCACGCAGTTTTCTGTCACTGTTGGAAGATTCTTGTCTTGCCACAGCATCATTTGCGAGGCACCCATTACGCTCCCGGGCAGTGGGTGGAGCCGAACCGACTCTCTGGCGTTATTTTAGTGTTGTGCTGCCACAAGGCCTTGAAGGTTTTGCGCACTCACTTGTTTTGAGCAACATATTAGCAGCATTCTGGCAGTGTGGCTGGCCCTCCTTTGCGTAGTAAGTAGAGGCAAGAAGAATATCCCGATGCACAGACGCCGCTAGTTTACCAATGTCCCTCCATTCGGTAGCAACCCCTCTTCGCAGCGAATTCCCTGGTTAAGTCTCTGCGGGATCTAAGCTTGCTGAATTTCCTGCTAACCACAGTGTCCGTCCGCTGAAATATCTTGCTCCACGAGCCACGTTTAAAACGTTTTCTAGAAAATTCCCATAATATGTAATTAATTTCCTGTACCACTCACCAATAGAGCACCCGCGTGTTACTGCATTTTTTCCACAACATTGTGAGTGCAACCTCAGAGAATAA
The DNA here is from genome assembly GCA_963920595.1 of Eimeria praecox. NCBI lineage: Eukaryota > Apicomplexa > Conoidasida > Eucoccidiorida > Eimeriidae > Eimeria > Eimeria praecox. Next base: position 1,512,510 of record OY986953.1, read on the forward strand.
CGCTGCCGGTGAGCACAAGGCGCCTGTGTCTAGCGAAACAATGCGTAATCTAAAGTGGTCAAAAGCAGTTGCATGCCATGCAGTGTCCCACAGCAAACCCAAACAGCGCCTAGCAACTTGTCTTTTTCGTATTGCCTCGCAGTCAGCCCTTCACACCCCTTCAGCAACAGCCTGCAAAAAGTATTCACAAAACAACTCTACTGCCGTTGGTCGAAGACCACCGCCTGCCGACCGAAGCAACCCTCAATATTTTGCTACTTTGAAGGGCGAACATGGATCTGTGAATCCTGACCCTTCGGGGAAAAGGCGAATTTCGATTTCAGCTTAGAATATATTTTATTTCGCAGCTAGCAAAAAGATATACTTTGCGAATTTAACAACCGCCTCTTCTCGGAAAACATTTCGCCAACAGAAGCGCAAAACCCCAGCCGGCGAATAAGCCTTGTTTGGCATTTCCCCGGGAGGGGTGTCTAGTGAAGCTGAACGCTTTCTCTCACACATGCAGAGGAGCACTCGGCCCGACTTGCGCAGAATTCCGCTGACCCCAGGCACCAGCTGCTTGAATCAGGGGAGCCACTTGACGCAGGCTTAATTAACTGACACGGAGACAAGCTGAATGCTACAACTATGGATTACAGGCACTCGATCCTGACCGGAGCATTTGGCCTCGTTCACGAAATTTTGGAATATCGGGAGGCCTAAGTGCGAAGTTAAAGAATATTGGTTTGCATAAAAAGGAACCCGAATGGGAATTTGGATATGACGGCATTCGTCATTAGCCAAGCCTATGCGATTCCGTAAAGCCGCCTTCATCCACGTTAAGTAATTCCATATTTTGAAGCTAGTACGAACCGCCTCAGGGAATAGGATCAGTCTTGAAAGATCCATACACACGAGAAAAGATGGCAAATTGTGGCACCTTGGCATGCTAGAAAATGAATTCATAGGGGAGGGCACGAACGTGTCCAGAGAAGTTTAAAAGGCGATTTGACACACCCACTGGCCGCTAACACAGCTGCTCACCAAAAACACAGGGAACATGGTAGTGACGGCCCCGGCATCTAGAAGCAAAGATGAGAGGGCCTCCACCGGTAAGCTCGCATCGCCGGACAGCCCCATGTCACGCATATATCATCCTAGCTTCGAGATTATAGTCCCTCTCCAGGAACGCTCTTCGCAATATATGAATAGTAGGAGTGTGCGCAGGCGTGTGGACAGCTGCTCGGGTGAGCTCACCCAATATGTACAGGCGACGGGCATCGTATTGTCCTGAAAATAATCTAATAATCAGAAATAATGAGTTCCTACCTCCATAATAGCAGCTACGTGGAAGGAGGGAGCTGTGTCCTTATCCCAAATCCCTAATGTGCCTCTCTCCGCGTTAAACGCTCCTCTATACCTCCATCACCTCATCTACACCCAGCTGGTGCTCACTGCAGAGCAGTATTCAGTACGAAACCTGTATTTCTCGAAGAATCTAGATCTACAAATATATTATTCGATGTGTTTTGTTTCCATCGTGGACCTGTGGCGCTCCAAAGCCTGCAAGTGTACCAGATTATTGATATTAGTTGGTCCCCTTACATCCTAAAAACACCGAACTTTACACACACACAGACGCACATACGCTCAGGGAGACAGACAACCACACGCACATAGAGGTGCGGATACAAATGGACGAAAGCACACAGACACAAATACTGTTTGGAATCGCCCATCTGGTCGGCTAAATGTTTGGGGAGTCCCGCAGACGGAGCTCATGTAGCCCTCCTAGGCGCACCCTCGGAAAAGGGATTGGCCCCCTGCTGCCCTGTGGTTCTGCGAAACGCAAGTATACGCGCAGGCATTTGTCCCATTCTACAATTGCTCTACATGTAAGTGGATTATGCATGTCCTCAGGGAACCGTATTTCCCTTTATATCAAATCCGTTCCTTGTCAGCCCCCCATGAACACTCTTTGTGCCGAAGGTGCTCAGGTCAAAGCAGCAAATCAGATTCTCTAGGGGAAGGCAGCCCCATCTCGAAGGAACGTGCTAGAACTACGAATATTTGAAAAGCTCATTTCACCCATTTTCTTGGCCGAGGAAGCAAGCCTGATTAAGCCGCATGCCGCAATTGAAGTTGACATGGGTTGGCCACACTAATTCCTACGAACAAACCCAGGAACGCTAAAATGTCAGAAAGTGTGACAAACGTTCCCTACGCTTTGCATAGTTATTATCTTTTGCTTTGGGTCTTGCTCCCCTAGCTGTTGTTCATTCAGGGGATGCCGACACCACAAAATCTTAGGGGGCTCTAGACCTTCTCCACGCAGGCGCTGGTTGGCGACCTCCTGCTTTGCGAGCGCGTCCACGTCAGGCAAAACAGCAATTGACACAATATTGAAAAAGCTGGATTAGGCTAGAAAAGTCATGCTCCAGCACTTCTGGAAATTAATCAAAAGCCATGCCGCCACCAAGGCTTTGGGTGTGCATTGCGATATAATTATGCGGATTTCACAATTTTTTTCTCCGTGCCGTTGAAGCAATCCCCCCCATCCAGGTTCTTCTGCTGCGTTCAAGGGGAAAACAAGAAGAGCAAACAGGCCAGGCCGCCAGTAAAAGCATTCCATATAGTATACGGTCTCTACTCTTATCGACTTCTAGCGTAAAACGCTAAAATAGAGGAATCCTACAACATATAGCCGGCGCCAGCGCCGAGTACCGGCAGCATTTGGCTCTCATAATGAACACGCTGACTTTACGAATAAAAGCTGGGCATTTTTAAGGTGGAAACCCTCTCAGGAAAAACCAGCAACATATGAAGGGGCAAGTCACGGCAACAGCCCTTTGCCGCCAGGGCACTGCCAAGCGCTGATGTGGCGTCGTACACTCTCACGTCAGGCAAGAACGAAAAATCCACCCAAATATCAGCCACAGCCTCGCCGTTGCGCAGCACAGGCTAGATTATCGGATTGCCCAATACGCGGCAATGTGCTCAGGCGAGCTTGGGAGGGGCGGGCGCGTGAGCATTTATGTCTACCGTGGCCGGCGTTTAAATGCGCAACAAGTCTCGACGCCTGCCTAACGGCAAGTGAACTGTTCGACTAACCGCTTCTTCGGCCATATCCGATTCCCCCAACCAGGCTAGGAAAATATTAAAGATTTGGTACTCTTTCTCCGGATTGCTTTTTTCCGTCCGGTTTTGCTCCTTTCTACGTTCCTTAACCACTAGAGAGAAGTCTTTTTGTTTGCACGCGTGCTTCGGTCCTCCACCAAATACTCTTGCGTACGCTGGGCATAAGGGGGCATTGGAGGGCAATCAGCTGAATCTGAGTCGGGGTGCCCTGGTTATAGCATGGCGTATGGCATGTGGCTGCAATCTTTCAGTCTACTAGTCAGGAGCCCAGAAGACAGTGTTACAGCATTGTCGCGGGCAAGTCCAACCCTTCGCACCCTACGTAACAGCATGAAATTGTCCAGAAAGGGCTACTGCAATATTGCTGTTTCTCTATGCAGGGCAACCACACTAATAGCGAAACGATTTTTCGGGTGTGTCACACTTATCTTATGTGCGTACGGCCGTCCTTCTGTTTGGTTTGATACGACGCCCTATAAGTCGCCTCCTTTAGAATTTTCCTCAGAACAACAGCTTCCGCTGGCGGCAGACGCTGAATAAGGTCGAGGTCTGTTCTCCTCTCTGTTTTTCCCTGCATAGTTACCTCGGAAGGGGAAATGTTGGGCTGTAGGGGACAGCTCCCGTGGACGGCAGTTGTCCGCGAGGCCGGGGGGTCTCCAAAGCTTCCCAACATGCTTAAATATAGCATCTCAAGTAGTGTTCCCCAGCCCTATTTAGTCCCTTCTGTGGGTCCGACACCCTGTAACTGGGTTCCGAACAAACCTTGTCGCCGTAGCAAAGCGACATTCCCTACAAAAGGCTAATAGTGTCGATACCACGGGAATAACGTACTAGGCTTCATGCAAGCTTTTCAAGCGAGTCCTACACTTAGCCTACGCGTTCCCAGTAGCACGAAATGTGTAATTCTGCTTGCTCAGCGACAAATAATTCTATCGGTAGCTATGTCTGTTTGAACTCTCATTGACGCATTGAAGTGTGGAGAGGCGTTTAGTGCTGGTCTTTCACTGCCTCATTGAAGGATGGAGAAGAGTTCAGTGCTGGCTTTCAGCCTCCACTTGTATCCAACTAAAACGCCAATCTACCGATCGTAGTAGGTGCCTCACGTCAAGGCCGCTTAGGCTGGGTCTCCTCAATGCCAGGGAGGGGATACTCAGGCGGGTTCAAGAACAGTTTTCCGTTTCCCCCGCGGTGACACCTTAAGCAGCGGAAACAGGTAAACTCATTGTCGTCCGCGCTGCTTCCTTCACGTTCTGCGCAGTTCAAGCCATTTTCGGGTGGTCCACTGCATTACGCCGCTCCTGATCATCCTGGGCTTTACAGGGCTGCTTGTATTGCTTTTTTACCCTTCTGTATTGCCGCCCAACTGGCGAAGGGGCGCCTGTGCTCAGCTTTACTGACCAGACACTCCAAACAGATGAACGGCCGCGTGCAGCAGCCTTATTATCACTCTGACAGTCTGGGTCCCCTGTTTTGGCCTTATATTGGCGAGGTGTTGGTCTTTTGCTGCGTGTCCCACGAGTATTGCATGCTTTTTCTCCCCTGCTGCGTTTTCCTCTACCGAGGCTGCAGCCTGAATTTTTGCAAGGTGATTCAGCCCCCTGTTCTGTGCCTGGCCTCAACAAGCAGACCTCAACAGATCTCAACCACGAGGAATTCATGGTGGCTGGTCGCTCCGGAGGCCCCCTGCAGCACAGGCAATACCATCAACAGCCAAATGCAGCATCAGTTCTTCACTAGCGGCGAGCGTGAAGCATGAAGATGCTGGTAAAGGGCAAGGCAGAGCAGGCGACCGGGATAGACGTCAAAAAAACCGCCAGGATTGGCTTCGAGGCGCTGCGCCTCCCTTGCCTGCATGGCGAATCCTACACGCCAGAACTTGCGTTGTATTCCCGCTCCCGCAAACGGGCCAGTGGTGTATTATGGCTGTCATATTCCGGTGTTTGTTGCCCCCACATGAGCTGAAGCCGCTTAGCCCAATGGGCCTGGACAGGGCCGGGCCCTTTTCCGGCCCGGCGGTTGGTCTGCTGCTCGTCAGGTGTTTGTGTCACTCTCGGTCAGGTCGCCTCGTATTTTCTTGCCTAGCCTTCTTGGCGCGCCGCGTTCCGTTCAGCCTTGTAGTCATCTTCTTGGGTGTACTCGAGGCAAAACCGGCACCAAAGCCCATCAAGGAACTTGATTTGAACTGTGCGCTTCTGTATGTTTCTGGAGGATAATGCGCTAAACGTGTCCCTCGGGTCCCCTTTCCTCCTTTCTTCTGCCAGCCTACAATCTCACCAGCTGCCTGGCTTGCGCCAACCGTAGCCTTCTGTGGAAGGCCGATGTTCATTAGCTTTGATGATGCCGCCCCCTGTTGGTGCGCACACACTTCCCTGTGCTGTGTTGCTACCTGTACATCACCAGCTCAAGCCAGGACTCAACACCTTGTTTTCTGTTAAACGATTCGTACCAGTTCATGATGTGAACCTGTGGCGTTCCTGGTGCCGCTCTGCCTTCTGATAGCTTCTCATCCGTCCGAGGCAACTTCCCCGCGACATGCGCTGAAGACCCGAGAGCGTTAGCGCTTCCCTGTCCAGATTCCGTTACTGTCATCTCCAACATCTCCGCTGTATTGCTTAACATATTCACAGCAGACTTTGGCGTAGATCTATCCGATAAACTCCTACTAGGAATCGGGCCGTTATATCCATAGCTCCTCTGCCGTTTTGCCTTCGCCTTGTGCACAGTGGTTACCTGGGAGCACAACAAGCTGGGAAGGTCCCTCAATGTCAGAAGTGTTTGCAGCTGTCTTCTGCTAAACCTAGGCCTAGTAACCCTTTAATATTCCAGGCCCCGCTATTTCCCTGGTGACCCGCCGACTGCTCTGTCTCACCCTGACAGGGCGGTCGCACTTCCTGGCCGCCTGCGATGGAAGCGGCCGGGTCGAGTGCACAGCATCCCCTTATTTGTTACATGAGTTACAATTTTTCTTCATTTCAGGATTGTCATTGGGACGATCCCATGGACGATGGACACTAGAGGTCCACATGTAGCACTGCTACAGGGTGCCTCTATCTCTAGCGCCCGCGCGATTAGGGTGTGGGTCGCTTAGCTGCCCATTCTGACGGAATCTCCCCCGTTTCGTTCCTTACTTCACAAGCGTGTAGGGGCGCTGTCCATGCTTTTGATTGTGTTAGCTACTGGATCTCCTCTTTGGGGCCCACCCCTGGCTAATTAGCGCGTCGCCAGCCTCTACTCCGTGTTGGATCCTGTGTACGGTGTACTTGAACCAAGCTGTCTCCATTTGCAGCATGGGCCGTTTCAGTCTGCATCTGCTTCAGGATCTCCGGTCAGGCACTAACCCGCACCTCTGCCGGTGAATGAATCTACTGTACCTCAATGCCATTCTGCTTTGTGTATATTTCATTGACGTTTGGTACTGCGCCCGTGGGATGTGGCCACATATGCTAGTTTCTCTCTGTATGGTCCCTGAGAATAGGCTGCTGACCCCGATTATATGCAAGTCGAAAAGGAGTGTTTAGTGAGAGAGGAGTCTCGCAGGGAGGGCATTCGCATGTGGTCGGATGCAGGTGTGGGGATATGAGATCCCAGAACGCCCCTCCCTGTGAGTAGGGCCGAGGAAGATGGGTCGGTTGAATGCACCACCTTTTTGCCTCAGGGAGTTGCAAAGGGCTAAGCAGTGCATGTTCTCCTCCTTCGTTTGTGTAGCTCCACTCTTAGGCACCCGGCATAAACCAGGTCCAGAAAGGGATGAGCCAATGAGTTCCCCATTTTTGCCTTCCCCCAATAATCTAAGATACTTTCCGGAGTCGTAGTACCCTGTAACATAGCCATAAAGGAATCGTCCTAGTACTCTAAGGTGACTCTAAGAATTCCAGAGGCTCCAGCCGCTCAGGCCTGCTCTGTTATTGGCAGCTTGGCTCTTGTTTGTGATCCGCGCAGCATCCTCTTTCTGCCTGTACCCTCCTCTCTTTGATGTTTGAGGCTTGTCCGCACTCTTTTACCAACGGGAACAACCTATTGAGCCGTGAGTAATTCAACGCCCCAGCTCTGGTTGAATTTGTCGCATCTGTGATGAGCCAAAGTTTGTACCCCAGCCACAAATCCTTTGCTTTGATATTTTACCAAACCCGTGTGAATATCCCTCCAATATAGCGTGTAATGCAGCAGTAAGATCCTGGGGTTATTGGGGCTCTCAAAGAGTAGACCGTACCCTGCTCAGCAGCTGCAAAAAAACGTAGCCGGCAGCCCTACGGTTTTAACCGCCTTGCCTCCTCATCGGGCGGCTGTCGAACCCCACATGTTATTACTGTGAAGTACGAAAAGCGCAGTTGACCTCCTATCCAAATCCCAATGGTCGTAGGCACGATGGGCAAAGGGGTTGGGCTGCTACGGAGACAGCCCGGGTTGGCATGAGCTCTAGTGTAACTCGCTGCAGCTAGTGCAGCAAGGCAGCCCTGCGCGCAAGCGCAGCGAGTTGCCTTTTTGGTACATGAGGTATGATTGTGCAATGTAGCGTAGAAAGCTGCTAAACACTTTCTTTCGCTTGCTTTGCCAGTTTGCGCTTGACTGGAGATTCAACTACTGGCATTACGCAGAGCATGCCCCATGAACGACACAGCGCACACGCGCAAAATGCAAGGAGTGGCGGTTTAGTTGTGCTAGGGAGTGCAGGGTACTTTCCCTGCAGAGCGCGTTCGCGCGAGCAGGCGACGGGTCGGTAAGCAAGGGTTAACCGGTGACTCCTTAAGGCACACTGAGCCTTTTAGTGCGTGGCATTGACTTTCATGTTCTTTTAGATCCCTGAAACAAGGAATGGGCCAAGTGCGCAAAAAGCAAGGGCCGTCCTGAGGCCTTCATTAGCTCTCTGGACTGCTCCAGAAGTGCAGAAATTCCGCTGCCGTTGGCAGGCTCCCTCACTACGCTGTATTTTAGGGAAGGAAGGTACACTAGGGCATGCGCATAATCCATATCCCTTATTTTCTTACCTATATGTTTTCTGCTGCTAACAAGTATGAAGCTAAGGTCTGTATCCCTCTCGTTACCAAAATATCGACCAACTGTACAGTCAGAAACATCCTCACCCACTCCACCGTTGGGAAATATTCTCCCTCTCGTATTTTGCGTAGGTCCGCTCATTGGGGTTGCAATTAATCTGAGCGGCTCTTGCAGCTCATTGATTGGGATTCAGGTGAAAAGGATGCGCTAAAGCGCTTTTCCCCACCTAAACACGGATGCTGGGGCGGGCCTCCGCCATTGGATGACTCCCTGCGAACACGTGGTGTTGCTACCAGCAGCAAATACATACAACATTGCAAAAGCTCACTTAGCTCCCCCTTACATTTGCCCCTCATTGTGCAGTAGCGCGGGTGCCAGCTTATCTCAAATTCCTTTTCTGGTCGGTGTGCAATCCTTCTGTCTGTTGGGTGCCTTGAGTCACGACCGAATGCTTGAGAATGCAGCGCAGCAGACTAACGAGCGCCCATTACTTTTGCGGTGAGCCAAAGGCTGTGGATGTATTGTCTCACATCTGGCGGGCAAGATATGAGTAAATGCAACCATGCTCTTTTGTGCAGTGGTTAGTGGCAGCCAACAATGTGTTTGGTGATATTTTGTAGGTCTAGTTTACGCATTTGAACGGGCTTCGAGAGGGTTTCCACGGAAGGTCGCCTGGCCTTACGGTTGCGACTATCTTTGACTCTACACTACGTTCAAGGCTTCCACCCTGAGATGTCCCCAATCCCAAGGCCGAATAAGAAACCAAGAAGCTCTTTGAGTACATCAGGCCCTTTCTGATGTTGGCATGTAGATTTCTGTTTTCCAGGGTTGCTACTAAGTGCCATATGTCAGCAGCTAACCACAGCGATAGTGCAGGAACCAAAAGGGGCTTTGGTGAGCTTGCATGCAGCTTTGCCTTACCACCGGAGTTGCAGCCAGCTGTGCAAAAATTTACGTCCGGTAGCCTTTCCCCGGCACCGGTCCCAGACACTAGTGCTGGTGTACTTAGTACACCTGAAGAGTGGGAGAGTCCTTCACCTGCACCTCTGGGATCGCTACTCTTAAGTAATCGAACACCGAATTCGTTTTGCAGTTCATGGCCTTCCTCGGCTGCAATAGACAATAACCGCTTTTATAGGCATGTGCTTGGATAAAACTGGTCTTTATTTGATATGCAACACTTAGATAAATGAGATATCATTGTATGGAGACAAGGTGCATCACTGCAATGTACAAAAAGGCTTGTACGTTCATTGCGTCTCTAGCTCTAGCGGGTTCCCACCGGAATCACGTCTGATAACCCATCCTTAACGAATTTTTCAGCCCTCGTTGGGCCGCTGCTGTAACGTACTGCATGATGGTGTGTTCAGCGTTGGTACATGCACGTGCAGGTAGCCTACATAGTTCCAAGCAAGCGTTATAAGGCTGTCTTCATGTAGTGAACAGTTGGCCCACACTGTTACTACGATAGATCCGTAGGCTAGACAGAGTAGGTGGACACGCTACGATCTCGCCCTTAAACCTATGATTATCGCTGAAACCACTAACAAGCGCCATTAACAACCAAATATATGATAGAGTTCCTATTACTGTTCCCCAAGGAAAAAGCAGAATAATAGAACTGATTATCGACCCTCGCTGAGGGCCCGGACCAGAGTCACAGCAAAAGCCTCACACCCGGCCCCAAGCTGGTGCTGGCTGGCGGGCACTCTGATCCTACTAAGCTGCCTTGCTATCTAAAGTGTCCTAATCTCGGAAATCTTCATAAATGTTCATTCCTTTTCATGACATCAGGCCTCTGGAGGCCACACCAGAGATCCATTGTAGTGCCTGTGCACTGCAACCTCCCCCTCTCCTTGAAGAGAAACCGCTTCACGGTTTCGTTTAATCCTCTTCTTCTCTAACCTTCATATAGTCTTCCTTTCCCTTTTGGATCATTATAGGGGTGTCCGCAAGTCTGGGGTAAAGGGACGTTCAGTTAAGCCAAATATACGGCGGTCCATCTAGAGGAGGGTCCAGGTTTTTCAACCCTGTGTAATAGCCTTGTCGGGACTCGAGAGAAGTGGCGCTCCTGCATCTCCTGCTTATATCCCCCTATCCGAACCTCTACCCGGTGTCCCGACGGCCTCACGAGGTCTCCCAGAGGTGTGTGTGCGCTACTATTCTGCCTTGTGTTGCTTGCAGGAATGTGGTGCTCTCCTGTATGCAGCTTATTCAGGTCCGCCTATCTGCTAACTTGGGAATCTGCTATTAGCGTGTAGTGAAGCTTACGCCACTTCCTAACGCGGATTTTGCCACTCTAGGTATCTGAATATAGGCGCCTCCTCTGAGTATTGCTACCTCTAGGAACTCTACTAATAGCTAACACTAACGTGGTGTAGATATTGGCCCTTTTCCCGGTGGTACAGTGTGCTGGTGCTTGTTGTGAGGCCTTACCGTACATGTGTGTTCGCATGCCTCTAAGCTAGGCCATTGACTGTGTAGATAATCTGCTATCGCCACGTGGGGTGCTCTTGCACCCCTTCCCCCCCCTCCACAGGGCGGGAAGCGTGCGGCAGCTGGCAAGAAGGGAAGTTAGGGAGCCGAAACGAGGAAAGGGCAGCGGATCAGGGCGGACCGCGGTTCCGCTGACGGCGCCGCCAGGAGCGCAGCAGTGTAGGGCAACCCTCGAAATGGCTAGTGGGTTCCCAGGTGGCCTGGTCCTCCGGGAAGTCCCGCCACTTGACCAGGTAGTAGGCCTCGTCGCCGGATCCGGGCTGGTCCATGATGTAGTCGACTTCGTATTGACCCGTGGGATTGCCTGCAGCAACTCGGGTGGGAGGCCACTCCACGACGGCCTCCTGAGGTTCCTGCGCGGGGGCGCGGGGGCGGTCAGGAACTAACTGGGAGACGTGGAAGACATCATGGCATTCGTAGTAGGGAGCAACGCCAGGGGGTAAGCAACACTCCCAATGCGTGCAGTAATAACGAAGGGTCCCCGGAAGCGGGGTTCAAACTTAGGACATATATTTAGAGCTGGAAGGTGCTTGCTGCTCAGCCAAACTTTGTCGCCTGCCGCATACTCCACTTCGCGGCGGCGGGTATCTGCGTAGTGCTTTTGTTGACATTTTGCTTTCAGGATGTGACGCTGGGCCCAGTCGCAGAGCTGGCGGAAAAGCTTCGTCATCGGCGGAGCAAGGGTAGGGGAGAGAGCACCGACGATACAAGATCCGCTGGTGCTGTCAGGGGTTTCTCCCCAATCATGACCTCGAAGGGGGAAAGTTCAGTGGAGGAATGACTAGCGGTGTTGTACGCGAGTTCTGAGGCAGGTAGTAAGCGCTCCCACTCACGTTCGTCGGATTGGATATAGGTGCGGAGCATTTGTTCGAGCGTCCGATTCACTCGTTCTGTTTGGCCGTCGCTTTGAGGGTGATACGAGGAAGACAAAGCGCGTTTGATGTTGAAACGCGCACACAGCTGCTGCCATAGGTCGGATTGGAAACCTGGATCGCGGTCCGGCATGAGTACCTCTGGCAGCCCATGGTAACGAATAAGACGATCAGCGAGAACATCCACGGTATCTGCGGCTGTGAATGTCTTTTTGGCAGGGACAAAGTGCGCCATCTTGCTAAGGGAATCGACCAGCACCAGGATAGAGTCATGGCCAGTCGTCGTAAGCGGGAGATCAGTAATGAAATCCAAGCTGACGTGGCTCGAGCGGCGAGAGGGAATAATTAACTGCTGGAGAAGAACGGCAGGCTTTTGGTTGAGGGACTTGGAGGCGCGGCACTGCGTACATGACTCCACGTAGGCGATAGTGTAAGTGCGCACGCCGGGCCAGTAATAAAGTTTGCTGAGAGATAAGAACGTTCTCTTCTGCCCCCGATGCTCGGCTGTTACGTGATCGTGATGGTTATAGAGAATGTGTGTAAGGAATTCTGGAAACTGCGGAACACATATACGCCATAAGCCGTGTAGGCAAACGCTGAGGAATGGGGGGACAAATCGGAAGGCGAGGAGACGATTGCGGAATTCCACCTGGACGGTTGCACCGGCTGCCTGAACCGCCGTGTTGTAGGGAACCCGGAAGACGGGACACTTCGCATAAGCTGCCGGCCAATCCAAGGTTGCAGAAACAGCGGGCCGCACTGAGGGGATGGCGGAGGGCTCGGTGTCGTCAGGAGAAGACTCGTTGGCCTGGACCAACGAGGGGGGAGACTGCGGGCGAGTCCGAGGCGTGCGCCGACGATTGCCAGCCAGCTGCCGGTAGTTGACTTGCGTCCGCTTGGTGTGATGAGCTGGAGCTGGGTGTGCAGGAGCTAACAGAAGCGGTGTGAAGGACCCCGAGAGAGGAGGCGGAGATAGACGAGGCACGGGGGACGATTGTGAAGAGGGATGACAAGGAAGACGAGACAACGCATCGGCCACCTTGTTACGTGCACCCTGTAGATAGGTGATAGTGAGATCAGGAAACACCGCGAGGAAATCTAACCACCGAGCGGTGCGTCCCCTCAAGGGCTTGAACGTCTGGAGCTGCCGCAAGTGGGTAAGGGCTTGATAGGTCAGTGAATGCTGTTACCTTAGCGACGCGAAGTCGGTGAGACCACTTGTCGAGGGCTGTGACTAGTGCCAACAGTTCCTGGTCGTAGATCGAATATTTCTGTTGCACGGGAGTCATGGCCTGACTGAGGAACCCAATTGGCTGTCCAGCTTGTTCGAGTACGCCACCAATGGCGTAGCCGGAGGCATCGGTGTAGAGCTCAAAAGGCTTAGAGGTGTCGGGGACCTGGAGGGTGGTGTAGTCAATGAGACGTCGCTTGAGTTGGCGAACCGCCTGGGTCTGTGCGTCTGTCCAGTGAAAGGGGGTGTCTTTGCGAATCAGGGTAACCAGGGGACGGGAAATGTCTGCATAATCGGGGCCCATAAACATACGGCAGTAATTAACAGTACAAAGGAACTGGCGTACTTGCGTCTCATTCTCCACTGCCTCTAGCCACACCCGGATTGCTTCGATCTTGTCTGTTGCAGCTTTTATCCCTTCTGCACTAATGGTATATCCCAAATACGTGAGTTCCTGGCGCGCGAACTGGCACTTCCGAATTTTCGGGTAGAACTGATTGGTGAGAAAGGTGCTTAACACCTTTCGTAGGAGAACAACATGAGCAGGTAGATCAGCTGAATATATGAGGACATCATCAAGATATGCAATCACTCCATGTCCTAGCAAGGGTTGTAAGTAGGCATTTATGTTTGCTTGAAAGGTAGCGGGAGCACCCTTCAGTCCGAACGGCATGACTTTGTATTCGAACAGGCCCAAGACTGAACGAAAGGCTGTCTTCCAGCGACCCTCTTTGGCCATACGGATCTGGTGGAAGCCTGCCTCTAGGTCGAGAGTGGAGAAATACTTGGCGCCGCTCAGCACCTCCAAGATCGTTTGGACCGGCGGTTATGGAAAGTCAGGCACTACGTAAGCGCATTTAGGGCTTAGTAGTTAACCACCACACGCATCTGATGCTCGCCTGTACCATCATCTCGTTTATAAAGCATGATCGTGGGTGCGCAGATGGGGGAGTACGTGGGACCGATCCACCCATGTGCTGACAGCTTGGTGATTTCCTGTTTGTGAAAGCGAAGCTGATCAGGAGTCATACGGTACAGTGCCGATTTAGTTGGCAGCTTGCCAGGGGCTAAAAAAATGCGCTGGTCGTGCTGTCGCTTGGGCGGCAAACCACAAGCTGTCAGGGAAAATGTGTCTTTGTGTCTGCAGCACTTCGCGTATCTCCTGTGGGAGGTCCTGGGAGTCGGGTGACTGCATCCACTCGTCGAAAAGGGTGAAATCCAGCTTCGCCATAGGCGATGGTGAGTCTTCACCATCCGTAGCATGCGGTATATCCACTGCAGCTGTAGGGAGGTCTTCCTCTGCCTGTGTGTTGGCGTGACTAATAATTGCGCAGCACAAGGCTCTGTTGCTCTTCAGGTATCCTAAGGGCAACGGATACGTCAACTTCAGGCAAAGCCAATACCATATTCAACCCTTGGAGTGGAGATCGTAACCCAGTGGTGTTGGCTCGTGCTTGTTCGATCAAGGCTTTGATAGGCACTTTCTTTCCAGGCTTGGTGCGCTGCTTAGTGCGCGTGGGAGGCGATCGTAAAAGGGCAGCGGCCTCCTCCTCAGTCATCTGAGCGACTTGCCGAGCCAGAAGGTCGTACGCTTGTTCGGCTGGAGTACTGTTGGGCGCGACTTGGTTGTCATCTTCAGTTCGTTTAGCCATGTGTGTACGCACCAGGGGCAATTCACACCACCTGCCACCCAGATACGTCCTCAGCTTGTCCGACTGGAAATACCAGGAAACCTTATGCCTCGTCAACCAATCAAGTCCTAGGACGACATCATAGAGGACGGGACCCACTAGATAATCACCGGTAAAACATTCCCGTCCACACCAGACAGTCAAACGCTTCACGGTTCTATCAATACGCAACTGGGCACCGTTCGCTATGGTAAACACACACACATCCGAAAGTTTCCGCACTTTCAGCTCTAAGGCTTCAACCAAAGGGGGGTTGATGAAACTGCGTGAGGCTCCAGTATCGAGGAGCGCCTCACAGGAACGCCCTACCACATCTACGGGTAGGAAAGCCGGCGCGCCCACGTTGCACAACATTCCCTCCATTTTGGAGCCATCATTTGCAACGAGCTCTAGCCACCACGGTGGCAACTCAACGTTTGTAACTGACTGATGGTCCTCAACAGACACTCCGACGTTCACGTCTCTGCTGTTGTCGGTATTACGCTTCTCCTCACCGTTGCCTGCTGGTTCCTGTGCAGCTGTCGGGCGCTCTGCTGACAGCTTCCGACAAGCAGTTGGCCCTTGATCGTCCGCTGGTGCCCCTTGCTCCTTATGGATTAGCTTCTCTGCCCACCGAGGGGAGACTGGAATGGCATTAGGTTCTGTTGCTACTGTGCACATCACACCTCTGCCATGATTTGGCAGCCTAGCACGTTTGTCTCCCGCAACGCCTGGGCTCCCCGTTTAAGCGTTGAGATCGCTGCTCTTTCTGCTGTGCGGCTGTCGATGAAGTGTGACTACCCCCTCCTGTCCCCATACGAACAGGTGTTCGGCAGTCGCGAGCGTAGTGGCCCATACCTCCACAGTTCCGACACGTTTCTCCGGATTTGTTCGATGTCGGATCACCGGTTGGACAATTCTTAGCAATGTGCCCCTTGCCTTTACACTGGTAACACACCATTTCTGTTCGGTAACCTGATGCTCGGGTGTTCCGTCTAATCTCATTAGACACGGGCGCACGTGGAAACTCCGCTGCTCTTCCTGTCAGACTAAGTTGGAACTCCCGTTCCCGCCTACGGAATTCCTCCTGTGCCGCTGCCCACGGGACGGCGACAGCTGCTAATGCGTGGGCGGCCTCCCTCCAATGGCTGAAGTGTTTCGTACCTCGCTGTGTTACGGCCCATCTGAGTTCCGCTGGAATATTCGTTAAGAAATAACCAACTAAGTCTTCTGCCGACAGCTGGGATCCTCGGGCCGCGATTCGACTGAAGTTAGCCGTATAGGTGCTGTAGTTCCCTTCCCATTTGTTAGCTGCCATTTGGTAAATGAGTGTTGCTCGATCTATCGTGCAGAAACATCTTATTAATTCCTGTTTGATGAGTGCCCAATTAGTCATGTCCCTACCAGATTGTTTCAGGTCCATCCAGCACTGTAGGGCGTCCTCGTCGAGGTATTCTCCAAGCTCGTCACCCTAGAGCTCTTGTGGAAGAGACATCTTCCTGAACCGTTGTTCTATAAGCATTAAAAAGGGTTGCATGTTATTGCCCTTCTCCCGAGCGAGGGGCAGGGGTGGTACGAATGACTCCCGCTGCACATTCATCTGAATAAGGCAATTCTGCAGCCGTTCTACTTCTTGCCTTAGTCTGGCTATTTCATCGGACTGATGCTCTTGTGACTGCATTTCCACAACCAATTTCTTTGGAGCCGCAATATGAGGAAGTTCTCGGGCGGCTGGGTTGGCGACGGCAGTAGGTTGAGGTGTCGAAGTGCGGTTGAATCGAGTTTGTTCCTGTACCGTGGACATTCGCCTCGACGCTGGTTCGGGTGGACTTATCGCTCGGCCATTACGTAAGTGCATGGCGACTGCCTCCCGGAGACTTGCTCGCCGAGGTCCCCAGGTCCGTAGAATGAGGTTGTTTGTGTTAAATTAAATGAGCAGAAGAAGAAAAATTATTATTGTTTTTTTTTCGTTTTTGTTTGTTTCTTTTTTTTTAAATCCCGGAACAGCCCCCAAATGTAGTGAACAGTTGGCCTACATTGTTACTACGATAGTTCCCTAGGCTAGACAGAGTAGGTGCACACGCTACGATCTCGCTCTTAAACCTATGATTATCGCTGAAACCACTCATAAACGCCGTTAACAACCAAATATATGATCGAGTTCCTATTATTGTTGCCCAAGGAAAAGGCAGAATAATAGAACTGATTATCGACCCTCGCTGAGGGCCCGGACCAGAGTCACAGCAAAAGCCTCACACCCGGCCCCAAGCTGGTGCTGGCTGGCGGGCACTCTGATCCTGCTAAACTGCCTTACTATCTAAAGTGTCCTAATCTCGGGAATCTTCTTAAGTGTTCATTCCTTTTCATGATATCAGGCCTCTGGAGGCCACACCAGAGATCCATTGTAGTGCCTGTGCACTACACTTCAACTACATGGTTTACTGTTAGAGCATGCACAATCGGGGTAATGCACTTGTGCCCGTGGAACTGGCTTGCAGCACGAGTGGCAGCTTTCTGTAGGGTAGCGAGTGACAGACCTGCTCCTTTATGCATAGCCCCTCGTCCCTGCACACTGGATACCTGGAAGCTGAAGAAAAAGTAAGTTGCTAGTTGTAGCCCACCAACAATTTTAAGCATAGGGAGTTTTCCTCACTAGAGTGTGCAGCTCACGCCTGAATTTCTGTGCTTTTAGCCTGTGTTTGAAAGACAGGCGGCGCTTGCCAAGTCAAGGAAGTGTGCAATAGGCACCTAATGTAGTCCACGGCATCTACAATGGGGCTCTCCGCTGAGCCTCCGACGAGTGTATTCGTCGTAAAGCTCATTATAAGAAATATTTAATATATAATAGGGAGCTTTTGACCACTAGTGGAGTCTGGAGTCGAATGGGCAACCTGTGCCTACAGCCGTTAGGATTTGAGGCTGGTGGTCCCGCAGCGGTTGCCGCTTAGAGGGTGAGGCGCGTGGTCCTACCGCTTTTTGAGAACAGGCAGACTATTAAGAGAGAGACCTTTTAGGAAAACACTTTTCAAGAAACCCGCTTAGCACTTTGAATAGTCGGAATTTGGTACTGTATGCGTCCTACTGAGGTATTCGCAGAGATGTGAATTGGATTTATGCCTTGGACCTATATCGCGCAAGCCACAGTTTCACGCAGTGTGAGCTGAATGAGTATGTTCACTACAGCTAATGAGGTGACCCAAGCAGGTTTGCTACGGATAGCTAGCATGAAGGCAGTTCAAGCTAAGAGAATGTTTTGGTTTTACTAGGTCTTCTTATTATCATATTGTACTTCAGATGAAAGACAAGGCCGAAAAAGCGACAGTGGGCTCACCAACAACATTCCTTTTCGCCCACAATTTCCTCGTATTTTCAGTCGTTTGCCACCCCATCGTGAAGCAGAAGGCTTCCTATATCATCTGAATTCCCTTGTTGGAATTATGCCAAAACTGGGTACACGTTGCTGAGAGGAAAGTATTGTAAGAGTGAAGTACTGGAGGGCACCATTTTACACTCACGCTGATGAGGCTGAGCTCCAGTCTCTGATGGCGCTGAGACCCGGAGGGTCCCCTAAAAGAGAATGCTTTGAAAGAGGGTTAGTGTTAGTTGCAGTGTGGGAGGTTGTGGCGTGCATCATTTCCGGTGCCCTTCGATGCACATGTGCAGTTATACTAAAATTCCATATTATGAATAATTCGAACACTTACTGTATCATTTCAAGGACGCGTGAAGCCTTCAACAATAGTGATAGGATAAAGTGCTAGCTTCTGGCAGCCCGAGTGAGCTCGTGCTGGCAGAAAAGCACGCTGCTCTCCAGTAGAGCCCTGTACCAGCCAAGGCTTTTAAATTGACCGTTTGACGCTGTAATGGACATTTGTCGCGCACCCATTTTGTCTGACTAAACCCATTCATGCAGCAAAGTTCCTTTCGAGTTGCTTCGGACGCTAATGGTAACTCGCCACCGGTGAGATTACTTGAGACTACTTGCGCTTGCACTTGACTTTACCTCTGTAGCTGAGCTACAAGGGGGGTCGAACTCGTCGCCTGCCCGTACCGTCAGTCAAAAAGAGGTCATCCATCGCCTCGACGCTGCAGGTAGTAACTTAGCGTTCGGTAGACATGCTGAGTCTCCTTCAAACAGAGGAAAGGGCCTGCGTTGCCAAGTTGTCTGAGTCGCATCAGCCGGTTCCGCTAGATGCACGGGAGCGGCCTGTTACCGCTCGAGCTCCACGCGAACCAACCTAGTTCGAACATTTACTACAAAAGTGCATCGGGAAATGATTCAATCGAGCATTTTATCCGGTCCACTGGACAGGATTTCAAGCCCCTACTCACCAGAAAGCAAGCAATTTTTTGAGTCGCGTAGGCCACGGCCGGCCGCGTGAGAATACACCGGATGAAACGCTCAGTGCTGAGCCATACAAAACGGCGACTCTTACCAGGCCTACGGCCGTCTGTGCGTGGTCGTGATCGCTCTAAATAAATGGAAATTGGCCCTCACCTTAAATATGGCAACTTTCGAAACCAAGGATACCAACTATGGGCGAGGTGAGCAGGCGCAGTATGCCACTTGGGCATGCAGTCACGCTTAGAGAATGGACGGTTTCCTACCTCCCTATTAAGGGATACTCCGGTCAGCATCATGTGAATATGGGAGGATACGACGCTTATATGCAGTCAGGATGCCCACTTGAGCGAAAAATAGCATGATTGCCGTTTCTTATTCCCTGTAGCACGCAGGAGTTGAATTCACTCGCTTACGTAGAAGCTCCTCGGCTCTGGGAGTGACTTGGGAGCTGCTGTTCTGTGGTACATGCATTTGATCAATCCACACCAGCTTGTTGTACGCCGGGTGCAGTTACCAAAGGTCAGACGCAAAGTAGCCTTGGGGAGGCTTCTACTGCATGAGTGCTCCTGTGCATCACTTTTAAGCAGATGAAAGGCTGCTGCTGCTTGTCTTTTCCTGAATAAGCAAGTAACGACTACTCCTAATTTGATGTAGGTGATTGCAGCTGGAAAAATTCTGTTTTGAATTGCAGCAAGTTATTTCCTCATGTACTATAAAGTGGAATGCATCTGGATGCAACAACTATGGAACAAGGGCACGCATAAAGCTTTTCCCTCTTAAGCATGGCCTTGTCCCAAACTGAGGGAGTGCGAGATGTTACGTAACATTGTGCTGCGCCAGAAGTGTCTGCTACTCTCATAGGATTTGAACTTTCATTTTGTTGTCCTAGCCTTTTGAGTTGTATGGAACAACAACTATGGATACAGCCTGGGCGCTCAAATGCGTACTATATAACGCAAAAAAAGCATGAAAACTCAGAGTATATAGAGAAAGTATAGCTAGTTGAAGGCGTGGCTGAATTAACCCCTACGCAAAACAAATTCATCTTGGATTGGGGAATTTTGTGCTCGAGGCTGTCGAGTAACTGCGACTAAGTGCAATAAAGAGTAGAGTGATGACTCTCGATCAAGTTTTTTGCACGACTGATGCTGTGTAGAGTGCGCGAACACCCTTTCAGTTCCACGAAAGTAAAAGTGTGCGGCTGGAATCTCGCTCGAGGCTGTCGGCTAATCGGGAGTGCAATGGATGATAGAGTGATGACTCTCAATCAAGTTTTTTGCACGACTGATGCTGTGTAGAGTGCGCGAACACCCTATCAGTTCGAAGAAGGTAAAAGTGTGCGGCGAAATAGGGCAAACGACTATGGGCGCTTTCTGCATGCACGCTCAGGCTGAATCCGTGTTGGCATTGGCGGCCGATCCTTTCCCGAGGTGTTGAGGCCGAATCGTGAGCTTCTGGATGCCACGTAGGGTGGTGGATAGTGGGCGAGGCGCAGAGCTTGCCAAACAAAGATAATAGCCAGTCCAATGCCTAAAATGATCCACCAGCAGATTGGGAGCGTCACCTGAAAGGCTCGGAAAGCCAGCGGGTCATCCAGCGTTTCGCGCCAGCGTTCGTTTCCAGCGCATGCCATGCTCGCTAGGCAAAATCCAGAAAGTAACCAAAGAATCTTAACCTTCATGCAATGTTTTATCTGTGCAGACGTTATCCATCTGAGTTGGAGCACCAGCCACATCACATTCGTAACACGAGCTGTTGCTTGAAAACCTTAAGCATCCTACACTTCGCTCAAACAATCTAAACAGGCGGGATAGCATGTCGAATTTGCAGCGGATTTTATCAGGCTCCTAACCTGCGTCTCATGACCAGCATTTTGTGGCGCAGCTCATTGGGGATGACGCCCAGCACACTCTGAGAGAAGACAGCTCTGCACCAGCTCTCGATATACAAGAAGTGCTGGTTGAAATGAATGCGGTAAGCGAGCCTTGATCAAAGGTACCAGTTAAGTTGAAGAAGATTGCTTACCGTGGGCTGCCAAGTGTAACCACGCTCTTGTTCATGTTCAAACAGGACGTACCATAAGTCCTGGTTACACAGATACATAAAAACTTGAGACTTCCTGTAGCAAGTGTGACTGCCATTTGCTCTTATGTGTTATGTTTTCCGCATGTAAACCCCATGTCACTCGTAATAGTATGCGGCTCATATTTCTCTTTGCAAAGCAGATCAGGGGTTGAGATTTATCGTGGGGCGCACCCTGTCGCCCTCAAGGCGGTATTTCTTGACATCTACGACTTGGTATACTTTCGCCATTCTCGGTGTCCCTGGGGGATTCTCTTGCAGCCTTCTGAAAGAGATAATCCTGTCACGAAAACACGCGCACGCTCGTGCTCAAAGAGTAACAACTGCACTTACCTCTAGCTGACTACGGCACGGCAGCGAAACGTCTAAACGTCTTTGGCCATTACTCTCAGTTCTTTTTTTAATGAGTAACTCCTCGTGTTTTCTGAAGATATTCGGTGTAGTGGAGCGCATTGGAAGCGCACCACTGGCATGCCGCTGGCTGTGAGCTTAGGGACTTGTTGTTGTGCCTGTGGTAATGAATGTACTCCTCGGTACCAGACTTTTAATACACCTTTCACTCTGCGGTTGTAGTAACGAATTACAGTTACACTAAATTCTTTAAAGGTAGTCAAGAGTGTGCAGAAATTTTCTCCGGGGCTGCCCGCCAGATGCTGATTCACGGGGCTGGAAGCCAGGTGCCAAATGCTAAAAAGACGGTTTTCTCCAACGAAAGCTCTAGTATCTTTGGAAAATGTGAAAGACGTCATTTTTTGGATAATGGAACTCTCGAGCTAGCCCCCTACGCATCAGAACCTCAATGGCAACTTGCTTCAGTCCAGGAGCGCATATGGCATCGTGCAATTAGCGTCGTCTTCGAGGCGTGCTCACGTCTTCGTCTCTCTGGGCTTCGCCTTCGTGCTTGTGGGCCTCCCATCAGGTCTTACATATTATGATGAAGTCTTCAAGGAGTGGAAAGTTGGCTGTGGATAGATTGGCGGGTGGTGGCGCTTAAGCAAAAACACCTGGTGATGCGATCTGTGGTTTTGGGTAACAGCCAAATGTATACCAGGTTCTTGGAGGTTGGCGTACCTTTTGTGACTGGCTTACCTAATAGAATAGCCCTATACATGCGGAATTTCTCCACGTAGTGAAGTGCCAACATGCAGATACCGGACGTCGACGGAACAATGCTGTGATTGTGTCCTGGAGGCACTTTTTTCCAGACAGGTTTGCTGTAAGCTCAGCGGTATCATGCAGTCTTTCGTGCGTCGAGAGAAATGTCCGCCACCGCCTGTTTTGGCCATCTCCAGTCTACTGTAGGCAGCATCGTTGGAGGCGGTGATAGTATTTAGGACGCAGCCAGGCTCTCCTGAGGAAGTTATATTCAACAAAGCGGTGGTGTGTACTACTGTGCAGAAAGCTTCTTTAACGCTTAGATATGCGCCTAGATAAATGGGGATAAAGAGTATGGCCGCTTCTAGTGGATGGAAACGAATTCAAGGTATAAATGAAGAATGCTAAGACGGACGCTTAACCGAATTTGTAGAATGTTTGGAGCAGATTGCCTTTTCAGCCACTCAGACAATTGCTAATATGCGGATGCCTACTGCCGCCCCCGTGATTTGGGCCCTTTTGACTCCCATTACAAATTAGCAAGGGTGCACATGGTACTGCCCCTCCATCATGCAAATGTTGTTAGCATTGCACCAGCCTGTACATGCTGGAAACATCTTGGCGCCGTGGCACCACCTCGTTGCACATTTCTGTGCTGAAGGCTATCTCAGAAGACGATGCTTGGCACATCTATCATAAGCAAATACGTAACGTAATACTCGGGGAGTTATCGCTTTTCCGTGCGTATACTTGCTGAATTTATTTATATAGTATACACAGGCATGCTGCCGTAATCCAGGAACATTTGTCGAATGACAATTTCGCGGTAAAGATGCGCGGTGTTCAGATGATGACTGGGGCCCGAGGAAGTTACTGTGTGTGGGTTGGAAATGCGCCAGGGCGTCACCCCATATTTAACCCCGAAACGGGCAAGCGGTGCTTGCTTGTTGGTTTCCCCTATCCTACCTGGCTGGCTGCTTGCACAGCTGGCAAAGTGTGACGCACACAGCGGGTCATGCAGACCGATCATGATAAATGCACTGTGTCGATTTATGCTCGAGGGGAGTGGGTCTCAGTTTCGTAGACTCTTCTTTCAGGCTAGTCGAATGCCGATAGGTTAACTTGTTATTTACGGCGTAAGTAAAGAACACCTTGTAGTCAGGGGGATAGTAAGAAGGGCTTTTTTTTACTTGCTAAAGATCGCTCGGCAAGATGCCTGAGTGTGTGCATAAAACGGACCTTGACGCTCATAAATGCTAGCGTAGAAGCAGCTCCCAACGATTGTGAGACCAACAGGGACAAATCCGGTTTGACAGAACTAGGTCATAGCTCGGGAAGGTTTCGCAGCCGCACGGTCTGGGGCAGCCGAAATCACCAATCTTTGTTACGGCTCCTGATGGGGAAGAGCCAGCTTGCCGTACTGGTGCTAGGGAAGACCGCACATAGCGAAGATAGCAACAGCGGGGACGCCAAGCAGATGAGGTATCCCTGTGGATTCAGTTCGTCTCCCTTATGGGCGCCGTGAATCACACTTTGTCGCTCTTCTTGCTCACTCTACAATTGGCGTTGCGCTTGCACACGACTTGAATATATTTTCTGTCTCAGCTTCCGAAGTAACTGCTCGTTCGCCTGAATTTCCAAGGGACGGTGCACATGCATTCAGCTTGATGCTTTGTACCCTCTGACCTGCTGTTTTATGGAGTCATTTGCAGCTGGGGGCATGCATGCCCCCAAGATGTGGGAAAGTGCCTTTGCAGGAATCATAATGATTCGAGGACTTGCATCTGCATATCGTCAAAAAGTGCTCGGGGATATAGACTGTCTATTTGTTCCTGGCTGCTTGAATTATTTGCTGTTGGTTGAGGCAGGCACAGAGGGCCTCCACTTTAGGCAGTGCAAAATATGTCCATACGCACCTGATGAAGCATTCCCAGATGTCCAGCAGCTACGGGGGGTGGAAGATAATGAGAAAGCTCCGTGGTGCACCTGCCTGAACTGAGTTTGCTATCTTCCGCGCTTTCCTTCCTTTCTTTCGCTTGTGAAAGGGATTGAGTTGTCTCAATATGCTGTCTCCTGAGGCATTCTTCTGCATGGTGAATCAGTGTTTCCGCAGTTTTAAGGGATGATTCTGCCGCTGGAACTGAAGAGGTCTCCTTTAGCTGCATGAGAGCCAGTGCCAAATTCGCAAGGACTGTGGCAGCTGCTGCGGCCCATGGTAAACTGGTGTTAGCGGCTGTCGATGCCTTCACAGCCGCTCGGAGTTGGAAGGTCGCTGTCCTAGCACGTGTAACTGCTTCTGTTTGTGCAACATCCAAAGTGGCATCTACGTTTCCTGAGGAAATAGCAGGATTAGTATACCTGATTGCATAGCGCAAGCTTGGATTTCGGAGCCGCGAGCGTTCACTGCAGTAGTGGGAAGAATGAACAACTTGCCTTCTGATATCATGATGCTCTCCGGCGTCTTACAGCCTGCCGGAGGTGGTGAGACTAGCAGAGTTAAACAGTCTATGTAGTTGTGAATGCTTCGTTGAAGAATGCTGTGCATCTTTGGGTCTTGCTCTGCCGTGGAACCGACTGTTGACGATTGCTCTTCTTCATACGAACCATCAGCTTCTCTTCGTCTGGCTGGCCGCGCATTCACACCGCCCGTCTCTTGTTGTGATGCCAGCGTCAACCGGAGCAAAGTGTCCCCATCGTCTTTCATTTCCCGCATTTGTTTAAGCCTTCAGCAACGGCGCAGAACCACTCTTGTGAATAGACAATATGCAACTCTGTGAAGAGGTGGAAACATGAAGAAGAGTGCAAACGGTGGTAGCGCAATTTTGAAGTAAGGCGCGGATAGTGTTTCCACCCATTATGAACGCAAGAACAGGTACAGGTGATTATGGAGTAGTCGAACCTTCGTATGTGACACAAGTCAGCGGATACGGCGGCTCGCTGCTGTTGTAAGCTTTCGTTGTTCCGAATGTCCACATCATCCACCATGGCTACCGTTTGTGAGGGGTGGAGCTGTAGCAGTTCTTGGAGGCTTTTTTCCGCGCTGTCCGCAACACCATGCAACTACAAGCAGCTCGAAGCCATCAGCACATCTGCACGCTGCATGCTGGCCACTCCAAAAACCTCTTTTGCCTATTTAACCATTTGCTCCGTTCATCTGTAGCACTTCAAGCACAGCTCAGTATAACCATAAATGGCTGGACAGGAGGGAAGCCGCTTACTCTTCTAGTGCGTCAAGCCTCAAGAAGGCAGCAGCACGTCGAGCCAGCAAGACGTGCTGTAAGTGCGAAAGCTCTGCTTGCAGTGGGCCTCTCTCTAGTGGCTGCCCAGCTACAGCTGCCGCTGCATCTTCTTGCTGCTGCAGTCCCTGCAGAAGTGTCATTGCTTCGTTGCAGTCTGAAAGAGCCTGCCGCACCGAATTCCAGCATAAGTGTTCTTTCTCTAGTTCCGCGTGCGTTTCCATGTGCTACCGAGGGTAACTGGTGCTGCTTGCCCGCCACTTGCACGTGGTCTGAAGAAAACGGACGAGTTGAGAAATGTAAGCAGAAAGTGTTTCATTATCCTATTTACCTTTTTTGCGTTTCCTGAAGCTAGCCGAGCCAGGCTGCGGCCACATAATGCTTTGATGTGAACCAGCCGGTGAAGGCTCTGGTGCTGGGATGGCTTTAAAATTAGGCTATATGCCTCATCCGCTGCTGCTGCATCGCCCCCAAGCAGCAAGCGGCCTGCTTTAGACTGTAGCCATAATGGGCTAGCTTCCTGAAGCCTCGATAGGTCTTCAGGCTTCTCCCTCATGCGCACCTCGCTGCTGAGACCTGGCTCAGTTTGCGGCAAAGGTGGGGGAAGAGGGCCTCTCGCAGGAGCCCTATTCGGCCTTCTAGCGGCAAACGAAACCTTTACTGTTGTGCAGGGTGAGGGGTTGACGGACTGGACCTCTGGCATTGCCAGCTGTCCATAGTTCGAGGCTCCAAGTAGGTCCTTCTTAGCACAAACAGCCAGGCTTGTTGAGAAGGCAGCATGAGTGGACTTTTGCTCTATGCAGGCGTCACGCTGTGTGGCAGGTCTAGCTGCTGGTGTTTTGGTTCGCAGTTCTTTGTTTCTCTCCCTTGTATAGGGCTTGACGTCGTGTTCTACAATCACGCTGTGGTTATTGCCTAGAGTGCCGTTCCTGCAACTCTCTTCACCTGAATCTGCTGCGAAAGCTGGGCCGTCTGGCTGCAGCTGCTGCTGCCCGTCTTGGTAGCTGCAGGTATCCTCCGTAGCTGATGGTTCGCAAAGTCCCTTCCATTTATGTTCCGCTGGTTGTTCGTCTGCCAGGGGAGGGGGAGTTACCTCTCGCGTTCCTCCGCATACAGCTGAATGTTCAGTGTCCTCGGGCAGCTGTTCGAGGACCTGTTTCACCTGAATGCTCCTTTGATGTTCGTGCCATTCCCGTTGCTCCTGCTGCTGTCTCCAAATATGTTTCTGCTGCTCCTGTCTGCGGGCTTCACGTGCAGCGGTGCGCTGATGCTGGAGCTGCTCTTGCCAATCGGCATACGCAGCAAGAGCTGATCTCCTTCGCTCCCTAATATCCTGTTGCAGGGCCGGGTTGCTCACAGCTGTCAACGAACCCCACATGCCCTCCTCGACCTTCGGCACAATAATAGTTAGATAGTCGACTGCAGGAGTGATTGTTGCAGATTGAAAAGCAACATCACCCCAAAGGTCAACCTCCAGAAACCAGGGATGCCAGCATACACGGATGTAGCAGCTGGCAACAACGACCGAAAGCTGCCTATCACGCCGCCTCTGTTGCAGGTCAGCCTTGAGGGAGGGGATGCGCAGCCGCAAGGAAAGGCTTGTGACAGTCTGTGACCACTCGTAAGTAATCGTATTGGGCATTTTCCTTGCTCAAAGTGAATGTTGTTAAATTAGAATGGTGGGGGGGGAGAAACAAGCTAAGCTCTGACGATGCAGCTTTGTCGAAGTTAACAAAGAAGGAAACATGCCCAGAAGTCAAAGACAGCATGCACACCGGAGTTACGGGTGTGAGTCTGGTTCTGAAACAAGTCTTCTGTTCGCAAAGCAAGCGACCTGACGGACAGCAAGGAGGCACTCTAAACAATGAAACTCCGGCTTTTACAAGTTGCGCCTCATTTGGAACATTTCCTAGGGCTTTGCACCGTGGTGGCAGGAAGCGGCTATAGATACCTGCAAAGCGTGACCAGTGAGTTTTGCGTTATCTGTTCTTGGTGCATATCATGGCTATTTGGATGCTGTGGAGTTGTTGCACTATATGAATTCTCTTAAAGAGTGGCATAAGCTATATGCATTGTGAAACCTTAAAATTTAAGTTAATGGCACCGAAAGTTCAGTTTGGTAGCGGGAGCGGGGGGTAGGCGGTCGTGCGAAGGGGGGGGAGGCAGCTCAAGGGCCGCCGACCGAGACCACGAAAAAGCTGGGGATAAATTTAAAAAGTTTTTAAGGTGTTAACAAAAGCTATCATCTCGGATATCCTGCCGGCGTTATCGTGCGTCCTGTCGGATTGGCGATGCCTCGACCCATACCCAATGCCAGTGGCAGTGGTTAGGATCCCATCTTGAGAAAAAGAAAAAAGCGAAACCATATTCCTTCCAGACTTAATTGCTTGCAGAAGTTGAAAAGAACAACAGTAGCCACAACAGCATGACTCTTCCCGACAACTCATGTGAGCTAGCATGCTTTGTCGTGGGGTCACCTTGTTCGCCTCAACACACATTGCCCAGTTGCTCTTATACCAGTTCTGAAACGTGGGATGAATGGATCCATGACAGAGGAGGAAATCATATGCGGTCAGCTGTCATGCATTAAGCCGTCGCAGCCCTGGAACTCGTCGTTATTGGCAAGAAAACCAGTCTTCATGAGATATGTGAGGAAGGAAGCTAAGGAATGCAACACTAGATGGAGTCTCAGGAAACTACCCCAGTGAGCACCATGGTGCATTTCTAATTGCCAACAACCAGCCGTGAGCCCAGCTGCCCGCAGGCAGGAACGGCAACTATGGCTCCACAGGTCCGGCACATCTCTACTACAGTGAGTCCTTTACCAGCTGTTGAACTGCAGCAGGGCACTGGAAGTGGATGGACCATATCGGACACCACTCCAACGTTTTTGCCCGGAGGCAAACTTGCCAGAAAGCTGATGCTTTCTGCGCTGAAGAACACGCACAAGTTTTTTGTAAGCCGGAGTGGCCTACGGGTGGACATATAGACTAGCAGGCCAACCTAGATACAGAATCAGAACACAGCCAAATGCTGGGAGATGGATACCCTTTGCTTAGTTGTCAGTGGCCGTGACACATTGCTGGCCGCATGCTCTTGATGCTCACAAGCATAATCTCCTCTTTGCTTAGGGCAGATGGTCAGTCTCTCTTGCGCTTGAGGTTGGCGTGCCAGCAGCACAGATCGAGCCCGAGAGGGTCCTTACCTCGGTGTACAAACTTCATATGGACACTTACCGTTCCATGGCCTGTTCGCCTTTGGCATTCCTGACTGTGGCACTTTTGATAGTACTCGCTTGATGCATTACATGTACAAGGAACATACAGTAAGGCTTTTCGCTACTGTTCTAAAGTCTTTCTATAGTTATTAAACACTTTTTTGTTTCACGACTTGCTCCCAGTTAGTGGCTAACGACGATAATTCCAACTATAAAACAGTGTGCAGTGATATTCAAAAACCGATATTGGGTTGACTTATGTCCTGCTACAGATCCAATAAAAACGTATTCGCCATCATGTGCCTCTACCGGAAATCTACCGTGATTTTGCATTCAGCGCCTTGAACAGCGCACACTGGTTAGCCCGCTGCAAGATATCTGTGCACTAAAGCCGCATGGCAAGGGAGGGGGGCCACGGAGGGACTTAAGGTGCAAGGACTGTGTGTCTGCAAACAGACGCTCTCTTTTCCTGTAGCGCCGAGTTGTGGTAGAATACGAATTTTATTATGACGGCTTGGGCCTCTGCAAAGCCTTCGATGGACATCCAGCGCCAAAAGCTTGTCACTCCATGTCGTTTACTCGTGGTTTCGCTTTACAGAGGCATTAATGAGCCCCTTTGTAGCGAGTCCCGCTGCCATCCCGGGAGCTGGCGGCGTCCCGTCTTCTCTGTCTCGGCAGCTTGGGGTGTTAGATTGATCTGCAGAAAAGCGAACAGCTATGCGGTCAAG
This sequence comes from Eimeria praecox, assembly GCA_963920595.1. Taxonomy (NCBI): domain Eukaryota; phylum Apicomplexa; class Conoidasida; order Eucoccidiorida; family Eimeriidae; genus Eimeria; species Eimeria praecox. The sequence goes on from OY986953.1 coordinate 1,541,594, forward strand.
ATGGCTTTTGTATAATAGGCCTAGCTAGCCTTGTCACAAAAACTCTTCTGCATGATATACAACAGGCTCCACTAATTACTGCGTACCTGAAGACTGCGCATGTGCCACTGGTCGCTGCACCGTTTTCTGCTCGCCTCAGACCCGAGAGAAGGGATCATCCCATCCTGAGAAAATAGCAAATGCAACTCAACCGCCAGTGCCCTACTAATTCTGCTAGTTGTCGTGCAGGCAATGAATGAGGATGGCCTTTCAGAAGGATAGGCAATGCACTGCATGCATATGCTGGTACAAAGGGATTGATGACCCTCACGCGCAGATGGCTCTGCAGCCGTGTGGTAACGGTCCTCCGAGCAGCTCGAAACGGTTCCTCTCTAAAAGGCGTGCAAGTTTGCTGAGACCAGAGACAGAGCAGGAACATAATTTAGGTGACGGTTGTATGCAGGAGCCTTGTATCTGCACCTGAGGTACACCCCCAAAACATTCCAGCTGCAATTAACCGCCTCACGTCAAGATTGTCGCCTTCCGTTTTGCTCCTCCTTTTGCCCTGGGCAAACTTCAGGGAATCGGACTCTGTTGGATACAATGTAGACTGCACGTAACCACACAGAGAAGGAAGCAGGCGGCAGTGCACGGTCTTTGAAATTCACGTTTTCTATCCTACTAGCCACAATCCAATCATACACCAACTATAGCTGTTCCCAAAGCGAATTTGGAATGGATGGTTCCTATCCTCGCAGACGTCAAACTTTAGCGCACCGGCTCGAGATGCCCTCTACTGTAATTTTGGTGCGTGCAGCTCTTCATTCTTCGCTCCGCACTAGAAAGCTCGTCAAAGCTTCGCCTTGGGATCAATCCAGCCTAAACAGAAGATGAAAAAACGTCAAGTGCATGGTGCTTAATTCATTCTGGAAGGGCAGACGTATGAACCATCTTGCTACAGGTCTGGTGGGCGACACTGTTCCATTCCAGGACCCACTCCCAAGCTTTCTTCGGTTGCAGTTCCCCTGAGTCTCCGCGGTTCCGGTAGCTGGTAATTGAGGACATCAACACCCCAGCGGCATGGATTTTCTGCGGCGTGCACCTGAGATGTTCTGCGATGTGGACGCACCGCCGGATCACCGACCCTGAAGACCGAGCAGTCACACAGTATAACGAGCATTAGTGTATAAACAAAACCCCGTGGCGACATGAATGCAGTATAGTACTAAGAAATCGCATGGGGACTATGACAGGCCATAACGTACATGTAAGAATGACTTATTATGCCTCGCATGTCGTGCTGATCACGATGGAGGCACGAAGGTGCTTTCCCGCCGGTGTTGGGCTTGTACCCTTCTGGGTTATGTTGATTCGCATTCATGAAGCGATGCTGCAAAACTTGCCCAAAATCTTGTTTACCAGGAGGTCCAATCTGCCTCTTCAGACTCTTCGAAGGACAAAATTCCCCTCTCCCAGCAGATGATCCTCTTATCCCATGGACATATAGGTTTTCAGATTCCTCAGGGCCTGAGTAGCACGCATGAAATCCTTCGGCGCACCACAGCCTTCATTAGTTTGGACCAAAAATTGTTAACTATACTGTGGATTTGCTTCAGAGATTAATAGCTCACCACTTGCTGTCCAGCTGATGACATCTTGAAGCTTGCTGCTGCTGTTTCTTCGTTGGAAGAGCTCAAGCTTCCGAGCATTAGGGGGCGTGCTAGGCTCCTCAACCCTGCCACTGAGCCTTGCAGCAACCTTGGAGAGGGAAACAGAAAGACATTCACTTCGGTGAACAAGTTCATATGGCGCGCATTTCGCAGGAGTCGGCCCACCCGTCTTTACATTTGGGTGCTATCTTACACTGCTAACTACTTTGAATAAGGCTTCACCTGAGAGGCTACGCAGTGCCGACGAAGTCGATGCCAACCATTGTCTCCGTCCTGCTCCCATGTTGTTCGCAGGCCGGCAGCAGATCCCCTGCGAAGAAGAAGCAGTAGCAAACAGTGCACTAAGATTGTGCTGCGTGGGAAGGGGGCGCAACGAGGAGCCCGCGAAGTCTGCAATGCCTTGCCTGAGCTTACTTAGTGCCGCTCTCTTGCGCCTCACTGAGCTGCGGAGTACTGAACCATGCTGCTTGCGGTTGCCTGAGCAAGCACTCGCACCACGAACTCAGTAGTCAAACCGAATATACTGTGCTCAGTGTGCTCAGTAGGCTGCGTAACACACATGATGAGGAGCAGTTATTTCGCCTCACTTGAGTAGCTCTTCTGTTCTTTTCCCATGAATCGCTCTCCAACCTTGATCTTCACCGCATAAGCTGTTTTCCATTTTCTAGGCTTTGAGCTCTCAGGCTGAGGAGAACCTATAAGGAATTGCCAGCCGGCACTGACTACACCGTCACCCAACGTTGCCTCAGAAAGGGCCAACCGGTAGCGAAAGTACGCAGCTTTTTTCTTGCAAGGATGAAGCTTGCTTTCAGCCAAGAGCGGGTTATGCCGGCAACGGGATCACAGAAATCTCACGGGGGAGGGCAAGACCAGCAGCATTCAAACAATCCCTACGTAGGCATTGACAAGGACAGCAAGACAGCCGCTTGCACGGTGAAATCCAATTCTTTAGCTCCACGCTAAGCTCTTCTAAATTAGTTTCTTCTTGGACAGCTCGGCCATGCGATGCGAGCGTCTTCATAAGCACATCACCGAACCACACCCCAAAATTGCATGAGGAAATGAATTGTACCTCGCTGGAGGCTGGAAAAATGCTACGCTCCCTAATTTCTACTTAATCGGTTCGTCTTTTGTAGGGAATGCCGTGAGAAGATGGTAGCAGACCAGAGAGCAGCAAGGCGGGGCGGGGAAACCGGCGAAAGGAAGGACTTTAAAGATACGTGCAACGGAATGCCTGTTGTAAGTGAAGCCTATAGTGGTCTAGTTCATTATGAGCCGGCAGAGAACAGCTTTTCAAGAAAATGGAGCACAGTATACCGCATTTCCTTGTGTGCCATCGGACGACGTCGTCACAACGTTTGTAAGTGAATGCTCATGGCACCCTCTCAGCGTTTCTTGCTGACTCCAGTGCAAATATATATCGCAATCAACAAAGGCATATAATTGATGCCATAATTTTCAAAGTTCGGTAGGAAGAAGGGCCCGCCCGCAACTGGTGACCGTTCCAGTGTCTCTGAGTGGACATGAGGCAGCCGGCCATCCACGCCACCAAGCCGTCTGGATATATTTAGCATGTCTAGTTTCAGTTCAGCCCAAATTTTGGGGCAAATAATGCGAGGAAAACTTTTAGAGCATGCGATGGGAACATCTTGTTGCAGGTTAGCGTGTGATATGCAGCATTTCCTTCCTACTGTCTAAGCCGTCGCTAGCCTTTCGGCCGGCTTCCGCATCTGGAAAATCTCTGCACTTATCCGCTGCAAACTATTGTTAAGCAATACATCGTACAAGACCCCTCACGGAACGGTGCAGAAGGCACACAACGGTAGTAAAACATGGGGCCGCAGGCCTGTGCTGCGCCCTTCATGAGATCACGGAGTAGATACTCTCTACTAGCAAAGAATGAGGCCACCTAGACCTTGCTGCCTAGAGCAATACTGGCGCTACATTTCACCTAAAATTCAATAACCTGGCTGTCCGTGATGCCGCCTTCAACGCATAAATCCCCTGCCCCAGTGAAAGTTCAGAAGGTTCAGCCCTTCAGAAGACCGGCAAAGAACGGGCAGATTTCTGAAGATTGTAATGAGAGCCGCAGCTCACTTAGATATACCACTGTTATGTGCCAGCAACCTGGATAGATGGGAGGCTGCTGGGTGGACCGAACAGTAGGCTTTCAACAACACGGCTTGCCGCACGCTGCTCTTATGAACTGCTCAGTGATATCGGTCTGATTTTACAGAGCAAGGCTTGCAGTGATCTGCCAAAACAAGCTATTCAACGAGCTAAGAAGTAAATGGAAAGTGTGAAAGCCGCTGTAAAATCCTTCCCCCGCTCGTTCGAGACAGTAGGTAAAACAGTTCAGCGTAGGGCCATCGTTAAATACAGGCCCTCAAGCACAAAGAGGGTTGCCCCCCTAGTGCCGCCCTTTGTTCAGATTAGGGCAGCAGCAAGTTATCAAGCTTTCCGAGTACGTTAGACACCAAGTGAATACAAAGGTGGGGCCGACAAGCGAAGGCACAAAAAGCTAGCTGAAATCACGAGGTGTCTTCTCCAAGGGTTCTATTCACAGAGGAAGCTGCTTGTCTCCATCAAGCACCCATTTGGTACATTGTTTGAACCCTGGGAGTTGTAGTATCCAACAACCAACGGGGGAAAGGCGTACTGCACCTAGAACTTGAGGTAGGAATGAGGCAAAAAGGCGCAGTAGGCCGTATAGCTGCAGCGGAAGCCCAATCAGGGAGTATCCTAGTGCAATAAGGAGCACTCCAAGAATATAGAGCAACGATGCTTTCCACTTCTGCGGCTTCAGCACAAAAAACTTGAGGGTTTTCCTGCCGCCAAGCACTAGCCCGATTCCTGACATGAAGGCCAAGTTCCCGAGAGTTAGTAAGGCTCGATCTAGGAAGCATAATACGCCGACAAAACCAAGGCTCAGTCCCAAGAGACAAAGCCCCACGCCGATTCGTTGTCCATCGCTCAACATTGGAAAACAACTGAACGGAACTGAGCAGCGTCCGCAGGCCAGAACTAAAGACAGCTTCAAGTAAGAAAAGACCAACAAAGGGCTAACTTAGCTCGTCTCCCAATACTCGTTTCAGGTTCTGGCAGAACTCCATTCTTCAGGGGGTATATGGTGCACCACCGGCCTAGAGCGGTGAGCAAGTTCTCCGAGCCTGTGCGGAAGGCTCAGCGTTTAAGACCTAGCGCAAGGATTCAACATTTCCCATCCGAACAAAATATAACGAAGAAGTGGTACTTTCCTGACACGGTAGGAAATGCTGAACACGAGGTCAGGTCCCACCCGGCGGGACGCTGTTTCAAAGAGCACTTGGAGTACAATCCAATTGAAGTTAAGTTCTGCAGCCACCACTGTTTTCCCGTCGAAACGAAAGGAGATGATAGTGTCCAGCCGTCCTGTAGAAGAGGGTTTGGAAATTTGGGATGAGTGCGCTGATGCCGACAAACTCGCCGCGGCTTGTCTCGCGAACGTGCCTAAGCGTTGCGCCGTAAGAACAAAATATATAAAACCGAGCCCACGACTACACCAGTGATATAGATGCCCCTTCAATTATATTAGTGGGTGTCTCACAGCTGTCTGATTTCAATCCTTTAGGCTGCCCAATATGTGGAGGGCACAAGCCCGACGGCACTTCAGGGGCCAGCCCCACTAGGACGGTCTCTGCCAAGCGATACCGTAAAAGCATGCGGAATACAAGCAAATGACTTTTTTTTCCTGTATGTATCTTCTTATAGGCCTGTCATCCGTCAACTCCTTAACAACCTGTTTCGTGCTTCCACATCAGGAAGCAGCCGGCTTCGGACAGTGGGGAAGCCAGCACTTGAGCCGGACTGACGGCATTTTGGAATGCAGTTATCTCTCCTAGTGGAAACGGTGAAAGTTGTAAGCCAAATCATTGGGGAATAAAGGGACCCCAAAATCGGTCGCTTGCATCACTTTTTGCTAAGGAGGTTGCTAGCTCAGCCTTCTAGCTCAGGTATGCTGACAGATGAAGCATTATCCGAGTAAGCTGTCTATATACGCTTTGCACGCAGGTATTTCTTCGGCCAAAGGACCATGCCTCCACTTGCTTCAGATGCTGCCAGTGCGGCGGCTCCAGCAGATAATCACCAACGGAAAAATCCTTTCCCAGAGTTTCAGGTGGGAAGCCTGGTCGCATTAAACAAAACTAGACGCACATCTCGTATGCCCAGTTATTGCATGAGAGAAGAAATGGCTGGCAGCCTCTTGATAGTGCTGTGCTTAACCGCGTGCTGTGCAGGTTGTGGTACTGGCAGGCGGCAGTGGCTCCCGCCTTTCCTCACTTCTGGATTCCAGTGCTTCTGCGGGAACTGCATCATGCAAGGCTCTGTTACCCGTGGCAAATAGGCCTATGATATGGTATTGCCTCAGGAACCTTCAGGAAGCTACATTCGGTGGTAAGATAGTGCTTGTGCGGCCGTGCGAACAAGGCGTCGCGCTGCTGAGGGACTGCGTGCGTTTGCTTTGATACCGTAAAGTATGCGCTAGCACGCTACACGCTCAATCGCAGGGGGAGATCCCTTTTCTAATGAACACATCACCGGACCAAATCATGATTGTGGCTATGTGCATCTTTCAGACGTAATCGTCGTAACTCAAGCGCAGCAACAGGCGGAGTTGTCTGCCTACTTGCAGCAGGAGTTCCGCAGCTCCTTCAGGCGTCTTGAAGTGGTTGGGCTCAAGTGCACACGCCGGGGGGAAGAAGAAGATACAGAGGACGCCTTGCATGGTGGGAACAGGCGACGCTCGGTCGATGTTTCAGACGATCCGGACCACCGCGTCTGCGGCACAGCAGAAGCACTGCAACAAATTCGTCACCTGATTACAACGGATTTTATAGTGTTATCGTGCGACCTCATCGGCTACGTGGACTTTTTTGCCCTTGCAAGTGAGGAGCAGGGAATGTAAAGTGTGAAGTATGACCCATTCGCTGTCTTCATAACCTGTGCGATGTGTGCTAGCCCTGTAGAACCTCTTGCTGCTGTCGTTTGTCATGTGGATTGTGGGATACGCTCCTAATTAAATTTTCTACACACAAAGCTGACTGGCTGCTGTGTATTTGCTTCTTCGTGCAGATCGTCACCGAACAGAAGGGGCGGCCTGCACAGTTTATTTAATGCCTCGTGACCCTTTCGCTGAGCCTGCAGCAGAGCAAAGCAAGGGGAAGGGAGGTGGGAAAAAGCCGAAGGAAACGCAACAAGCGAAATACGATACGAGCAGAGGCAATCCCGTAGCAGTTGCTGTGGACGACTCCGGTATTCAGCTGCTGGCAATTCAGGATAGGCACAGTAAGCCTGTCGACAGGCTATCGGCAGGCATATATTTTCCTTCTCATGCTTCTTTAGCACTCACCTAATCATGCTTGATTAGCTCTCGCTTCACATCAGTGGTCCATGCCAAACGACGGCGGGAGCGTTGGCTCGTGTACCTTCGCATTTTCAGGCATCAGCCATGGCAGCTCCTTACAGCTTTCTAAATTGCATCTATTTTTGCATCCCTCCCAGCACTTGCTACCTGATTACTACGATCCTCATGTCTACGTTTTTGCTCATGCGACGCTCAAAATCTTCGATCAACCCTCTTTGCGCCACAGTTTGTACTCTATCCGGGTAAGCTACACGACAGCTGAAGTAAAACACGAACCTGCACGCAAAGTTCAACAGAATAATTCAGTCGGAGTGGCGTGTAGTCAAGCGGACTGGACAACGTACCTATGCACATCCGGTAATCAGGAGTTGTTCATAGGGCTTAGCGGGCTGCAGAGATTTTCATAAGCTGTACCTGAACGGGTGTTTGGGTGTATTCAGTTTGACCTCGTGCCCTATATGACCACGATGCAGATGACAGATGCTGCACAAGGTAGGCGAGGCGCCATCTCACCTGTTGCTGCATCGCCGTTTACTGGGCCAAACGCCTTTCTAAGCACGACGGGATTTTGCGCTCATTGTTTCGCAATATTCGCAGTTTGGTCTAGCAGCCGGCTTGAGTGCGACGTTTTCGAGAGGCAGTTGTGGGCCATCCAGCAGCAAGGAGAGGAGGAGGCGACTTCAGCATCAGTGACTGCTACTGCATCAACAGACGAGGCGCCCAACGGAAGCGCCTTGCCGACAATATACACCGCAGCAAACCCCCCACCCCGCCCAGTGCGTGGAGCGCACGGGCATTTCTTGCGTGGCTTGCATGCATTTTAGCCCTCAATATGGGTCGCTGTAGGGGAGCTGACTGACGTACTGCTGTCGAAATATGGGATGCTGTCAAGGTTTTGCACTGCGTTTGCTGCAGGCGAAGGGCAACCGGGTCGTATGCTGCATACATCCGGAAGCTGCAGGGATTTGCTGTCGCGTCAACAACCTTGCTGACTACCGCGAAATCAACAATAAGGTGAGGGGTTACATGGTTTTTCCATGCTTTTATAATGCTGCACTAAAGTGTCAAAATGCGCCGGGGGTGTGCAGGTTACAAAGCCTTTGGTTTGCACTGTTTGTTTGCAGTTTTGCTGCGGTCGGCTAGACGAGCTGCGATCCGTTTTTCCAGATTGGGCCCTTCCGGAGCACAATCCTAAGAAGCCTGGAAGCGTGAGATGATTTTTGCTGGTTTTTTCACGTCACTTTGAAGCTTTTGAGGCGTCTGCATCTTGATTGCGCGTAGTACACTGCACTTTGCCCATGCATGCGTTTTAATCAGATGCGCGACTGCGTCCTGGCCGAGAGCGCCACGCTAGAAGCAGAAGTGGTGGTCAAGAGAAGCGTGATTGGCAAAAACGCAGTATTGCGGTCTGGGTGTAAAGTAACGCAATCCATCCTCATGGCTGGCGCGGAGGTGGGACCAAAGACAGTGCTTCAGCGTGTTATACTATGCCCAGGCGCGAAGGTCGGGAAAGACTGCAAAGTAAGAGTATTGCGAAGAATAGATCAGCCGGCGATACAGCTGGTTTTCAGTGGTGCTCCTAGGCCATATCAGTGTGCCGAAATGTGCGTTCTCAATGCTGCTTCGCGGGTCCGCTTCAGCGCTCTTTAGCCGGCCAATGCGCATGTTTTGCTTACCTGTTGTTTTCAGCTTGTGAGCTGCCAAGTCAGGGGAGGCTTCTGCGTGCCTGACGGGACGACTGCAGAGGACACTACACTGCCTTCCTTCACGGACGACGTGGAGTTTGCAGATTTACACATGTGAAATGGCAAGGCATCATGTGCCAGGAGGCACGCGGCATATCACCAAGGGCTTCAGGCTAGGATGTATCGGGGAACTTTGCATAAGGCGAACTTGACTGGCATTGTAATCGCGGAGCTCGACGCGGCAAACGGTTGGTTCTTACCCGTTCAAGGTTGGCCCCGCGGCTTTGTGGGACTTCCCTCCACAAGCGCCAAATTCCTTAGTGCACCAGCGGCAGCAGTCCAGCTACTTTCAGTCCATAACCAGCTTTTAGACTTCCAGTTCTTCAACTGCGCTGCTTTCCGTAAACATGACCTTGCTAAGTGTTCGTGCTCAACTGCTGCCGCTTGCTGCTCCTTTACCTTCTACCTTGCCTGGAAGAAGGTAGCCCTCTCTACAACTGAAGACAAGACTGCACTCTTCAGATGCGTTTTGAGAAGTTTTTACGCATGTTTAATGCTTTCCCCCTACCGTGTTGAATTCCTTGACCATACTGTGTCTCGGCAGAGCGCAGGTCGCGCTAGAGCCGTTTTGCGTGCAGACACTAGCATAGTGCAGAGCCTTGTGAATATGATTCGTTGGCTGGTGAAATAGGTGCAGGAGAAAGCTGCGGGGAGAACGGAAGGTCTCCCCGAGACTGCTAAGTGTGCAGGCCCATAGCCTCTTACCAACACACTCTAATATGCCATGCGCGCTGATCGCTGCGATGCGTCGAGTGCAGTTTTCGCAGTTCGGTACTGTTGGAGTTACGCCACCACGCTGTGCGACAGCGTGAGGTCGACAAATCAGGCTTATCCCTGAAGAGGGATACATTCTGGAAGCTGCGGCCTAATAGTGTGGTTCTAGGGCGGTTTCCGCCTGCTCGCCGTCATTTGTGTCGGATGGCCCTAAAAGGGGAAGGAACAATTGATACAACATGCAAGATATGGGCAATGAACTTCAACAGTGTGCAGCCGCTCTACGAAAACGGTTGGCCTTGTCGTGACCGGTGGAACACGCATTCGACTAGAAACAGCCGGCTCACCTCTGTGTCAGTAATCAGTAACTAGAGTACGTGCCAGACACTGGGATACAGTGGGCGGGGAAACATGGTCCATGCTACATTTCCCTTAGTGGGGCCCCATACTGAAGTCTTGACAGGAGCCAAGTGGCTGCAATGCTAAAAGAAGCGAGCTCTCAGCGAGCAGAAGCAACAGCTCCGTCGTGTAAACTTTGACTCTCCAGTATGTGTAGCTCACGCTCAGCGTTCGCCCGAGCACGAATGAGCTCTTCATGATCCAGGCAGTCGAAGCTGCTAGCACACTCCAGCAACTTCGCTAGTTGTTTTCTTCGGTATCTGCTGAAGTAATCCTCACTGACAAAAAAGTATTCTTGTCGCAGCTTCTGCAACCGCGTTGCTGCCTCCACTGAGCTGTCAGCGAATTCCAATTGTTCGAGCCGGCGTGCGAGCCGCATTAACTTTGCTGTCTCTGTGTCATCAAACGGCTCTGAATGCCTTGCTCGCAGGGCATTAATTGCTTCCATTGTCGGGGCTAATCTGGTTAGAGTGGTAGCGCGTTGTTCCCACAGCAGCCCCATAATCAAAGAGAAACGCCCCCTCAGCAAGATATCAGCAGAAGCAAATGCGAGCGATGTTGACACCTTCCCTGTGACTAGCTCACTGGTCTGTGCAGCCGCGCACGCCCGATTTCTCAATTTCCACTGGAGTGCTAACAACAGCTTCGCCGCAGATTTCTGCCACGCCGTATCTTCAGCTTCAGGATCCCAGCTCACAAAAGTGCACGAATTATTAGCATCGTCCACATTTGCCAGCTTTTTTGAGTCGGATGCTACGCAAACACATCTGGCTAACGTGATGTACGCGCAAGGGCACGCGAGCAACGAGCCCAAAAACACACTTAGCACAATTGGCTCTCGCCTGGCAGAGGTATCCAAGGCATCCAGCCGTTTTAGTGCTCGCGTAAGCCGATCAAAAGTGTGCAGCTTCCTCCAAGGGGCTGCGTGTTCAGCGCATAGGCTGCTCCACATAGTGACACACGCCTGCCGCTCTGTAATTCCTGTCTCGCCTTCCAGCCACAGCCAAGCTGCTTGAAATCGGCTGCACAGCTCTGCAATAGATCCACAACACAGACGTTTAAGTTGCACCTGGCGCAATGTCGTCGAGCTCAATTTATTCCCCAAAGTATCCACCAGCTCAGCTGTAGAGTTCTGGCTTTCCTGTGGAGCAACGGTATGGCCATCCTCTTGCGCGACCACACGAGACCTACAATGTATTGACAATTTTGATGCGGTTTCATCTGCGATCAGCTTGGGAAATCCAGACTCCTGTTCAAATTGATGTACACCCTTGAGAAACGGGGATGGCAAGTAAGCCGCCAGTGCCTGAGAGGGCTGATGAACTACCGATGCATCTGTTGGCACGAGATCCACAGTAAGCACAAACACTGGCTCATTTCCGGCCTCAACGCGAAAGGTGTTCACCATGTTGGCTCCCTTCACTGTTTCGGCTGAAACGACCAGGCAGTCAAATGATAGCCGGTCAGCAGGGCCAACTGCATCAGTTATGCGGAAAACCTGCAGCTGCAAACTGCCGCCAAAGGCATCTACCACCGTACTAGTGGAGCCCTCAACCACTGGCATGAAACCGCAACTAATTTGGTTGGATTCATCTAGAAGGGAGGTCTGGAGCTGCAGTTCGTCCGATAAGCTCGTCTCTTCTTCTTCTATTGCTTCTCTCAAGCCTGTCAACTGTACTGATTTCCCTTTTGATGCTGCGACAAGTTGCACAAAGGCAGCAGCAGCTTGAAGGCGGCACGCAAAGGGTTCTACTCCTGCTGCAGCCGCATCCTCCTGAGAAGCCGTTTTTTTCTTGATCAAAGGGCCAGAAGCAACCGCGAGGCCAATTGTCTGTCGCGTCGATAGTGCTGCTGCGGCCAGCAGCAGCTGGTGACCAGGGTGTAGCCGATCAAAAGTCCCAGCAGCAAGCGTATACTGAAAGGGTTCTTGTGCTTCCACTTTACCGTCCGCTTTGGCTGTGTCCCTTCGACCCACGGCTTCGTCAAACCCTTGCGAAGTTCCGTGGGCCGCCACTCCGCTATCATTTCCTTGGTTTCGGCGCATCGACCGTTGAATACCAGAGATGTCTTGTTCCTCCACCTCAAACAGTAAAGCCTGCTTAGAGGGGCAAACTTGAACGCTTCCACCCAACGGGCCTAGGTGGCAATGCCTTGGCCAGAGGTCGCATGCTGCACGACTGGAAAACGTTGAATCATCGTCTAAAACAAGAGGAACTGCGTTAACAAGCCCTTCTTCATCGGCAGAGTGCCAGAACGCGCTGCTCCCAACAGTCAGTCGGTAGTGGCGTAGCACAGCTGCTCTTGCCCGCTCCACCCAGCGAGTGCAAGCTGGAGGCAGCCCTGCACCTGACACCTGCTTGCGGGAAGCTTCACAATTCCAGGGAACAATAATAGGGGCAGATGCGAGCCCAATCCGGCGAGCCAAGCTACTAACCCTGGTGTTAAGGAGCACGATGAGATGCCATATTTGCATTCCACAAGACACAGAGGTGGCAGCATCTCCAACCCGGGGGCCTCGGCCACCATACTGTGACTCGTTAGTAAACGGAGGAGGTGGAATGGTGTGGGCTCCGGCAGGCAAGCACAAAAGCACATACAGACTGCGCCTCGTAAGGAGTAGAGCACGGCCTAAGAAGAGCACCAAGTCGTTCACCTCCCCAGGTTCGCCGGCACATGGCTCCGTGGCGCCATTCGCACCAGCTGAAGCCAACCTGCGAACGACCTCCCCATCTATTATTACACATGCCGCATCTTCTTGGAAACAGCAAGATGCTGCAGGGATCATCAAGACGACGGGCAAACAACAAGAGCAACAGCGTACACGTGGGGTGATGCTAAGGCACGTATGCTCCCGCTTGCATTGCTAGTAGAGCCGCTCAGGATCGCTGTAGCAGATTTTATTAGCCTTTAAAGCATTGAAGTTCCAAACAAAGAAAGCAAAATCTGAAGTGTGCGTGCGAGACAGACGGGTGGCACAGTGCACAGGCACTGCAATGGGCGTCAAGTGAGGGCTCTAGAGGCCTATACTACCGAGATAATACAAGCATTATATTACTGGAAATAAATCATGTTACTTTATACAAGAATTAAGCCCACCAGGCAGCCACACAAGGTGGTCCTGTAGAGAACAGCTCTCTGCTGAAACACTCTCTGACAACGACACTACGTAAAAGCCCTATGCATTACTTCCTGTCTAAAGCAACTTGGTTTCATTCTAATAATATATTATTTGTGCTCTTTCGGAAGAATAGACCACTAGAGGTCCCTCCTGAAGGCCATTGTAGTGTCTGTGTTCTAGAGCTGCAGCTTAGGGCAGGACGCGGCTCTCCTGCAGCTCCAGTTCAAAGCTCCCGAAGGAACCTGTGTAGCTGTGATCAGGACTTCTGCAAGCTGAAGTGGAGGTAAGCTGCTTTCTGGGGACCCTCATCTAGAGTATTTCGACTCTATTCCAACTCATGATGGCCGTCGCATAGAATCGAGGACACTCGTTACGCCTCAAGAGCTGCACAAGTTCTGCGAATCATCATGGGGAGTAGGCACAGCATTTCCTTTTACAAGGGATGAATCACGGCTAAAGCTTCATCAATGAGTAAATAACTTCTCACTAGCCTCGTAAAACCTACCTACGCTGGGTATTTCGGAACAGGACGTTTAACCAACAACGGAGCTCTCGGCATGTGTCTAAGCGTGTATTCGAGCGTTGATTTCCTTTCCTTCTTATACCTCCTGACCTCTCCTGGGAGGTGTTTAAAACTACTTCGTCGATTAGTCCAGCCCACCGCCCATGTAGGGTTAGATTTGGATATTTAGGCATGAATGAGCAGCCGCGGTGCCAGTTCAATGAGCTATGCGCCTCGCCACTGAAACGGCGAGAGCCAGCCTTGTCCTTTGAGGAAAATGGCAGAGTAGGTAGGCTACGACGCACCATCAACGCTGAGCAGCAATCAAGCACGGCATGAAATACAACATCCCTACAAGGAGATGATATCCCAGTGTTTGCCGGTTCCCTTTGCGTCTTCTGCCTCCTGCTAGTGACTACCTGCACCTGTAGAAGGCGCAGACAATCCTGTGTTGCCATTCTGCGAAGTTAGGGTGTTGAGCACGCCAACTGGTTCTCCGGTAAGGGGCTACTTGCGTTTCGTTGCCTCCATATGGGTTGACAGCTCACTGTTCACTTTATTTAAGCAGAGGTGAGGATCACAGAAACACGTCCGAAGGGGTCCCAATTCCATCCTTAACCATGAATTCAGGCAAGGTGTTTCCTGGCATTTCTCATTGGCCGTGTCTAAATGCAGGGTTAAGGATGGCATTGAGAGCCCTTCAAGCCACCTGTGATAAGAGCAATTCGCTGCCGTACGGCTGTAGACGGGTATCTCATACCTCATCCAGTAGTCCTTGCAGCCTAAAATTTTGGTCCACCTATCAAAAAGAGCTTCAAAAGTAGCTAGACCTCCACGGGCAACAAATTGCGTAATTGAAACGGCTCTTCTAGGGTTAGTCTGGGCAACTACTGATGAGGCTAGCACACTTGCGTGCGCATTCTGAACAAAACGCTGAAACTGAGCAGCCTGGAAGACTCACCTCATCGGTGTTCCCGTAACAGTTAGTTTTGTTATGGCTTGCCGATCCCGGGAAATCAGGCCCCAGCCCAAACCCATACTCAAATCCATCTAAGGGTCAGACCAGTGCCACTTGCCGCCTCTATTTGCAACCTTGCGCAGGATTCTGTAGACCCTCTCTCGCCCTTCTGGATGCCAACATCTTGCTAGAAACTTATGATGCTGTATATTGAAGACTTATCTCAGAAAGGCGCAAGGAACTTCAACAGGTTCCATAATGGTCCACTGAGCTCTACAGTCGCACCACAGCAGTCTTTAAGGCTCCAGAAGGCACTACAGTAAAAATGGGATGCATATGCTTTCTATGGTAATTGATGGCCACTAGCAGCGCCACCTTCACGCCGGAGCATACTTCGCAATTGCGGGTCGATGCTCGCCAGCGAGCCACAGGAGCCAATGCCAATCACGCTACTTTTCCCAGGCCTTCGCAGTAAAGCTTCCCCCTTTAGCTATCTTTGTATGTGAACAACAGTATATACCCCTTTAACTGTGCTCACAACGTTCATGGGGCGTTTTACTGTTGCATAGTGAAGCATGCTCTGCTTCGAATCGGCTTCCACAACAGCCAGTAGGCTGCGCCGGCAGTTCGAGACCCGAGGGATCGCAAAATCCTTACGGACTTCTCTGCGTCGCTGAAATTTGCCTATAACTCGTGCTACGTTCTTTTATTGCGGATTTTCTTGATTCTTTTCTGAAGCACGAAAAGTGAAGCAGCCTGGAGAAGCCTCACTGACGTCAGCAATGCGCGGAAGGGACCAGCAGGCTGCTAGACGAAGTTAAGTTTCCATCCTGCCTATGCACAATTTGATTATTATCGTTCCTTTAGAGCGTTTTTAGGAAGACGCCTGCTTAACAGAGGTAGCGCATCCCTGTTGGAACTGGCGCGGCAAAGTATTATTCTAGGACGGTGCCGGGGGCGTGATGCGCGTTTCTGCACAATATATATATTTCGTAAGGCTTGGGCACCACACATTTGTGATTAACTCCTGAAAGGCATTTCTGACATTTTGAGGGACGTTCTGCAGCACTCCTGTGCTGCGCCGTGGCATCTGTTGGAGCAGTGTTGTCATTTCTGCATGAGGATTAGTGCCTCCTCTAGTCGACACTAGGCTTCAGACTGCAAAAGAAGACAGCCTTTCTATGCGCATGGATGCTTCTCCCCTCCAGAACTGCCCTGCGCATGGGGCTGAGCTAGGGTCAAATTCGGAGTGGAGCGCATAGGCAGCGAGGACTCACTATTGCTAAGTCTTCGGCTGGGTCATCTGGAAGCTTTTAGGTATTTGAGGGCAAGGGCCAACGACGAATTGAAGATGCACAGACGAGGCATGCGCAGTAGCGCAGCCGTTTCCCGATCGCTCAGCGTGTCGTCCGATTCAGATGCTGTGGAAGAGCCAACTGTGTTGGAAGAAGCCCGCCAGGGGTCCTCGGCAGCAAGTGCATCACTAAAATCAAGGGGACGAAGCAGAATCAGCTGGGTGCTCTCTAAGAGCTCTCAATCATCAAGCTCAGCTGATTCCGACCATGATATCTCTCGCCCCCCGCACGTCGTACTTCCTAGTAGCTCTCGGGGGCTTTGCATTACCGATAAGGCCAATGAAAGCAGACCCTTTTCTAATCGCCGGCCAATTCGCGTATCATTCATGGATGAATGTGCTTCATCGACGAGCACAGAGGAGATACACTCCGAAGGAACTGCAGGAGTTGCTGAGAGTAGAATGTCCAAGGAAGCCGCCAAACGGCCCAGTATATCGCAGCATGAGGCGAAGGCAAGCATTGCTTGCCGCGCCCAGGCTGTTGCCAATGCCAATAGGAATATGGCAGCAATGGCTGCCGAGAAACGAGCCATTGACGAAACACAAAACCCGGCGCTTGATGCGATGGAGTGCGAGGTTAATGGGCTACACCGACAATTATATGAGGTTAAAGAGTCACTTCGCAAGCGCTGTTTGAATATTCTTAACTCTCTTGTTGGACGAAAGTGGACCATCGATACTAGCGGTCTGCCGGCGCACCAACCCCCTGACACGGTAGTCGAGAGCAAATGTTTCAAAACACGCCGCCTATGAGATATTTCAGCTCGAGGTTTTGCACCTCCGTTCGTTGGGGTTAAGAGAATGGTTCAAGTGTGCTACGTTTGTTTGCAGACACTTTGGCCAAGCGAATGCTACGCCCTTCAAAGTGGACAGCGAAAAGCCAGGTTCAAATGGAAGCAGAAGCAGGGCAGAAAGAGTCGCAGGACTGGTTTGGGCCATCGGCAAATGACGTGTTTGGAGATTGCCTGGTAATTGCAGAGCGAAATCCTTACCGCATCGTCGGCGTTTTTGCCCGTAGGTATCAGGACACGCGGCAGCGTCTTCCTTACCAGGATGATATTGTCTGTTCCACGATTTTTCCATGCATCCAGCACCTCGAGCCGCAGACGCGGCGTCAACTAGTGCTGAAGGCTCCCATTGAGATACCCAAACCCATCAAAGCATTCCCAGACAGTGGGGCCACGCTGCCAGCCAATCAAGACAGACCAGCCGGTGGTAGGTGCAGTATCTCTCTTGAAGAGACTACGAATTCAGCAGTGCCGAGTTCGAAACGGGACAAATCCCCCCATCGAAGAGAATCCCACTTCGGAATCTCGTCTGTGCAAGCTCATTCAAGCGCCTCATGGAGCATAGCACCAGCTTCAGCAAAGGATCGCACAGATCTACGCTGCTCTGCACGGTGTGTAGGACCGTGTTCACAGTATACTTGTGTTCTTCCTCCAGGAAACTATATTCAAAGCTCTGCTCTTGAAAGCTATCCCAAAGCCACCGTGGAGAATAATAACATGCGGATTCCCACTCGCCTTGCTGAATATTTGGAAAGAAATTGCGTGACAGTCGAAAGACCGTCCTGGGACAGGCGTTGCAGGCAAAAGAATGAGCAGCATCACTCTGGCTACAGGCGATCCCGGTCTTCTGCGCAGGCTGATGACACGGAGTCAGTATGGGAAGACGATGAAGACAATGAACAGCGTGCCTTTGGGCTCAATTTATGTGACGTCCCCAGCATACTACCTGAGTCAATCGCCAGCGGGCTGCCTCAGTTCGTCAGAAGAGAAATCGGCAACCGTTGGTTGCCTACGCTGTTCGCCGAGGCAGACGTTCGCATTTCAGAGTATTGGAAACTTGAGAACATGAAGAACAGGGAGAAAGCAGCCTGGGTCTATCAGGGAATACAGACTGAACCCAAGCCTGTAAGCGGAATTAAAAGCGGAATTAAAAGGGCAAAGGAGTGGCGTAGTACGCACAAGGGCAATTGCCACACAGAGTTTGAATTACCAGCGCCTCTATGCAAGCTGTCGACGTGTTTGTTTATTTGTGCTGCAATTTCAGTATCCATGGGAAGAAGTCCCGCTGGAAGGGAAGCCGCTGTCTCGTAAGGAGATCATGCAACAACGCAAAGCTGCAAGGTCACGGCGGCACCTCAGCCTAGAGGCAGAACGCTTGCTGAGAGGTATCGGACAAGGCGGTGGCTCCGATGGCGACGCAAGCGAGTCACAGCGCCGTACGGAAGAATGCACCATTATGAACTCAAAAACCGCTCAGCTACGCGGTCGTTCTCCAGGTGGCGACCAGGCCCCTGCCCCACTTAATACGCCTAGATGTACAGCGGCAGTCCCAGGCACACGGGCTATCAGGCGTGTACGTTAGCCAGCACTGAGGCACTGCTCTAATTGATCACAGAACTTGCAAGCAGTGGCGTGCATGCGTCGCACTGATTTCTGTTTTCGGTTGGCTAGAGATGTATAGGCATCCCCATATTTGCTATCGGAGGCCTTCCACTTTTTAGAAACTGTTCGAACACGAGGCAGCGGTACCTTCTCCCTCTCGCAGGTCTATTAAAGCCTTTTGTTTGTCTAGGTGTGCTTCCAAATCATTTGAAGACGTTTTCTCTGGCTATCATAGCCATCTGGTGAAGAGAGGTGATGACTCGATCGACGTGAGCCAGCAGGTCTGGATGAGTCGACGACCTAACTCTACTGAGAAGTTTCAGGAAATCTGCTGACGATAAAATCACCTATGTTTGCCCAGATCGCCTGGGGCACCTGGCCTTGTACATGCATGCTAGGCCCATAAGAATAATCTGCACCAGGGAAGGCCGGGCTTGTGTGCAGCACACCCGCCAGTTTCTGGCAGAATGCAGCTGCTGCTTGCACGCGATAAACTTTCAAAAAACAGGAGTCGGAAACGTGCTGGCACTGAACAACCCGGTGTACAAATGAATAGGGCTGTTAAGCCATATGCGGATCTAACGCGACGAATCCCCGCTTTGCAAGGCTTCCCTTGGTTGAAATTCGCTTCTGAACCTAATGGGGTTTGAAGACCCCCACGAGCTTATGCTTGATCCTGGTCCACCCTGATGCAAAATCCCGTACGGCTAACTGCTCCAGCCATGCCTCACCCTCGCACTGAATTAGTCAATTTTATCCCTCGCGCCTAATAGATCGGAAAGGAGGAGCAATGCGGCTCAGAAAGCTGCCATCTGATCACGTTACCTTCTTTATATCCAAGGTGCGCAGACTACGAAAGGCATGCTGCACTGGACGAACGCAATGTGCAGCGCTCACAGCTGCTAAAAAGTCTGCTGACGCCGTGAGCACGAAGCACCACGGGTCCAATCGAGACCCGGCCACCAAGCCAGCAAAAGATACCCCCAACATCGGGCCACCTGCAAACAGAAGCCATATTCCGTTCAAGTACCTTTGCGTCCTTAGCACATACAGCATATACTCCTTCCAGCTGCAATAAGAAGCGCATACGCCTTTCAACGCTCACCCACGACAGTGCAGAAGGGGAGGCCGGCGGCAACGGCGAGGAGGAGGACCGCCAAATTTAATCTTTGTGCATGCCTTAGTTCAAGATAAAACCCTGCTAAGGTGAAGACTGCGCTGACCGAATAAACAATAAAGCAGCAAAGAAACTCTGCCACGAATGTATCAAATAGCAAGCTGACTGCCCGAAGAACCTCGTAAGATGAGCTTGACTGCAACGTGCTATGCAGGCCTGCCATGGGTTGAGTAAGCTCCATAGGGAACGAACCCACAACGGATATTGCAGCCGTATGAATAAAGGCGGCTGCGAGATTCCTTTGCTTGTCAGTCATTATCGCGGTCATGATATCTAGAAGTATCGAAGGCTCCTCCTTTCCCTTTTTCCGCAGGAGGCGGAAAAGCTCTTGAGGAAGAGGCAAAATGTCATCGAACGGATTCAGCGCACTGAAGGCAGCTATAAGTACGCCTACCGTTATAGCACCTAAGAGTCCCGAGATGCCACCAAGTAACCACATGCCTGAGTAATCCACCCACAGATGCACTGAATGGAAGTATTAAGAACAGGGATGGATGCCTCAAATATAAAGCCTTAAACTCTAGCTCTCCAGGCATAATGGTTGTCCCAGTCCTACGTTTTGTAGCGGGTGCTACGAAAGAGCCGCAGGCGGCCAGAAATCGCGTCTCTTGAACTGCTGTAATGAAGGCGGAGCCTGCATCCCCGGTGCAGCTGAAGTTGAAGAACTCCATCCAGGAGGCATTGGCCAGGAAGACACTGAGGACCGTTATTGCATTCGAGCTCCACTTGCTGAAGAGGGAGGTCCCTCTCAACATTGCTTGCACCAGTGCTGGCACAAACGCAATGTACGCGTGAAATGCCACGCTGGTGATGTAGTTCTGAACGAAATAAGCTGAAAGAGGTGGAGTATACCGCTCTTCGCTATTGGCTCCTGCTGAGTTGGTGCCAGCTAACCCTTCAGTGTGTGGCAAACTGCTTGTAACCACATCATGGGGGCGAATTGGCATAGGCGGTTGTCGTGGAGTCTTTCGGCTCTTTTGAGGCTTCCGTGCGCTCATGGTCTCGCAAGTCTGTTGATTCACTAGATATCTACAACACGAAACCCCCTGTTAGTAGCTAATCCGACTCTTCAGCCAGCGTTCCTTCTCTCATGAGAGACCCGGTGAACAAAGTTCAGTATCGGGACTATTTCACATGACAATCGTGCGGCGCATATGACCCCCTAGCTAAGCCACCCTAATTTGCAAACTTCCACAATAAAAAATAGGGCGACAAAATCAGTTGTCTTATGGCAATGCAAATACACAAGCTGTCAACAGCCATAATTGGGCGCAGACGCGCACCAGCCTTCCGTCGTGCCAGCGGTTCCACCCGGGCGTTAAGAAAAGCTCGAAGAAGAGATCATCGTGCACCTTGTCTCCGTCTTGAATTCCTGTTGTTCCTACAAATGTTTTGTTTTTTTTTATTGGTTTTGTTGTGCCGTTCCACAGAAACGCGGGTAGGTGCCGACGGCATTTCGGTGTCTTGGCCAATGCTGCAGCGTATTTGTGCATGTGAGCATTTAACGTTCCACCCTCGGCCACTATCTCTGCTTCCTGAAGTAGCTACTGTAGCATGAGCCCTGGTTCGGTGCAGGCACCAGAGAAACTACACCGCAACTAGCATGCTCAAGAATTGAGGTCTACACAAAGAGCAAAGCTGATTTCCCCAAGCGTATGAGCTCTCGAGGATGCATAAGCAGTAATGCCTGAAATCACCGTATCCAATAGCTACACACCAGGAATGGCGCCACTGCAAGGCAAACGAAAGTGAAAATGAGAAGAGGCCAACTGCAGGTGCAAGTTTGTAGCGAAAGAACAAGGCAACTAGGACTGATACCCTAGATAAACAACTAAGTTTCACAGCGGGAACTCCCCCCACAGGCAAGCGACAACTTCGCTTCCCTTTGATTCGTTGCTCGTGGATTCCGGCCAAAGTTTAGCGGACACATGAAGAAACACCAAATGCGTCTTCATTCCGTACACTGGGTTGAACTGAGGGGGATACACGAGCACTGGCCTCAATACCATCTGCACCTGATCTTAAGAGGTCGTGTATTGAGAAATGGCCCCCGCCAGCAAAAGACCTGTTGGAAACTGTAGATCACAGTACGAATATCTGTAAACGGCGTCTTGCTCCAATCCCCAAGGCCAGCGCCTGCAAATTGTGCATCTGTTGATGGACAAACAGAGGTCCACGACATCGCCTGATCCACGCATGCGAATTCCACCATTCTAGAAGAGCAGGGCAATTTGCAAACCCATGCTCCCATGGCTTAACAGCACTACCCCTCCCCACTGGTGCTAACGCTACAGTACGAGAGCACAGGGAGCTACAACCCGAAAAACGGTGGCACGGGGCACCGAGGGCGCGTTCCTGCTCAGCAGCCTGCCCTTTATACTTAACAGACGAATTGGGTAACGAATACCAAGCGCTTGTTCATTCTAAAGCCAGTTCCTGCCGAACAGAACTGATCGATGAATTCGAATAAGCTACAAACGCTCAGATTGTTCGGGCTTTACTCAGTAAACACCGGTGTAACCCCATCGCTGCGAGCAAATGCCTAGTGGCACTCGATGGCACCACTGCTTTAAGCAATGCAAGGGGAAGGCCGTAGCATCTAGCTACTTAGCTTTGGCTGGCTCCATCTAAAACCATAAGGCTGTGGACGTTGCCTTCTTTCTGTGCCGCGGCGGACCTGTAAAAAAATACGCACGTAAACAGTGTCGTGCTGGCTGAATGCGTTGCTTGAGCATTCTCAAACGTTGTGGTACACCCCTGCCGTTGTGGAATAGAATACGGATACCAACCACCGAAAGCATGAGGCAGCTACTTTGCGCGCAAAGATCCAGATTCAATGAAGTTTGAGTTTGCCTACCGAACGTCAAATCGGACTTGGCCAGAGTACAGCTGCTCGTGAAGTGCTTCAATGCTGGGCACTCCTGCATCCTGAAATCCGTGTTTCACCCCTTGCATTAGGTACGGTATTAGGTTACGAATAGAGCCCTTATCAACCAGGCAGCCAGTAACACCTTGAGCCACGCGAATTTTTTGACCTTCTGCAAAGTAGCGAGCCGCTGAACCACCAGAAGTGGAGGGCGTCGGGGTGGTGCTACCATCAACAGCAGGCTGCTGCGCCGTTCCAGATGCCGCGCGCATAGCTTCTATGCTTCCCATGCCGCGATAGCTCTTCACGCGAGCGCCGTTATGGAAGTAGTAAGCCCCTGGAGCTTCCTCCGTGGCTGCCAAGAGAGACCCAACCATCACGGTGCTGGCGCCCAATGCTAGCGCCTGCAGGCATAAAGGATGTATAAAGGAAATATGATGAAAATCCTGCGGGCAGTAAGAATTCTGCATGCGCTTGCTCAGCAGAGAAGAGAAAGAAGTTAGGGAATATGTACAATTTCGAAGAATACTGGCTATTCAATGACCACTGAAAGATGAGCACATTTTGGAGTACGCTCACCTTGACAACATGGCCTGAGTTCTGTATTCCGCCATCAGCAATGCAGGGGATGTTCGCGACTTCCCTTGCGTACTTGCTGACGTGGTATACAGCGGTGGCCTGGGCCCTCCCCACAGCGCAGACGACCTGAGCACGTTAACCAAATAACGTTGCCATGCCTAGCTAAAGTGTGGAAACGCTCTGAGCACATTTAGCAACGGTGGCGCAGCAGCTTTGGCTACCTGAGTAGTGCATATAGATCCGCTCCCCATCCCAACCCGCAGCGCGTCGACCCCCGCATCTATGAGAGACTTGGCTTGCCGTGCCGTAACCACATTTCCTCCAATGATCTGCACATAGTCCGCACACCCAGTACCCCGCAGTCACCGCACTTCTAAGTGTGCAATTTCGAGGCGGGCTGAAACTTACGGAGATGCTCAGCTAGCCTCCTTTACCGGAGGGAACTTGTTATTGACACAAGGCAGCCGACTAACCTGCGTGTTAGGGTAAGCCGACTTCAGCTGTTTCACGAGGTCCACTTGGAAGACAGAATCGCCTTGGCTGCTGTCGATGACCAAGACGTCAGCTCCAACTTGTAACAACGCTTTTGCCCTTTCAATTTCTCCTGGCCTGCAGCAATGCCCGGTCTTGCAGTTTGCTAGCAAACTGTTTGTGCGTGTTTCAGCAACAAGGAGCTCCCGAATTGCCTATGCGGCTTAGCCGCTCTAGTCTAAAGCCTGGTCCTCACCTTGTGGAAAGGGCTGCACCCACTAACAACTGCTTGTTAGGATCCTTGGATGCTAACGGGTACTCCCTATTCTTCTTCAGATCATTGCGAGAGACTAATGCGACCAGCTCGAAGTTTGAATTCACAATGGGTAGCTTCCCTTTTTTCGATTTCCGCATGATCTCGTTGGCTTGAGTAAGGTCAAGCGGCTCGTGACCTACGATAAGGTCCGTTGTCATGACTTCACATAGCGGCGTATGCCTGTCCGTGATGAAATCAATATCTCTCGACGTGACAATCCCCACCAGTTTCCCTCCAAGGGTTCCTGTTGAAGTGATGGGTACCGAACTGTATCCGTATTTCTGAAAATGCCACCGAAACGCAATACTTCTCATGCTAAAACGCACATCGTTTGGGCAAATCATTCATTCAGAGGTCGCGTGCTAAGTAGCACTCAACAAGCATCTTCCTAATGAAAATTGCACACATCCCGCAAATCAAGCGAAGTGGCATCAAAAGTTACGGGCAGCACTATTGACCAGTTATTTGCTGAACTCAGACAAGGCTCGAGCTGCCCACCTTCTTGATGCAGTCAACATCATAAACCGTGTCTGTAGGCTTCAAAACAAACGGCTCAGTTATGAACCCGTTCTCAAAACGCTTGGTCTTCCGCACCTGCTGTACCTGCTGTGATATCTCCATGTTGTTGTGAATAATACCTATTCCCCTACAAAAAACCGCATGCAGCTGAACTCCACTTGAGATCCATTCACACCGTCTCGCCGTCATACGTAAAAATGCACTGCGCCGAGTTCTGTATGGCCAAAAATCCACTTGCTGAACATTAGACCCCGAATCTTACCCCATCAGGGCTACGCCAATAGCCATTCTATGCTCAGTGACCGTGTCCATGGGGGACGAAACTAGTGGAAGGCGAAGTGTGATGCCCCTCGTTAGTCTCGTAGTCAGATCGACAGCATCCACGCCGAACCCAATGTGCCCTACACGCCCATAACCAATGTATGCACACATTCGCCTAGCACCGTAAGCTGTAGATCGTGCCCCGAAGACTTTAAGGCTTCTTGCTGCCACACAAATGCTTCACCGCTGCCTCACCCGGCATAAGTATGAGGTCATCGTACGTAAAGCCGTATACTGTCGAGTTAAACACTTTTTCTGCATCCCACCCGTCCGCCATTTTCCTTAAGTTAGTTGCAAGCACCTGCAGGAGTCCACAAAAATCCCCCTAACAAAGCGGTATTTCGTCCTCGAGTAGAGGCATTCAAATATCCACAGAAGTCGATAATGGCCATTAATCACGGTGATCAACTGACGAGTGATGAGCCAGCCTTCAGCCACATTGGATCAGGGAACGAACCGCCAGGTCATGCTCCTTCCCCCGCACGGCCATTGCAAATTATGGAGACTAACCGGTATTCAGGGCGCTTCCGTCGTGGACACACACAAAATTGAGGGGATGTGTGGATACGCCCTCGCTCGGTGTGCTCAAAATTCTAAGAAATCGGAAAAGCTTCTGCGAAGTGAACGTATCTTAGATCTCTGTAGCTCATGCACAGCAACTAATGTACAGCATTTCTAACCTAGCTGAAGCCAAAATTGTTTGTCCAATTGTCTTCTATTAGTCACTATAAGGAACAGCTAAGGAAGAAACTAGAGGAAATCCCTGGCCATCACCAGTGTGGTCGGCCTTCAGGCCCCACACACAATCGGAGGATCCGTGTAGCGACGGGCACCACAATAGCACTGGAACTCAGGCAAAAAGCCAACAATAATACTGAAAAGGTAAATTAAGAGGAAATGAGATCAATTACTGAAGTATTTAGCCGTTGGCATTTGCGTGCATGCTCCTACACCAACAAGAGTGTCGTTTTTCCAGGGCACAGCACAGTTGCCATGTCCAGAGGTAATAAAACAGATTTTTTCGCCCCACAGTATTTCCGTTTGGACTGTTTGTTCATTCTGAAGGACTTTAAATTGAAATTTGGGGGTTACAATTCCACTAGATGTATTTCTGTATACGACAGTTGCAGCCCGGTGTGTATCAAGCTCGCGCATATCAGCATGGCCTTCAGAAGAGTTAGTAGGTATATTTCAACCTGCGTGCAGGCTTACTGTTAAGGGGCAAGCACGCATTTAATGAGCATCTGCATTGTTTTTGCACGCAACAAAGGAGGCTTGATGGTGGCTCCATGTGGGATCCCGTGGAGCAGGAGCCGCTGTGTGGCAGTGTCTGCATGATGTAGACACTCGTATCTCTGTTGAGTGGCAGGCTGACTCTGGAAGGTCAACCAAGTGTTTAACGACTGTGTGCACTACAGTGTACAAGGTTAGAACCAGTAAAACGGCTGATTGGACATGCATGTGAGGCTGTCTTGCGGCAGCAGTTGTAAGAACGTGCATTCCAGCCTAAGTCGGGCCATTTTCGTAGGGAAGCTCGGGAAGATATTTCTGGGGCGCATATTGTCAATTTTTAGTTCGGCTATGGTACAATTTATCCAGGTTGAGTACATAATTATCATTGGCACTTGATCCGTTCCTTTCCAGATTTTCTGTTGAGCCCCATTCAAGCCCGAAAGCCCCTTACGTGCGATTACGAACGCCTAGGCGGTAAAATCGCCACCAGTAATTCGTCTTGCTGACCATCTCGTAAGCCTCGCACGAGACTTAACTGGTATGTTCAGGTGTGATTATATTGCAAGACATGGTCACTGCATTCCGCCTGGTTGTTTTTAATTGGCCTTTATCCAAATGGCCTATAGCCTTTCTGTTGAATCAACATAAAGGAGACCTAGCAGCTCTCCATGGGAGCAGAGGGCGCACCAAGGGCAAGCAGAGCTAAGACAAGCTCCTGCATTAGCCTGCGTACGTCCTTCGGGCAGCGTGATGAAAACAGATATTCGTTCGCTTTGTCCTATTAGTACGGCCGCAAGTGATGACGCATCAAGCTAGAATGCATCACAGGTGAAGAGTCCTCTTTGACTTGGCTAGTGCGCAGCTTCAAGTACGTAGCAAAATATTTTGATTCGAATTAAGGAATATGTCTGGCAGGCTGTTGGCTTTTGCCCGCCATCATCGTAGAAGCCCCCGCAAGGGGCATGGGGTAGACGGCGTAAGACTGCAAAGACAGCCCTTTCAGAATCGTTAGAATGAAAGATAAAGATGTATCCCTGCTTCAATCAACACAGTGTTAAATCATATATAATGCGTTCACCTGAGCGGCGGAAGACTACCTACTTGCTTTCAAGTGCGAGGACCTACGGCCGGCAAGGATTTGGAAGATCTGCCATGCTGCGACACTCTTCTAATTGCCTCAAGAATACGCCAGGCAAATCGGTCACACGTAATTAGTTGGCTGCGTAGGAACAATTTCACTGCATGCTTACGATTTTTCACAGGGACCGGAAAAAGACTACAAACTGAGTATTAGCAGAGCCTGCCGGTTCTAAGTTGAATTTTGCCCGCGCAGGAGAGTAAGCTATCCTTGATAATTGACCGAAATATGGGTTGCATTGGCGCTGTTCCACAGCTGCCTCAGCAGACCGTGAGATTGCCTGGTACTGCTGCTGTTGCCGTGAGCCCAGATGTTCTTAAAGATCTGGCCACCCAACGCGAAATAGCCTACAAAAGCAACATTTCACTGGTTTCCAAATGGCTTGGGCATTGACTAATCACTTAAAGCATTTGCACTCAGCCGGTTATACAGCCAATAGCAGCTGCGATGGGATCAGCCTACCTTGTCAAGTGCAAGCCTCAAAAAGGTTGCTAGTAGCTTTCTTGTCCTTGATGATAGAGCCAGGTACGCGGCTGGCACTGTGCACGGATTCTGCTGCTGGATGCATCGGAGCAGAGGCAGCTGCTCATCTCCTCCAGCAGCGAAGAGGCTAGCAAAGATAGGAAAAGTCAGCCTGCAGACAACGTTGCTCCTGTCACCTTCATTTCCCTATTTCAGACCTATTTAAGCCAGCACGCATACTATTACGATAAGGTTCCAAGTTCGCTCACCCAATAGGATGAGGAGGGCAGTAATACCAGATGAAACACTGTGCTTCTTGACCGGAACAACGGATGCCCAATCGGCTGAAGCCGTCTTGAACCCCTCGTGCCTCGGAGATGCCAGTGCCTTCTGGGTCAAACACTCTCCACACGTCTACTAAGGCAAAATCCGGTCTGAAGCACAGAACGCCGTCAAGAGAGTCACTTAAAATGCCGTATTGCCAATAAACTCTCGATCCACGTAGGCTACAGCATTGAGTATGGTATGTACGGGGAGGCAACAGAAGTCTGTAAAACCTACGCCCAAAACCGCTTTATCGGCATTTCACGAGCATTTTACCTAAGTCTCCCAGAGGATTCATAGACAACCAGCTTACTATGGGCCGAAACTTCACGTAAAGCTATGTTCTAAGAATACTGGATATATGTAGTAAGATTTAGTTCTGAACAGACCTCGTATTCAATTCTTTGAGCGTAGCTAGCAGTTGTTTTTCTTTCGACCCCTCAGCCTCAGCAGACCAAGACTGAAGCCATTGTATTCTCTGTGCGCAAGCCTCAGGGATCGGATTCGGTGCTTCCAGGGTTTCCCACTGTTGAAATGCGCTATTTACTGGCCCAGAACGGGAGCGCTTCAGCGTATTTGTGCCAGATTTCTGTCCAAGAGTGCCCCCTGGCGGCACAGGTGCAATCGTTTCAATGGCAGGAGTTTGAGATCTCCATCTGCTTCCATCGTGCTGCGGTAGAGGAATGTCCGTTATACCATCTATATTGTTCCTTTTATCCTGCTGAGCTCCATGCTTAGGCGAAAAAAGGATTTGTCTATCTCCTTTTTGATCACACCGATATAGCTGGTCAGAGGATGCTTGCATCTGCTGCATATAGATTTGCAACGTCTGCTGTACTTGTTGTTGGAGCTGCTGCTGAATGTCGGTTTTGAGCTGCTGCAAGACTTTGCTGGAGAGGCGTTGCTGCAGTCCATCTGCGTTGTGCACCTTCGGAAGTGGGTGATGAAGGGACTCTTCAGCAGCGGGAGGCCTCTCACGTACGGTGGAGGCAGCGTAAAGCAATTCTGGAAAGGACGCAACGGTAGCGTTTGGGCAGGCCACAGAAGCGCAGCGAGGAGAAGAACCTGTACGAGGTGGAGCTGGCGTCGCCGGACGCTTAGTATTCACTGGCGGAGGTTTGGATGGTGGAAGCGTGGCAACCAACTTCCCCGCACTGTTCTTGCAGCCCGGCGCATGAACGTTGTAAACCACCTGATTTGTCGGTGTAATGCGGCAACTGCACATCGGTCGCGTCCCCTGAGAAATCTCCGAAGCATTTAACGAAGAAGGGCAATGCTCAGGGGCACCTGATGGGGTAAGAGAACGAAATGCTCTAGTTTTGTCTTTCGGCGAGGATTGAGAAGCGTATGAATTCGAAATCGTTCTTGGCCTAGCAGAGGAAGCACGGCCTCTAGATGTGCATGTGCACATTTGGTCAGTTGCTCTTATAGTGCAGTAAACTTGGCTTCCACGTGCATCAATGGGTTCCTGCATATACGCTGGCAGTTGATGCCTCATTGGGCATGCAGGGCTATCAGCATCAGCATAAGACGCAAAAGTCGCTGAGCAAATGGGAGGGCTATAGCCTGACGGTAAGGAACTGCAGAGCTGGCAGACTTGTTCGTCCCCGTCTGCTTGATGAATCCAAACGTCCTCTCCACGAGCGTGTGGATTCCGGAGGGCACAGTACGTATGCGCATGGCAGCAGCAAGGCTGAAGGAGTGACTGCCTTAGTCCTTTTACTCTCAAGGCTCGTCGGGGTTTAGGGAAGCCTATCGTTGCTGTTTCGGTGGCAGGCGTGCCACTGCAGGCTTCCGCTGTAATCTTTGGGAGAAGGCAAACGGAGCAGACGCGCCTTGACCCAGCCCCAGCAGAAAGCACACGAAGACGTTCGCCAGCCGGGCTGCCAATCGCAAAATTCTGTGACACTATATAAGTGGGGAGGTGACCAGCCCTTCCAGGTGCGCCCACTCCTTGAACAGTTTGCTGTAAAGGCTCATTTTTTGATATGGGGCTTGAAGGAGAAGAAGGTGAATCACTGTGCAAACGAATGTAGTTTTCGTTCTCTTTTTCAGGAGGAATATTGCCTAGTGATCCGAACGAAGTAGCTAACCTGCAGGCAAAGGAGATCCCACAAATAGGGCGAAGGGACTGAGCCTCAGTGCACTCTACGATGTAATTGGTGAGCGCTTCAGTCTTTGAACGCGCACCTGGTTGTGGGTGCATGCTGAAAGCAACTGCATGCCACTTCAGTATGAAGAAACTCAACTGCCCAGTCAGCGGCAGTAAGTGATCCCTTGTTTTTCCTAAGCGTATGCACGCATATTGAAGGTAATCACAACAAATATGCACTTGCTGCATCTGTAGAGCGCTGTCCAATATGCTTACTTGCTTCGTTTTGCCCCGCAGAATTGTTGCTACAATAGAAAAAGAAGGGCAAGCAACGCACCGGTCTAACCTGTTGAAGACTCTAGACACAGCAGAGAACGAGGGCTGCTGAAGGACTGCCATTGCTCTCGCCAAGTCAGCTGCATTACAGCCAGGTTCAGATTGGTACACCTGTTCCAACACCAATCCCGGTTCTACTGTAAGCGTTGACTGCTTTTGGCTTCAACTCTATTTTGAAATAGCGCTACCCTAAACCCTTTACATAAGCATATTTCTGACCTCACTCATTGGAGCCTTACACACGCTGCCAAACAGCTGTCTAGCTTGCCTTCCGTCACAGTCCCTGTCTTGGAAGTGTCTATGCAGCTATAAAGGGTACAAGGCACACACTGGCCCATACACCTGTCACGAGCAGCCGTTGCAGCAGCTGCAACGTCTGCCGCTGCCTCAACCTCCAGAAGGCCCATATGTGCCACCAGTTCCTCCGGCTCTTTCTGGGATACAGTAGAGTCGGCATTTGAAGCCTCACAAGGGCTAGCGCACACGCTTGGCCGTGTCCACCGCAAAAAGCTGCAAATAGAAAAAACAGCTGTAATGCAAGTACTGAACATATACAGACTCTCTGACCTGACGTTTTGTTGTAGCAGTAATTATTGATTAGGTAAGCAGCGCTAAGCTGGCAGCTTAAGAAGCCCTGATCTCAAGAAGTAAAGGGGGAAGTTCTTCTGACTCAGCCAAAGAAACGCCATCATCTTTGGAAGAAAGCCTTGCGGCTAAGAGGCGGCCATCCAGCCCGTCAGCTCGGACACCATAAAGCCGGAGTAACTTTACCCACGCACTCGCTGAGTTGTTAAACGCATCACTGTTCAAATGGTAGGCCGCATCGAAAGGCTTACTAAAACAAAAGTGCCCCAGCCAGAAAGGAGCGGATGCATCAAGCTAAGCATAAAGACCTCAGAAAGTTGAACAAAGTGCCATCAGTACTCATACCGCACAGATGTGCGTCACAGTCAAGGCAACGCTAGCCAAAAAAATCGGGAGGGGCTAATCTCTAGCCTTCCCGAATGTGGAAGTTTGCATTACCATACAAGCGAACACTCCCATTATCTCGAATAGCGGCGTACAGATGAGCTGGGGAGTAGGGTTGGGAGCGACGGAGCGCTCTGCGCATGCGGTCCAACTGACCGCACAAACAACAACCCGTGCGTGCTCATAGACTACTTTCAGCTTCTTCAGATCGTAGTTGCTACAGTATTCTGACCGAAACCAAAGGGTTTTGAAGGGCTTTTACTTGTTGTTCAACGCAGGCTAGGCGCCATAGGATTGAAGCAGCTGCCCGGTAGGGGTCTGATTCTCCGGTCATCTTCCACCAAGTAGGACGGGCGGCACTAGAATCACCAGATGGTAATCTCTTAGTAGTTGTAGGTTCGAAATCAGCATGAGGCATAAAATTTGTTATCATAAGCCGCCTCTGCTTTAGCCTCGTCCGTTAGTACTACGGACAGACGTTATTTCAAACTCTATTCAGCTTTCATTTCGTGTAAGCAGTGCCCCCCACGAGTTCTGGCACACATGCCGCACCCTCCTCGGTTTTCTAATTACCCATTAACTGAGCGGCGTCGCCTGTGTTTTTAATTAAATGGACTCTCTAAAGAGAATTTAATAGCTAGCTACGGAGAACACCTCGAAGGAAAACTTCCGCCGGCGCTTGCTCCCAATGAAGAAAAGCCCCACGGAGAATCTGGTATATTCTCCAAAAGCATTGAAGCGATCTATCTACTCCGGGAAATTAACTAGGAGCTAGCGAAGACTATGCTATTCTGCAGCCGGTACTAAGCGAGCTTGCCGCCGCCTGCGCCATTGTCCAGAGGCTGTAAGCCTGGAGCACTACGATTGAGTGTGCATTCGCATGTACCTTTGCAGGAACCCTCCAAAGTACCTTTCTACAGGCAAATGCGCTAAAAACGAGATTAACTGTACTCAGTCCGGCTTAAAGTGAGGAGCCGCCCCTGTTTGCTGGACCGTTGCTGCACAAATCGCGCGGGTGGCATTCTTCTAGTTCGGGAGAAGCGCGGTTCACAGCGTATGTAAAGCATCATTCATTATAAATTATATACAGTAATGGGTTTGGAATGCATCTGACGTGCCTACAGCTGTTGTAGCGTCACAGTCCCAGAGAGGATCACTCCTGCTCAGTGTGAGCGGACAACGGGGCTGCCCGGCAAACGCATGCATGCATTTCAGGAACCAAAAGTCTCATATGCACGAATTTCAGCAAAATTTTACATTGGAACCGATAAAGCAATATCCCTTCTGTTCTGAAAATTTCAGGGGGCGAGCCTTAGCGAATGCGATATTTTGAGTGGTGGCGGCACATTTGAGAGTCATGCAATATTAGAGCAGGGCAGCAAAAATAACTAAAGCATGTAGTGTCTTCAGTATAACTAGGCAATATTTCGCTCACTTCAGCCCTTACCAAAGCTCAGCAGCTGCAGCAAAACAAGGGCTGCGCCCGTGCTCAGGACAACACTTGCTGATGGACGCGGCATTAGTGCCAGATGACACGAAAAACACCATATGGATTATGGGGCACAAACAAATAAATCCCTGCTTACACATTTCCCTTCGTTCACTGCCGGACCTGCGGGGACCATAAGTTACCCTCAACACTTTGCTACCTCAAGTGCCCTCCGTACCTTCTCTGTTGACGGTCTGCTCACTATAACCTCCTTACTCCCTTCCATTAGCCTTCTTAAGGTCAGGTAACAGGTAAACCTTTTTTATCTGGCTTGCTGCTTCGCATCAACCCTTTGATTTACTGCGGTGAGCATGGAAATCTCTTAGGCTACAAAGTGAGTCCGCTAGCGAAAGCATTGGCCACCCCTCTGGTTTGCGTTCAATTTGAGATTCAGCGAGTGCTTAAAAGAATGCTGACTGAAGACGGTGAACTTTTGCTTCGGCAGATGCTTCTTCTTACGGGGGCTTAAATAGTCGGTTTAACCGCAGGTGGACGGGTGTGTAGTAGCTTCTGCGTTGGGTCATAAGGAGCTAGAAGAGATTTTTAATGCTACGCCTGGCCTATAGTTAAGCGTCTCAGGGTTCTGGATAATGCTCTGGGGCACTGGCATTTACGGTGCTTAGGTTTGCGATGGTGGGAGTGAAGTTCTGCATGGCTTACGTCTCACAGAGTCGTCGTTCGGTGTACCGCATAACAGCAAACGCGCGTGTATCATTACAACCCGATGCCCTCAAGCAAATGCAGCTGCTTGCATGCAGGAATGGAATATCAGGATCGTTCTTAAACTGCTGGAACCAGATAGTGGCGCACTTCCCCTATATCTTATATGCAAGCCGTACAGATGCTTTCGCTTGTGTTCTTTATTGTCGGGTAGTATATCGACAGCTTTGAGCTTATTGGCTTCATTAAGCGTTGGGGCACCCAGGGTGTATAGAATATTAACGACAAGTAGTTTGAATGCTGAAAACAGTGACCCGCTAAAAAGGCTGAGCGAATCTTGGTTCTAATTGGGGGCAAAAGCATTTCACAGTGAGCATAAGCTGCCTATCCGGTATCACTACAGTGTTTAAAACGCTGCAATATAGCATTTAGGCTCCCAAAGTTGAAATTCTAGCTTGCTGACGGCATAGTGAGAAATGCGGCGTTGAAGCACGCAACACCGTTTGAGTGGGGGTGAGATCCTTTAATCATGGAATAAACGCCGTTCTCTACTGTGAAGCTATGTCTAAACTTAAATTCCTTCTTTTCCTAGATTTGTGGACAGCAGTTGCAAAACGTTACTGCAGCATTTAATTCCAATACTTGTTTCGGCCCTGAACCTGAGGATATTGTAGGCTCAGAGGATCTCTGGCAACTAGTATGAAATGTTCATTTGATCATTTAGGCTATAAAAAGCTTCTATCTTCGCAAATTATGGCGAAACCAAGGGAAGGTATGTATGCGTTAAAGAGCTTTTGGTCTAGCATGGCAAGGAGAAAGAGGTACCGTAAGGTCATCAATACGGACGCCAGAAAGCTGACTTAAGATCGAAACGAAGCCACATGGCAAGACGGACTGATTTAATAGTAACGCGCCTGAGGTGGGAGGTAGTGCACAGCGAAGTGAAACACATCCAATAATAGCTAAAAGGCGGCACGAGGAGAGCACAATGCCTATATACAACAGGAAAGCAGGGCTCGCCATCGTAGACTACTGCAAACTACAAACTACCGATATGGTGATCCTTCAAAACGCCGACATAAGAACACGCCCACTAGTGTTACTTACAGCATTAAGCTTGGAATTAGAACCCCCTTTGCTACACTGCAGCAAGGCCAGGTCCAAAAGCTTGACGGGAAAAAAGGGAATCCTAGTGCTCCAGCCGCATCCGATCATTTGATCATTGGCGGAGAAGACAATTTAGCGAATAGTACAGCCTATCAAGCACTGTGGACGGCTACTGGCAGGCAGTTCGATGCCGCCTCTTTGGGAACGAATCCAGACACTTTTAACTAAGTATGATACTACTCTTCTCTATATGATATACTAAACTTGACCCGAGCCTGAAGTTTTAGGAGATGCCTCGAATCGGGTATAAGGTAAAGGAGGAGATTGGAGCCAGAATTAGTGAGACTATAGTCGTATTTCCGAATTTTCGGACGTGATAAGCTCTAGCTTTGGGATTACGGAGCATTGCATTGCTTGGATTTAGACCCCTCCAATGCTTCTCATGCCTCTGCTTGCTGGTTCGGCAGCGCTTGAAGGCCCGGCGACTTCAGGACGCGAAATCTCCGTTTGGCACGCTGAAGGGTCTGCGCTACTGTATGTTACCCTGAGATGCTCATAGCAGGGTATTTCAAGCTATATGCAAAGAGTGTCCTGGATCTTAACTAAGGATCATCGTTCGCTGCATTAGTGTCAAAATACCTAGGATAAACATTTCCCATGGCGGCTGACATTCCTTCCGGCCTCCAAACCGAGACTGACCAGAGCAAATACATGCTGCTGGATCGGAGAGGGGGCAGCCTGCCTTAAGTTGCAGAACCCCCCTTGCTGCAACTACTGCTGCCAAGCAGCTCCCCGCGCAGTCATCCCCAAGCACCTCTTTGAACCAGGTACTAACGCCGTAGCCAATTGGTAAGAACAGGAGTCAGTTGAGTATCTGCACTCAACGAGAAGATCGTTTAGCAACTTCAGATAGACCCTTCTGCTGTCTTTAGCAAGCAGCACTCGGCTTCCTGTACCTCTCTCCCCAGCAAGGGACTGAGGGGATGGAAAGAAGGCACTAAGAGAGCGAAAAGCAAACAGGTCTGACGAAACACTACTCCTATAGCAGTAGTTGCAACGCACGCTGCAAATGCTGCAAGCGATCCCTGACATTCCGGCAAGAACATTGTTCATTTGCATCCAATCTGGCTTGCTGGGGCAAAAGAAACCTGATTAATCTGCCGGTACACTTCTGCAGCATGTGCGTGTGTGCGTCCACATTTCAAGCGTTACTTCCTCTGTAATTTTGCCGGCTGAGTTCCTCATAGGCAATCCGAAAAACAATCATCGCATTCCCCTCTCCCATCGAAGCGTGAATATCGATAACCCCTCAGTGAGTTCACAGCAGGGAACATACATAGATGGAAAGATATGCCTGCTTCATACAGCGGGGCCGCGCTGGAATTCATCTGAGTCGCATTCGCCTGTGCCGAACTCTGGCCGGCCGACCTACCTTCGCCAAGTTCCCTCCAAAAGGTGAGTGCACTTGGTTTGCCGCCTTAATAGTTTCGCTATTCACTAAAATCAGTCTACTTCAGCGTGCATCCGTAGCAGGGTCGAATGGTATTGGTGGGTCGTACGGCTGCTGTTCTTGAGTGAATGCCATGCGCTGGATAACGTCTTTCGAAACCCATGCTAATGCTGAAGGCATTCAGAGTATTCATCTGTACGAAAGCGACAGTCTTTGAAAATTGATGTTAATGCAAAGGCCTTCTAGATTTCACTGCCGAACTGCCAATTTCATCTACGTACACCATAGCCGTGCACAGGCTCTCGGGGGAGAAAGTGGCAGTGGGCAGCACGCTATGCAAGCTTCTGTGCACTCTGATCATATTGAACGAACTTCACTGCAAATAAACCTATGTATAGGTATCAAGACGTAACTGATCTAACGAAAGTGGATGAATGGACTGTGAAGCTGTATCCCTGAGCATCGGGTACCAGTGGCTCCCCCACAGAAACCGCAAGATCGAAGTGGTAATTAAGCGCTTTCTCTGTAATGAAGAAGCTTAATGGCCCAATCAATATGAAGCAAGATTAGTTCCTTGGGACATTATCACTAACCAGACTGGATACCGCCAAATCGCCCGAAAGCGGAATCTTCACGCTCATAGTGGCCCAGCAACGGTGCCTTTCGGGTACGGCGTTGGCTGCTCGTTCAGCACTCGCGACTCCTTTGCTGCTTCACTTCATGTCTTTTTACAGGTAGTGCTGGTATCAAAATTTGCCAGATCCTCATTTGACTGCCACTTGGCACCTGCCGCAGATCCATTACTACATCTGGCCTGGGCAATCTGGGCGGGCTCTGTCGTTCCCGTGGCGATAGCAGTTCCGCATGCTTTCAGGCATCCCTTTGAAGTGGAACTGGATATAAAGAACTCTAATAGGGTTATTTTGCTTTTATTGGAGCTTTCTATCCAACTGAGCTTGCCGCTTCTTCGCGGGGGCTTGGATACCTCGGTCGTTGTTCGTGGCCGTAGGTATTTTGAAGCAACTGCCGGCATGCCTGTGGATTCCACCAGCAGTGTTAATCCTTCTTTCCTTTTTATTCCACATTGCGCATTTGCATCTGGCTCAACCCTCCACTTTTTGGGTGCAGTACTCGAGGTTAGTGGGCTTTGCAATACGTCGATGCTCTAACGGTTGGAAAACGGTGAATAGTAGGGTAAGCTGGCTAGGCCCAACGCCTTTCCTTTGTGGGGCTCAAAGGGGTGGAAGGATTAATAGGGTCTAGATAGTGGGCTGGCTGACAACTCGAGTGCGAGGCATTCATCTTTGGCTTTCGCGTGCAGACTGGGGGATATATAAGCTGAGAGGCGCATGCTGAGGCCGACGCTGCTAACATTTTTTGGAGGAAGATGATGCATCCGGACGAGCCAGAAGTTCCTCCTGCTCCAGAATTGACTACAAAGTCTGAACCAACGCTGAGCCCAGG
This sequence comes from Eimeria praecox, assembly GCA_963920595.1. Taxonomy (NCBI): domain Eukaryota; phylum Apicomplexa; class Conoidasida; order Eucoccidiorida; family Eimeriidae; genus Eimeria; species Eimeria praecox. The sequence goes on from OY986953.1 coordinate 1,578,800, forward strand.
CAAGTCGCAACTGTGGCGCCATCTTCCCAGGAAGGACGCCTTCGAGCCAGCTTAATGATATTCACTTGTGCGCTAGGGTGCTGCGCTGAACCTGCCCTCGTGAGCGGCACAACTGCTTATCCTCAGCGTAGATCATGATGGCAATGCTATCCTTGTGTGGGTGCTGTTCTGCAGACTTGGAAGAAAAAGCACAAGGAATAATCAACGGGTCTGGACAATCTGGCGCTGTAGGATCTGATTCGGTTCGGTCACCATGTGTTGAGGTGGAACATAAATGCAAGAAGACGGAAGACTCGCCGGATAGCACTTCCCCACAAGGAACCCGTAAGAGCGGCCCTTCCGTAGGAGTGCCCCCTCGAAATGCCAAGCGGAGTTCGCGGGGTCACCAGCCAAGGTCCCTTCGGGGTCACCAAGCAAAATCCAAGTCTCATCACGTGGGCAGCTCAAGGTATCAGTCTCGAGGGTGCGGCGCGCAAGCATCTGGGGCTAAGGCCGCACAAGAGCGCCAGAGGCAACACCCAAAACAACAAAAAGAGCGCGAATACGAACATCAGAAAGCTACTAAACCGGATCCTCAAGACGATCAGGGGAAGCCTTCTGGACTAGATGTGTTGCCTCCGTCCCCATCTTTGGAGGCTCGCAGGTCCACGTACTTCAGCATATGCCTTAACGCCTCTCCTGATGAGCTAACTGTGGTCTCGTACAACTTGAACATGGAAAGCAGCTGGAGTGTGTTCGACGACAACTGGAGAAGACGGGAGGCTGCGCTGACTCGCTATTTGCTTTCTTTAGAAGAAATACACCACCCCGATGTACTTTTCATTCAAGGAGCTTTTGCCAGCTCCACGCAGCGCATTTTGAAGAGGCTTCACAGGGAGGAACCACTGTTTCCCTTCCAAACAAGGGTTGTTGGCGCTGACCCAGGGTGCTGCAAGGTCGAGAACGAGGAAGGTTACTGCTCTTGCTGCGGCGACTGCTGGTGGTGCCTGGCCCGGAATTCGCGCAAGCCTAAGGAAAAGAGCCAATGCGCAACTTTTGTAACTAGGAGTGGCTGGGATTCTGTGTGCGGAAGCTTCTCACGCTTCAGAGGAAACGGCGGGACTGTCATATTATCCAAGTGGCCAATTCTGCGTCGTCATGCCTATATCTTTTCTTCATCCGCTTATCCCCACTCACTGTGCAATGCGGGGGCAGCTTTGGTTCAGGTAGAAAAGTGCGGCAAGGTGTACAATATGCTTGCCATGCAGTTGCAGCCTGGGCCAAACAATAACGCACTTCGCGTGGCTCAGGTGAAAGAGGTGATGTCCTGGGCTAGAACGGGGATGGAAGATGCTGAGAAAGTGGAGTTTGCTTCGTGCGATGTTGACGAAGTCTTCTCATCCCCTGGGGAGGGGAGTACTGGCACTGAAGGCTCTCTCACCTCCAGTGAGCTTCCAAGCAAGCCAGACCAGCCGCCCACACCCGAAGAGCGACTGCCAGAGGTCGAGCTGAGCAGCTCTCCAGCGGCTACAGGAACGGAATTGCCCAAATCCAAGCATCGTCGTCGTGTTGCCGAGCTACCTAAGGGTATTTTGAAGGCCACAGATCCCCTCATCATTGGAGGGAACTTGAACTTTCGTTTCACAGCGGATCGCGCTTCACTTGCTGAGGCTTTGGGATCTGATGGCTTCAGCGCCAACTTGGCGCTAGAAGATGCGTCTGTGGCCCAGCCGAACTTCGACACCGTCAACAACGACACATGCTACCAGAGTGAGGCCTTCCCCAATGTGTGCATAGATGGGGTATCTCTAGCTTTCCCTGCAGTACACAATTAAGTGTTTGCCTGTATAGTTGCACGTGACTTCATGCATATACCCATGAAGTCATGCCGCTGTACAGCACCCACTCACACGCCGGAAATTTTTGAGCATCGTGGGTTTCTGTGTGATCGGTTCAGGTCAGGGATGTCCGCAGAGTCCGAAACAGGAGCTTTTGGATTACTTGTTAATATACTCTGAGCACGCAGGTCGTGTTGCCCGTGGTCAAAGGACGCTTGTAGACCCTTCCCCAGAGAAGATTCTTTACCGCCCTTTGGTTATGGGTTGCTTGCCACGCACAACACAGGAGGTTAGCCATGTCAGTGATTTCTTTCCCGTGTGCGCCACATTTGCCCACAACTCTGAGTAAGGGTGACCTCGCGCCGCGGGAACTCAGTATCATATGCGTTTGTACCATGGAATAGTGCTTTCGCCAGTCTGAGGGTTTGTTGATAACGACGGCTAAGGAAAGGAGTAGGAAAAAATGGAACAGCGTTGACGGCTCTACGCTGTCCTGCAGCAACAGCAGTGGGCAGTGGCAGTGCATGCAATAAGAAGAGGGAAGACAGATGGGCCAGAGAGGGTGATTGAAGCGACGCAGATATGGGCGAGTTGCGACTCTGAAGTAACCTGTGGCGGATGGATCAGCGTAGCTGTTATGGAGCAAACCTAAGGTACGTCCGTTTTGAACAGGACGTCGGACGTGGCTTTGGTACGAAGTATGCCTTCAAGATGCAATAGCAGTTCAATTGCTGTCTTGCAGGCCAGCTATGCCTCGCTGACGTTTCCCCAGATACCCGCACTGGCGATGGCCTCATTTTTAGTGAGTGTTTAGAACACCACCATACGTTTCGGGGGCATTCGCTGGGTTTTTAATTTCCCCCACAACGAGGGATTTTATTTCTTATTCATGCGTAGGGGATTCTCACGAGCCAGTTGCTGCTTACGTGTTTCACTCGGCTAGCACACTTTAGCGTTGCCTAAGATGCAACTAACACCTAGTTTTCTAGGTATTGGATGACTGTTCAAACTTGGTCTTGCACCACTCCCTGAGGCTAGGGCACTTTTGTTCTAGCTCGATGCCCTTGCCGCATACGTTTGGGGCTAGTCGTCGCCCTTATGGAATTGGAATTCAAATGAAAACGGCGAATGCAATACTCGGCATCAAATGAGATGCAACAGTGGAGTTTAGAAGGGAGGCATTTGCTTGGGTTTCCTGTATTCGCTGGCCCTCATGCATGTGCAGCGCTTTTAGAACGCTCGGCAAAACAAGCCACGGGGTCTGCACTGCACTGGTACGGATTGTAGAAGCCGCTGGCGAAGTTGCGGCAAGTTTCAGCAATGAATCAAAGGCAGCCGAGCACATTATGGGTATTTGCCTTTCACATAATTGACGTTCATACGCATGCCGTGGGATTAGCCTAGAACCGAGGCAAATGGATGCCCACCGTTGCATATTGGCATCACTGCCATCCAGCCGCAGGCCAAAGGCCCTGGGACTGCACAAATCCCTGGGGCTGCACAACTCTCGCTCCTTCCTTTGCAACGAGTGACGTAGCGGGGATCACCGGGAACGGCGCTGATGCATTTGAAGCATTTGCTACCCAGTTATCACGCTCTCGGTTCTCCAGCAAGAGGGCCCCAGCTGGACCTGGCGACGCACCCGCAGAAGCACCCGCAGAAGCGGCAGGGTGCAGCTGTCCACGCACAGCGTTCCCTATATTATCCCCACTTCTGAACTGAATGCTGGTTTCTGCGGGCGGTGACCCTATGTTTGGCAGCAGATGAAGGGGTTCCGGTATGATCCCAGGAAAGCGCTGCCACTTCGTAATGTTCAAGCTGGAGGTTTCTACAACGTTGGCATGAGGGTGGTTCCGTCTCGTGCGAATGTCCTTAAGAATATACTCGTCTGGTGCGCTCCACATTTTCAGCACTTCCATAGCAGACGGTCGGGCTGATGGGTCAGGGTCTAGACATCTTAAAATGATATTCCTTGCAACTCCCTGAATCTCTTCTGCAATATGGGGGACAAGAGCTCCAGCTATAGCCTTTGACTTGAGCTTCTCATAAATGACACTGGGGCTGTCGCGACTAGATATATGCACATGCATAGGGTTGAAGAAGCCGAACATTTCCTGAAAGACGCACCCCATTGACCAGATGTCCCATTTCTCATTGAGAGGAGGTAGCTGCCTTCCTGGATTCGATGCCATGAACTCAACCGGACTGCAACGCAACAGTTCAGCAGGGGCGTAGAACCACGTGGCCCCAGAAACACGAGATACACGCCCATCAGCGGATGCCTCCGCATCCCCAAAGTCGCAGAGCCGTATGGTCCAGTCATCCGCTATCAGGACGTTTTCAGGTTTGATATCCCTGTGGACCACAATAGGCTTTATTCCAGGCACAGGCGTGTGAAGGTACGCCACAACTGCAGCGAGTTGGCGGCACATGTGCAAACCGTTCTCGGGCGAAATGAATCGCCGCACGAGGGGATCGCGTGAATACTTCCGCGAGTGAAGGTCACTGCCGTTTACTAGTTGGGTGACCAGCCACACATCAAATGGGCCGTGCACAATTCCCCCTATCAAACGAACAACATTCGGGTGTTGACACACGGAGAGAATTCGCCATTCGTTCAGAGTCCGTTCCATCACCCCAGCTGGGTCGGTGCTGAGCATGCAGTCCACAGGTACCTTAATGGCTACCTTGGTTCCCTGGTGCGAACCAACGAAGACCTTTCCAAAGCTCCCTTCCTCAATTACTGAGTACTGCAGCTCACCCCCTGGCAGCAGGACAGAGTCAAAAGTAACGCTGCTGCTCAGCAAAGAGGTAGGCCCTGCTTTCAATTCAGCAAGAGTCTCCATCAGATCCCAAAATCGATCCGTCCCGTACACAGTTACCACCTCTGCCCGCTGATCGTAATTAAATTCTTCGGCCTTCTCTGTGCTTCTTGGGGTAGTTGCTTGCCACGGTTTCATCGGAGGCAAGAAGCTTCTGGAGTTGCACCCCTCTGCAAAGACAGCCTGCCGTACTGTCGAATCCTGCCCTTTCAACAGAGAAGGCGGTTGCCTGCAACTTTCCCCCCAGTGGGAAAACTCTGCAATCGAAGCGCCAGGCGGAAATTGAGTGCACGAGCCATTCGCAGGCCCTGTGGTCTGTGCAGAAACCTGTTCAGGATGGTGGAGTACAGATCCATAAGGATTCCTCATTGAATCCACACCTGGTTGCCGATCGCTCCACAGCGGAGCAGGAGACCTGCTCATATACGGGCTAGAGCAGCGCGGTAATGAACCTCCTGAACCCCCAGAAGACTGCTGAAGGGGCCCCATGCCTAGCACTCCCCCTTCTGTCTGCTGCATCCCCTTTTCACAGTGCGCTTCTAAAGGCCCTCTTTGGCCTAGAGCTGGTAGCCCCGTGAACGACGTAAACATCTCTGGAGAAAGGTCCTTCTTTACCGCTCTGTCGGGCCTCCGAATAGTACAAGCGCCCGGAGGGTCATTCTCCGTTGGCCCTGCTGCAGCATTTCCAAGAGGGAGCTGCCTGCCAGGGACGAACGAATGTGCCGATGGAAAACGAAAAGGTTTCGGCGCTCTAGCACGAGGAGGTGGGGGTCGAGATTCTGGGCTGCACAGGGCTGCCACAGCAGCTAGTTCAAACTTTGGAGGGGAGGGGGCAGGGGACTGTTTCCCTGCATGCCGGCGACTTACGGAAAGCAGCCCACCATTCCCTTCTGGTCTTCTATACGTCATTCGCGGGCGGCCGCCTTCATCAAGGCAGAAGATATGCAACTGCTTTTCGGACGCATGAGCGAATGGAGCTTGCTTATCAAATGCCCACGAAGGCGCTGCTGCTACGTTCGGCTGAGACGTTAGTTGCAGGCTCGAAGGACTCCCCGATGTAAAATCTGTAGCAGCACCAGCGGTGCTGCTAAAGGTAGCCCACTTTCCAACCGCTGGCGGTGCCATCTCGCCCGGGGGAGGGCTAGAGGTGACACCCCATCCCGCGCCGTGATTTAATAAGTTCCAACTCTTGCCATCAACAAGCAAGCCGGACATTCCCTGTTGACGAAATAGATCCGAGGAGCAATTGCTGTACAATGCACACCAGGTTGTCGGCGATGGACATTATGGTGGCGGATGGTCACTTCTAGTTCAAAGTCCCCGTTCCTCGACCGTACCTCGCCGACCCAGTACAAATGCAGCAATTAGCATATGGCGGTTGCAGAGCCACAAAACGTTACAAAAATAGTCAGGTCTCACGGGTGTGAAGAAGAAAAGAGCAGACAAGATTCCACAAGCTCCCTTTCGGCACCCGAGACATAGAGTAAATGGTGGAGGAAATTTCGAAAGGTGCGGCCCAACGGTGTCCTGTAGCTGTTGCCACACAGCTGGCAAAACGGGGAAATTCAGAAGAGGGTTCTAATGATTAACTTAGTAACCGCAGTATCTACTCCTGCAAGTGGCGGGGATGGCGAAGAGAAACTAGCCATAGCATTGAGGAAGGGCCTGTACGGGATCTCAAGAACAGTTTCACCTCTTTATTGTACAACATTTGCAACATGAATCCCAAACGTGCATGCCAGCTTGGCGTCACTCAATATGATCGGTGCCTCTCGCGAACGGCAGCCGTGGACCGCTGCCGCGCATCGTCACTGTGCACACACCGGTCTCTCGAGACCATACCAATAAAAGGGTAAGTTAAACTACTGATTTTCATGGGGTTTAATTTATGAGGTGGTATTCTTTACTTTACTCTGAGAGCATGTGGATACACGCTTTCGACAGTCGGCAAACCGATGGTCTAGGTCTGACCATATGTTGTGTAGACCAGGTAGACAAGGTAGACCAGGTTGACCGGACGAAAGGCTTCTACCCGCTCTCCAGAGTCTTTTTAGTACTACTTGAAATGATACAAGGGGTTTTTCTGATTCAAGCTGTTCCCAGTAAAGGGCGTTATAAGAAGCCTATGAGGCATCAGCGGCGGGAGCCGTCCGCCGGAATGTCTTGCCCGTAAAACGAGCCGCTTTAGGGCGACAGAAGCAAGGTAGTGACAACAGTGAATTCCCCCTGCTTCCTGAACAATAACTCACTCAGTTTGCACTGTCTGGGCTTAATGAGCACACTGACCACCAAGTTTTTTGATTCAAACTCTGCTCGGAAACACATGCCGGCCAGCTAGAGGCAGTTCTACACATTTTTACTCTAGTCAGGACTGAAGCTTTCGTTGCTCAAGCAAAGATAGGAATTGATACACGAAGGACCTTACACTCAAGCGCCTAGTGCGTGGACACAGTTTGTCCCAACTCTCCTGTTCCTACGGAGGCCATCACAGTTTTGTTTGCCTTGTTGTTGCCGAACGGATGCTGCCAAGCTCACAGGCCTACCCTCAATTCAGAGGGATCACCGTACCGCCTTAAGGGTTGCTGCGTAGATGGTGTGATATATAAACACATGCACGCAACTACGCAGTTGGCATCGAATCCGCATGCAGCTTGCTGAGATGTAATTGTTCTGGAGTGACACCACCAACGTATGATGATGCCCTAGTCGAGACCGTTATAGTTTGGTGGGCACATAGAATGGGGAGGGTTACGTAGCGCATGAACCTTGAACCTTGAGCTTGAAGAGGGAGCAAAGTGAGTGCAACTAGGAGATGATTAGAAACAAAAAAACGACACAGGTTTCTTGAATAATCCAAACTGGCATACAGAAATTGCCAACAAGGGACAAGATTTTCAGGTTAGAGCAACGTATTTCGGGAGAGAGGTTCTATCTTCTTTGCGAGCAACACAATTTCTCTAGCGGGACCTTCTTTGCCCTTGCACTTCCAGTGGGACCATCTGCTCAATGCAGCTGCAACAAGACAGCCAAGCCCGCGTCTCTTTTGCGCTTTTTAAGGGTGCCCAGGCCATCAACTAGATGGCTGCTCCAACAGGTATATCAAATATATTGGTTGTATGAGAAGCTTACCCCGTCCTTCTTCACACAGCTTTTGCCTGTAGCAATGTCAGCGAAATAAAAAGTTACCTCCACAATTCATCAGAAGATAGAATAACTCGTACACCATTTACTCTGTTCTCCATCAAAATAAAGTGACGCCCTGCCACAACCACATCGTCAGCGGTTTGAATTAATCGACTTGGTGAGGAAGAAGGCTTTTGCTGCGCTTCAAGATATTTATTAGCACTTGCTCCCGGCAAACCCTGGTGCGGAGTTGTATTATGATGCATATCTCCTCAACATGCTTAGCTTTTCGAGTTCGGGGATTCTGACGTGAATGATCGCAGAGCTTTGCCCTTAAGGATCACAACGATGTCGTCTTCCATGCACAGGAGAAAGGAATATCGTAGCACTGTCTAGGGTCTCTACCAGCCAACCTTGAATGGATTTGGGGAAAGAAGGAAAGCACTTGATTTGCCATTGACTCCTAATGCACCTGGGGTATTGGGGTTTGCTGGGCATTCGCTTCAGTTGAAGCCAGTAGTAGTGGTGGGCTCGACGCTCATCTGCCAGATACGGAAGGGGCCTTACACCACTTTGCCCGTGTATGTGTTTGTAGGAGTCCCTAGTTCTTCGTCAGAACTGCGGTATTTACATCAAACTCGTTTTGGTATTGCCTTGCCATACCTCGACAGATGAAAATCATGCCTCACGTGCAGTGTCAGCCACTGCCAGCCAGTTTCCTTCCGCTGCGACCCTTCTTCAACCAGTGTAAGGGTTAAAGGGAACCTCAATCGCGTTTACCTAGCCCAATGCCGGCTATTATGTTGCCACTAGCTGGACATCATCAATGCCTGCCAAGAGTTGGGGCGCACTGCAGAGCCCAAAGCGACACTCCGAATTAATAAAGGGGTCGAATGCGATGGGTACTACAGCACAGGATGAGGAGCTGACAGCGTTGAAAGTATATGCAGTGCCGTATTCTGTTTAGATTTAGTTCTTATACTCAGCACTACTTTGCTCTTTAGAAGTGCCTGCGGTGTTGCTTTCCCAAAGGCTTTCTCCCTCACGGAGAAAAGCCATCTTTTGTTTCGTTGCCCTGTCTACTTTGCGATGCTTCGTCGTACAAATGACAGTCTCCATACGTAATACTCCGGTGGTGCCTATTATTATGCATAGCACCCAAAGCAGACCTGAGGCAGTGTAGCCCAAGCTACCCCTGCTTCGCTTGATTCAGAGGGCCTCGGAAGTGTTTAGGTTCTAGGCAACAATTTTAGGCACAGCCATCTGCTCCGGCACCGCTAGTTTGCCAGAGGACTCCTCTACTGGCCAACGGAAGAGACAAATGCGCTGATGTACTAACGGGTGATGCAATAACTCTTGACACTGAGGAGAGTAATGTTCCTAATGAAAACTGTTAACACCCCAGATATCGATACACTGTTCTGGCCGACAGAATAAGAATGAGGCTTTAATAATATACTGACAGGTGAACTAATATGGATTGGCACTCCACTGACAACGTGAGCATGAAAGTTGAATAGTTGAGGGAGATGCTTGAGGTCGATTCAGAACTGAGCAGCTGACACCGAGGCAGCGTTGGCAGCTCATGCTGCTCTTAAAGATAGATAGATTTAAGAAAATGCTGAAATATTTGAGGGAGAAAAAATTTCAGAGAAGGAAACATGTATGCCCGAGCTGCTTCAGCAGCTCCTCATATTGCACGCATCGAGTAGCGGTCCAACACTCACTATAATAGCAAGGCGAACTCCGTCTATATCACTAAAGTCCCACCATAAGCATACTAAGGAAAACAATTTAATTAAGGATTCGAGGTTCTGTACACGGAATCGTTACTCTACCTCAGCTAACTCTTACCTTATCGACAGACGCTGGGTATCGACTTGAGGATACCATACTGACGCTTGCGATCCACTCCTGAAGGTCAACTAGATGTGCCTCAGAATCTTTGTTATATATATGAACTGATGCTTCAACATTCCTCGAAAAGTGTGTGCATTCCTTGTTTTCTAGGGACTTAAGAGCTGGGTTCCAGCTCGTAACGCCACTAGGGTCTGCGTGGGGCTTTCGGCCATGACTGTCTCAGGGGTTTCACTCCCTGTCCAACAATTCTACGGTGAATGCATATGGAAATAGGTGTTTTTAATACTTCAGCTCTCATTAAGGACTAAGGGGCCTAAGCGAAGCCCCCCTCCAAGCCAGCATTGGCGCGCCGTCTGTTGCAGTTCAGGAAAGCGATTTTGTTTAGACACCTTGTTATTCAGTATACCTCGAACTTCCTTTTCTTGTGACCACAATTGCTGCATTTTACTCTGGTCAGCAACAAAGATGAAAGACCTTCTCTTGAGGTAGATCTGGAGCTTTCGGCCGCCATGCGCGCTTCGCTTGACGCGGGCCGAGGGATTATGCCTCCTGGGTGCTTTTCATGTCCGTAGAATGCTCAAATAAAATCATTATATTCTCATCTGGAGGTGTTCATGGCCTAGACTGAAGATCATGCCGTTGCTACACCAACTAACAGCCCAGACCATGGCGACTGCTGTTGCGGCAGTCCGCCCGTTGCTTCTGGGACTAAACAAAAGAAATCGTAGGTTTCAAAGCAACTGTGCCACGAGAATCGCTAGCAACGCGTCAGAAACGAGTCGAGGCCCATGCGATGTGCAGCAGCCACATCATCCTACTTGGACATCTGTGGAGGAGTTTCAGCATTTCCAAGGCGAGTTCTGCTCGTGGAAGAAGCCATATAATTTGTAGACGACCATAACAGGCACACATTAATCAACAGATCGGCCATAAGAGGCACACAGTAATCTGCTGCTGCTGCTGCAGCAGCAGCTGAGCTACAGCTGCTCAGGCGAACGTTGCATGCTCACTCACTGCTCACACAAACGACGGAACAGACATCCCTTCGCGCATTTCTTTGCTTGAGTGTATGTTCATTTGGTTCTTCCGCAGACTGCCCAGCCTCACGCCCAACTTTAAAGCTGCAAAAGAAATGCAAAACAGAAGCTGATCGTGGACTGCTGCCTCCTTGGGTCTTTGCTCACGAGATTCAGAATTTCGGCGAGTTGCAGCGTCTGCAGCAGCAGGTGACCCTTGAGACCGGCACGGGTGTACGTCCACAAGACGGCAGGCTTTCCCCTCTGGCTGTCAATGTGGTGGACAGCGACAGTGGAGGTTATTTGGGCTGCGGTCTGTTTCATTCTCGGCCTCTGATTGCCGCGCGGCTGTTGGAGGGCGTCTCTGCCTCTACAGCTTTAAATGCAGAGTATTTGGGACTAAAGCTCCGCGAAGCTGCTGCTAGGAGACGGGGCCTGCCGCCCGATGCCCTAGACCCTGCAGCAGAAGCTGCAGCAAATCGCGAGCATCAGGGCTGCCACGCACCCTCGCAGACCCAACAGCCCGCCCTTCCCGCTGTTTGCCGGGGGTTCTACCGCCTCATCAATGGGGAGAGTGACGGGCTTCCAGGAGTTGTCGTTGATGTATTCGGAAATGTAGTGTCTATACAACAGCTCACAAGAGGCAAGCAATGGCTGAATGGCTCACAGGGGGGGAGGGAGGGGGGGGGGGGGCTGCTCTACTTAGAGAAAAGGATGAGGATACAGCTCAAACAAACTGAGAAAATCAAACAGAGGCTTAACCACTGGCAGAAGCAGGATAAGAAAAGGGCATTTCTTCTCTTCCTCAGGCTGGCACTTGTGTTTGTTTTTGTATTTCGTTCCAGGCATTGAGCTGCTGTCTGCCCCGCTTGTTGCAGCAATCCAGGAAGCACTGCGGCCCTCTGCTATGGTGCTGCGGAATGACAGCCTGCTGCGACAGATTGAGAGAGACGCATCAATGCAGCTATACTCCGCTCTTATCAGCGGTATGTTCTGTCCGTAGATGCATGCGGCAACCTGCATGCATGCGAAGTTGTTGCAGCTCTTCTTACCCCTCGCACTGTCAGCAACTTACTGCTGCTGCTGCTGCAGCAGCTGCTGCTGCTGCTGGTTTCTACTGTGCACTCAGGAGAACTTTCTGGCTGGCAGTGGATTAAGGAGGGAGGCTGCAGCTTCCCCGTTGACCTCCTTAACAGCCCCGACACTGGTGAGGGTTGAGCATAGTGCTGAAGGGCCAGCTTTGGCTGTCTAACTCGCTCTCCTGCTGCTCTGGGGCTGATAGCAGCATCTCCCCCAGTAGAAGAAACGTTCGAACTGTAGCATGGCTTTTAACTACGAATTGGTTATAACTACCTGCGGAAAGCTGATGGTGTTCTTCGCTTAGCTCAAGACAAATAGCTGTTTATGATGCTGGCGATAGCTGCAGTTGTCTATGATCAGCAGTGTGTGGGTATGGGCTTGCAGCTAGCTGTCTGTGAACAGCTAGTTGAGTTGTTGATGAGTATGCACAGGCTGGTACTACGACCGGCGGGAGGCGCGGGCTGCTGTAGCGGAGTTGTCGGTGGGGGGGAGGATGCTGGACCTTCACTGTCATTCAGCAGGTGCTGCATGCATGCATTCAGGGGTGTCTGGAGGGCTGCAGCAGTCTTGTCATCTAGCTGCCGATGTAGCTAAGGGTAGCAGCAAGCGTAATATAATATAAACTGCAGCTGCAACTGTGACGCTGCTACTGCATGCATGTGTGGGCTTGCTGCGGGCGTTTGTGCTGCTGCAGCGTTCAGCATCACGGCATTGCGCAGCGGGGCAGCGAGCAGTGCTGTGTGTGTAGATACCTCGAGCAGATCCCTTCAGCTGGCAGAAGCAGCAGCAGCAGCTAACGGCGTGCAGCAGCAGCTGCTGCTGCAAGAGGCTGACGCGCTGGATTGGATGCTGCACAGAGCGCGCAGCGTGGCCCTGCAGACATCTTGCACATCTCCTCAGGGCTCTCTTCTTTCTACGAATAACGACACTGCAGCAGCTGAAGCGGCATTTGGGGACACAAAGCTATCAGATCAAGTGCTTGTCGGTGCGTTGCTTGTCTATTGTTTGCCTGCTACACCCGGGTCTCTGCTGAAGGGCGAAGCCGAAGGGCTCCTCCCCTCTACGCCTCTGTGTCGGAGGCCTCGCAGGGGAGAAGAAGAGCGAGCGAGACGCTTTCCCCTCCTCTGCTGCAAGTTGAAAGCGTTGCAGGGCAGCAGGAGCAGCAACACAAGAGGGGCTAAAGAGGGGAGAGGAGGCTGGGAGGGGAGTGGGGGGTCTTTATGAACAGGCCTAGGGGCAGCTTGTGTGCCTTGTGTGGTTGCATGCTCAGAAGAACAGTTCGATATCATCGTTATAGATCCACCTCCTCCCCACAGACAAGGCCTTGTGCCTGTCTTCACCGAGGAGCTGCTGCAACTTGCTGCTGCTGCTGCTAGGCTCCTGAGCAGCGGGGGACGTCTGGTGGTCGTTGAAAGCAGCAGATTCCTCGATTTGCAGCAGCTGCTGCAGATCCTTACAGACGCAGTCGCCGTCTCAGGCAGGACAGGTGGGGCTCTGCCGATATAGCAGCAGGTGTAGCAGCAGCAGCTTCCTTCCCCATTTCCTCAGTGTCGTGTTATGCGTCATGCAGATACTTGTCCTTTGTCAGACACGAGCAGCATAAACATGCATAAGAAAACATACAAAATAATGTGTGGTGTTCGCGGCATGCACTGAAAGAAGGCGATTCTGCTGTTGTGTGCTGCTGCCGTCTTGCGTTGAGAATGCAGCAACCCTCGAGAAACACGGCGGCCCCACGGTGGACTGCCCTCAGGACCTGCGTTCTCAAGGCGTATCAGGCATGAACTGGGTAGTGCTACAGCTCTCCTAGTTTCTTTCATCCTTCTTCCTGCCAGCAAGCCCCAAACCGCATGCATGCAGGCAGAGGTTCATACATTTTGGGGCCCAACGGCTCCCCTTGTAGTTCTTCGAAACTACTCCAGCTTGTGTAGAGTACACCACGGAGTGCCTTTGTTGGGGCTGATTATAACAAATATCTTAACAAGAAAGCTCCGGACAACAAATAAAATGCAGCCAATTTCTGGGGTCCGCCGACCCTATCTTCAGAACTTCGCGCATTTCACAAACTCCAAATAAACCCTAAATCTAAGCCCTTCAGTCAGTCTATGCATTAATATTAATATTAAGGGAAGTTCTGAGTTGCAGAGGGGCCTCTGGCTGTACTGTGCACAGATAATCTTTTCAAAGCGCTTCACCGTTCTTTACATACAAAGACTAGCAGTATATGCTGTGCCATAGAAGTGCAATAGAAATACGTTTAGAAGCTGGGGACATACCCCTAGGAAAGGGCAGAGGAGGGTGCTGTACATTGTCTTTATAGAAAGGGCATATGATTACAGATCGAGCCACCGTTTCCAGGTAGCCTCAGAATCAGGTGAGGGCAAACGAGCTGGAGAGCAAGAACAAGCCATTCTGCTTATACATGGAGTGTTGTTGCTGCTTCAAAGGCATGCAGACGTAAAAACGTTTAGTACCGGAGTGTTGTTGTTGCATGCATAAACATACTACGACGAAGTGCCCCCAGAGAAAAGGCTACTGCATCCCCTGTTCCCTCCCCCGAGCTGTTGCCGTGGCCCTAAGGCCTTAAAATGAGTTAAGGGTTTCAAACTTGTTCATGTTTATTCAAATGCGACCTAGTTTCCTTACTCCTACACGGCCCTTCCTGCTGCATCGTACCATACCTAACCGAGTCGGCGCACCCGTCAGCACGCACGCAGCTGCCCCTTGAAATCATTGCAAGTATTGGCATTTTGCATATAAATGTGCAACTATGCATATAAAACTTAAATCGGCACTGATTTCCTCCGATTCCTCATTACTCACACGCAAGCCCATCGGCGTGTGTGACGTGAGCCTGCACAGCTGCCGCAGGGGGCAGCTGTGCTGTAGCAGGTTAGCATTATGGGGGCATTTATAGCTATTTTTGTTCTATATTTGTAAATTTAGAATGAAACTTTTGTTTGGATCTCAGTTCAACTGCGTTCGTACAATGGTCTACGCTACACAGGAAGCACTGCACGATAACCGCGACGCCTGACAGTAGCTGCGCCGTCGCGACTCGAGACGGTGGATTCTTTCTTCGAAAAGCTCCTTCTTTTAACTTTTATACCTCTTCAACTTTTTTGAAATGCATTCAACAACAAATCAGCAAAATAAATCTGCATCGGTAGTCTCGACGCAGTGCACGAGGTGTCACGATCGAGGACAAGCCGTTGGCCTTGAAGGTGAATTCAGCGGTGGAAAATCGATATCTCGCCTTGAATACTTTTACTACATTGTCTTTTATTGTTCTCTTGTAAATAAGGAATTAGTTTAGAAAAACTAGAAAGGACCACACGCCAGCAACGGCTGCTCATCGTCTTGCGGGAGCGGGTGTAGTAGTTGTTGTACACAGCTTGCACTCGGCTGCGACTACTTAGTTTTTCTGATTATGCTGAGTGGTACACCTACGATGTTAAGCATATAAATTAGCTTCTTACTCATAAATTAACCCTAATTGGGTTTATAAACCAATTTACAAACTCAGGTTCCTCATAGTATATCGAAAGAAAACAAAAACTGCTCTCACTGACCTTAACCCCTGAAGGCGTGCCTCAGCGTTCCAGCCAGCCCCACGGCGGCGATGAGCTGTGTTTGCTCGTATCCATTTTGCTCTACTTCATGCATGAATGCTCTAAATTGTCACTAGGAATATGTTATATCATATCCTTCCATGGAATAGACCGCTAGAGGTTTTACAGGGTGAACCATTGTAGTGCCTGTGCACTACAGCGGGGCTGCCTCCAGCCTTGTTGAAGAGCTCACCATACACCGCAACACAGATAATGGTGGCTTTATTGTGTTCTTCTAGTTTATTTTAGCCTAATTCGCCTTACTTTTTGCTTACAATTCGGGCTCTGGGGGGACTGTCTCGCTGCTCATCCGCAAGCCTCGCGGTTGCGCCTCTCGGCCGCGCTCAAGGCGCGACATACAAGAGGAAAGCAGGCGACGAGATAATTGCAGTTTTTTTGAGGTTTCTTTGCTGGAATTTAGCGATCTGCGAAGAATCCATGAAGCAATGCAACAAAGGCAGCAGACAGTGAAACCAACGAGATCGCAGCTAACGCCAAAGCCGATGGAGTGTTTCAAATGAACTGCCCATCCCATAATCGGCTCATTCATCTTCTCAGCATTTATTGCGTCTATACACCCCATCATAACCCTCGCATTCTTTTTTATACATCCTTATCGCCTCATCCAGCCGGCTCGACTCTGTGTGCCTGCTCGCACTAGGGGTTGCGTAGATCTGAACTTGGAGCCCAAGGCTGCAGCCTCTAACAACCATTGCAGTGCCTGTCCTTCCACTTTTTACGTATTCTATGAGCTAGATAATCCTATATACTCGCCTTCTTCCTCTAACTGGAGGATTCAGATTTTTTCAGAAATCGTTGATTTTCTCTTGTACTAGGCGAGACGGCAGCAACAGCCAGTTGGGGTGTATGGGGAGGTTTCTGTTTCGGGCATGGAGAGCTCAGACTATCATCCTTCATATTTATCTTTTTCAGCTGCATCTAATTTTTTAAGGTTTCTGTTTCTAAGGTTTTGCAGCTCTTGCTTTTTTGTTTACTTTTTTATATGGTTAGGGTTTTGAGGTTATATTATTTCTTCTTCTTTTCGTCTAAATATCTCTACCTTCTTCATTTGGACTTGGGTGGAGGTTTCTAAAGTACAGAAGCATAATATATAATTTGCTGCGGCAGCTGAGGGAGGGAGCTGTTGTTTTAGAGTATATTCAAATTTTTACAGAGTGAAAATGACGCAGCCAGTTCTATCCGTGTGGGAGAGAGAACAGCTACATGATGCTGTTGAAGTGCTGCAGGGTCGGCTATACTTTCTTGGGGCTGCTAAGCTCCTCCTTTACTCGCCTAATCTACACTACTTCTGTACTGACAGGTTGTTCGTCTATGAAGCTTTCTTCCTCGACTTCGGCCCTCTCAATCTCTCCTGTATATACCAATACTGCCTCTTCCTTAAAGATATGGTGAGAGAAACAGCGACAGACAAAGAAAACAAAGAAAACAGGAATAATGAGACAGTATTTAGTATATATATATATATATATATATATATATATATATATATATATATATATATATATATATATATATATATATATATATATATATATATATATATATATATATATATATATATATATATATATATATATGCAATTGCAGCGAGTGCATTTTCTCTACTTCTTTGCATGCAACGCATTCATTGTATTCTGGCCTGCAGTGTGTCTTAAAGTTTTTTTTTGTTTTTGTGTGTGTACTTGGGGTGTACATACAGCTTGACAACGAAGTGCTGCAGCGGAAGGTGCTTGTACAATACAGCTCCTACACTCCGCAAGCAGTGACGAATGCGGTGCTGCTTCTAGGCAGTTTTTTAGTAGTAATGATGGGGAAGACACCCGAGGAGGCTATGCGTGTATTTGCTAGTA
Source organism: Eimeria praecox (assembly GCA_963920595.1). Classification (NCBI taxonomy): domain Eukaryota; phylum Apicomplexa; class Conoidasida; order Eucoccidiorida; family Eimeriidae; genus Eimeria; species Eimeria praecox. The sequence continues at coordinate 1,596,000 of OY986953.1, forward strand.
TTAATACGCATCTCACGCCGTACAGAGACGCTACGTCTTCGTCTTGCGATTTCTGTCTCCCTGTTCTCGACTGTCTTCGCGGCTTGGCCTACGCAATGCAGGTAGGTGGGGGGGGGGGGGGAGGAGAGGGTGTTTACAACGCGGTGTATGGACAGGTAGCCATAGATGTAGCTTTCACGACAGAAGAAGATATGCTTGCATGCATTGAACTCAAAATTTGATGAATATGGCTTATATACTTCTTGTTTATTTTTCTTTTGAATAAAACTAGAGATAGTGTGAAAATTTTGATGGTGGGAATCGAACGCGGGACCTGTTTGTGTTTCTGTATATGAATGTGTCTGTACAGCTGGGGTGGTTCAGCCTCTCCTCCTTCGATTTGGAGGCATACAACCACTACGCCCGTCTTGAGAATGGGGACATGAGTTGGATTATCCCGGGGAAGTTTCTGGCGTTCAGCTGCCCTTCAGTTGCTGCAGGAGCAGTAACTGCAAGCCGCAGCAGCAAGGAAGGCAGCAACAGCAGCAGCAACAACAACCGCAGCAGCAACAGCAACAGCAACAGCAACAGAAGCAGCAGCAACAGCAGCAGCAGCAGCACCTGCCACCCCTGGTATTATGTAGATGTGTTCAAAAAACTAAAGATTAAACTTGTTATTCGACTTAATACTAAAATGTATGACTCGAAAGCTTTTAAAGATGTAGGCATAGACCATCACGATCTGTTCTTCCTTGATGGCACATGCCCTCCGAGGTGAGCCTTCTTATTCTGTTCTTCTCTTGTTTATGGCTGCTGCTGCTCTTTGTGTCTCTCTCACTGTATATCTATATCTGTATATCTTTATCTCTATTTCTCTCTCTCTATATATATGCATACATAGCTGCATCTGCATCGGTAGCTGTCTATATCTATCTATGGATATATATATATATATATATATATATATATATATATATATATATATATATATATATATATATGCATCTATATATATATATATATATAATATAGATAGATGTATATAGCCTCTCTCTCTCTCTCTCTCTCTCTCTATATATATATATATATATATATATATATATATATATATATATATGTACGGGGGCTGTCTGAGTGGTGTGTATGTATTTGCGTTTGTAATCTGCAGAGATATAATGGAGAGGTTTGTAGAACTCTGTGAGGCGTGTGATGGCGCGGTGGCTGTACACTGCAAAGCAGGGCTGGGGAGGACGGGGTCCTTGATAGGTTGTTATGCTATTAAGAATTATAAGTATGTCCTACCTTCTTTTCTTTATTAACCTCGCTCGTTTACAGAAGAAACATACACAGGGGCTTTCGCTGCAGCGTATATATATATATATATATATATATATATATATATATATATATATATATATATATATATATATATATGTACCTCTCTGTTTATAGATAGATATATCTATCTATATCTATGTATCGTATAGATATATAGATATATAGCTATATATCCCTATATCTATATATCTATAGATCTGTATAGATATATAGCTATGTATCTGTATATCTATATATCTATGTACATATATATATATATATATATATATATATATATATATATATATATATATATATATATATATATATATATATATATAGATGTACACCTACATAGATTTATCTAGATCAGTGCATGCAATCGATGCATGCAAGGGTGTGTTTAGTATGTGTGTGTTGTGTCTAAACGTGTTTCTTTAGATTTCCGGCTTTGGCTTGGATTGGGTGGAATCGAATATGCCGCCCCGGAAGTATATTAGGCCCGCAGCAACATTTCCTCTGTGCTATTGAGGTCAACTAGGGTTTAGGGTTTAGGGTTTAGGGTTTAGAGGTTGGGGGTTGGGGGTTAGGGGTTGGGGGAGGGGGAGGGGGAGAGTTTGAGGCTGAGCGTGTTTGCTGCTGCTGCTGCTGCAAATGCTGCTGTTGATGCTGTTGCTGGTAATGCTGCTGTTGCTGCTGTTGCTGCTGCTGCTGCTGCTTGTGGTGTTATGGCATTGTTCCTTAAATGAGTTTGTAGTTGTTTTATTGTTTTTGCTTGTTTGTTGGTTTCAGAAAGAATTGATGAAGATGACAGCAGCGCCAGGCTGTATGGCGGTCTTAAGGGGGCCGACTTCAACACCTCCTGAGAACGGGAGGGTAGACAGTTTGACTCTTCTGCTAGAGGTAGGGGGTTAACTGTCTTCCTCTGTCTCTGTCTCTGTCTCTCTCTCTGTCTGTGTCTCTGTCTCTGTATCTATCTATCTAATTTTTATCTATCTCTCTCTGTAGCTGTAGCTCTGTATCTCTCCCTCTCTCTCTCTCTCTCTCTCTCTCTCTATATATATATATATATATATATATATATATATATATATATATATATATATATATATATATATCGCGGCCGTGTCGTCTGTCTCTCATACACTTCAGCAGGATAGCTGACGGCTTTCTGCCTATACAGCGATGGGCTTAGCAGGGGATTCAAGGAGTTTAGGGTTTAGGAGGGCTTTGTGGGCTTTAGTAGGGTTTATTAGGGTTTATTAGGGTTTATTAGAGTTTGGTAGGGTTTGGTAGGGCTTATTAGGGTTTAGGGTTTAGTAGGGGTTCATACACTTTACTATTATTGTTTATGATGGTTTAGTAGGATTTATTCTTAAGGTTTATTCTTAGGGTTTATGCTTAGGATTAATTAGGGTTTAGGGTTTATTAGGGTTTAGGGTTTATTAGGGTTTAGGGTTTAGGGTTTATTAGGGTTTAGGGTTAATTAGGGTTTACGGTTTAGGGTTTATTAGGGTTTAGGGTTTAGGGTTAATTAGGGTTTAGGGTTTAGGGTTTGTGTGTGTTTGATTGTAGGGGATGGGTCTGGAGGACAAGACAATTGCTGAGCGAGGAGACGAAGGACAGGGAGACAGACTCGTCAGGGCTAAGAGGTTTGTTGGCTTTGTTTGTTTGTTTTTATTTATTTATTTATTTATTTTTATTTGTGTGTTTATATTTGTTCGTTATGTTTGTTTTTATTTATTTTTATTTGTTTGTTTATCTTTGTTAGATTGTGTGTTTATATTTATTTGTTTATATTTGTTTGTTTGTTTTTGTGCTTGCGTATATTTGTTTGTTTTCATCCTTGTTTATATTT